>CM077014.1:128290896-128615896 GCA_039090855.1 Macrothele yani | reverse complement strand
CACCATCTCCGACGTTTTGGAGCCTGTAGTCCTCCCTTACCTGCAGGACCTGCCAGCGGCCACGTTTCAACAGGACAATGCGCGCCCGCTCGTGGCACGCATCGTGCGACAATTCTTCACGGCCCACCAAGTGTCGCTGCTGCCGTGGACCGCCTGTTCTCCCGATATGTCGCCCATCGAATACGCCTGGTCGCTTATCGGCAACCGAGTGGCCCGGCAAGCACCACCCGCGGCTACGCCTGATAAACTTTGGCAACGTGTAGATGGAGCCTGGACCGACATACACACTTTTCCAACGAGGTCCGATGCTTCCTAAATGTGACATATCCCGGGCGGTGGATTGGACGTGGTGGACCTGTGGCTTGGCCTCCACGCTTCCCGGACCTTAATCCACTGGACTTCTTGTGAGAGCACATGAAAACATTCCTCTACGAGACACCTGTGAACTCCCTGGAAGACCTCGTCGCGCGAATCGCTGTTGGCTGCGACAAGATCAACACCACACCGGTAGTCTACGAGAGGGTGCGACAGTTCTTCATTCGCCGGTGTGGGTTTGCAACGACGCCTTTGGACGTCGGTTTGAGCAGCTCCTTTGAGTCTTTCTCTGATGCGATTGGAATTGTGCAACTCATTAATTAGGTATGTCTCTTTGTTTTCACTATTGAAGGTTCAACGCGAATATGTAAATTTACTCTTTTCTGGCACTAGTAGTGGAATGCGGCCCTAGGTTCCATTACAAATATTGTTGGTCTTGATGTGTACTATCACCCCTCATGTTTCGTTGAAGGAGTTTACAATCACTCTGTATATATATCATCAGTAGCAATCCACTGCCGGTTGAAGGTCTCCCCGAATTTCTACCATAATTTTCAGTCTTGATCCAGTCCCTTCCATGTCAAACTCACTGTTTCTATGGCGCTTACCAATTGTCTTAGATTTGGGACCTTCATTAATACATTAAAAGAATCGAATGAGGCTGGAAGTTGTGGCTCGTAGTCGCAGTTATGATAAAATAGCCCCCAGAGAATCTTCAGTCTTGATCCAGTCCCTTCAATGTCAAACTCACTGTTTCTATGGCTTTTACCAATTGTCTCAGATTTCGGACCTTCATTAATACATTAAAAGAATCGAATGAAGCTGGAAGTTGTGGCTCGTAGTCGCAGTTATGATAAAATAGCCCCCAGAGAATCTTCAGTCTTGATCCAGTCCCTTCCATGTCAAACTCACTGTTTCTGTGGCTTTTAGCAATTGTCTCAGATTTGGGACCTTCATTAATACATTAAAAGAATCGAATGAAGCTGGAAGTTGTGGCTCGTAGTCGCAGTTAAGATAAAATAGCCCCCAGAGAATCTTTAGTCTTGATCCAGTCCCTTCAAGTCAAACTCACTGTTTCTATGGCTTTTAGCAGTTGTCTCAGATTTGGGACCTTCATTAATACATTAAAAGAATCGAATGAAGCTGGAAGTTGTGGCTCGTAGTCGCAGTTATGATAAAATAGCCCCCAGAGAATCTTCAGTCTTGATCCAGTCCCTTCAAGTCAAACTCACTGTTTCTATGGCTTTTACCAATTGTCTCAAATTTGGGACCTTCATTAATACATTAAAAGAACCGAATGAAGCTGGAAGTTGTGGCTCGTAGTCGCAGTTATGATAAAATAGCCCCCAGAGAATCTTCAACAATGTGAACGATATTCTTCCCGTGCAACATACGTACAACCTCGCTTTCATTTCTGAGTGTAAGTAACTAATATCTCACGGGCATTTTAAGAAAGAAATGTGAATTTTAATTTGCGAGTGTACGCGAAACGGGCGAAGCACACTGTAAGAAAATTCTGTAAATGGACGAATGACAAACTATGGAGCAAAAAAACTGTACCGGAAACTAGCTCAACAGTTTCTATTCCAATTTTAATCAGCTTGTAAGCAGTGGTTTTTGCGCCCTTTCTTGAGCTGCATGAGGGGCACCGTCCCGCCTGCCCTGCACAAGTTACGCCTCTGGGATTGATGGTACAAAGAGAACTAATTCAAAGAGCGAGGGAATATGAACTTCCATTGTGCATGGCTTTTATCGATTATGAAAAAGCCTTTGATTCGGTGAAACCATCAGCAGTTACAATGGCTCTGAAAACCTGCGGTATTGAAGATGCATACATTAATATTATTAATAACATCTATGAAAATGAAAGTGCAAAGATTCGGCTGTTTGAAAATAAAACACACATAAAAATTGGAAAGGGAGTGAGACAAGGTGACACCATATCTCCGAAGCTCTTTAATGCCACATTGGAAAATGTTTTTCAATACTGAACTGGGAAAACAAAGGAATAAAGATTAATGGAGATTATCTAACCCACCTTCGTTTTGCTGATGACGTAGTCATTTTTGCAACTACCCCACCAGAGCTGCAGAGTATGATCCAGGAACTTGCTGACAAGAGTAAAGAAGTGGGATTAAAAATGAACTTTCAGAAGACAAAAGTGATGTTCAATGCTTTTACAAGAAATGAAGATTTATCGATTGATGGAGAAAAGCTGGAGATAACAGATACGTACGTTTATCTTGGACAGCAGATATCAAGTGAGGGTCACATTGATGAAGAAATTAATCGGCGTACAAAACTTGCCTGGAGAGCTTTTGGAAGAAACAGCATAATTTTCAAGAGCAATATGCCATTATGTCTTAAAAGAAAAGTGTTTGATCAATGCATCCTTCCAGTGCTTACGTATGGTGCAGAGACGTGGACCTTAACTAAAAGAGACATACAAAGGCTGCAGACAACTCAGAGCAGCATGGAGAGGTGCATGCTTGGTGTAACCAGGAGAGATAAGAAGAGGAACTCGTGGATCCGAAAAATGACAAGAGTGGAAGACACCATGATCAGAGTAAAATCCCTGAAATGGCAATGGGCTGGACATACTGCCAGAAGGACAGATCGTCGATGGGCAGCCGAAATTTTAGATTGGATTCCAAGGGACAGGAAAAGACCCAGAAGAAGACTACATAGGAGATGGGTGGATGAAATTCGAAAGTATGCAGGAGTGACATGGAGGAGACTGGCACAAGACAGACCGTTGTGGAGGAAACTTGGGGAGACCTTCGTCCAGCAGTGGATTGATAATGGTTGACAATGATCATGATGATGATGATATAATAAATTGAGATAGCTAGTTTTCAAGAGCAGAAAGTCTTGCAGTCTTGAAAGTCTTGAAATTTGAGGAAATTTGGCTAAAAGCATTCATTTGTATTTTGTCAGTGTTTTTTAAATGTTTGATTTTATGTTCCATTCTGCGATGATGTACGTCACCCTCCAGAACGGCCACTTTTGAGGATCCACGTTTGATATGATAATGAAAATGAAATGCATTTACAATAAGAAAATGTCATCTGTGTACATTTTGCGCTTTAACATACGGATTTATAAGTGACGTTCCCCACATTCAGAGAAGTTTCAGTACAAAGCCGTCATACGATGTTGTGAAACCGAGTCTTTAGCGACGCCCAATTTTTTGGCACTAAAAAAGTTGAAATTTAATGGCATGTTATACATAGGATGTAATAAAACCCAGAATGTCGTAAATGATGAGGCGTATACAAGGCTCGGACAACATCCCTTAAATATTTATGCTATTTTTATCTTGGAATGACAGATTTTTTAACACAATTCGGCCAACGTAAAATGGATTGTAGACGACCACGCCTATAAACATCACCTAGAGCTATTCACATTAACTTGCGTAAACTGTTCAAGCATTTTATTAAGATGCTATCCTGCAACGTTAACATTGACTTACAGAGATCGTTATTTAGTAACAAATAAATGCTAAACTTGTGGGCAATCTTCTCTAATTGGCCAACATTAATTCTTGTCGACTAATCTTGAAATAGTTTTCTTGAAATAAATCTCGAAGATGTCCCATACGCGAATTTTCATCTACTTACGGTAACCATTTTCTATTACAGGAAATGATTACCGTAATTGCCTTAACTAAGGAAATTACATACTAGTCAGCTGCCGGAAGCGTAACACGCGACACACTCAACCTGAGTGACAGACAGAATAGTTTGCCACTGGTTTTGCAACTTGTAACTGCTGTCAAACCAAACAAACCCACAAAATTATAATACACGACATAATTATCGGTTTGCTTTTTGTAAAAATTATTATAAAATAAAGTCAACATTCGTTCGACACACGCTGCTTGTATTTAACACGCGAACAATGCCGTTCGAGTTTCCCCCAACGACCGAGTTGTTACAACTGGTAATATCTTGTCTGCGTCGCTGCTTTGGATTTCAATCAGAAAGACGTCGCTGTTGTGTATCGCGTGCACTTCTAGCCCCGCAGCAAGATATGACAAACCAGATGCACGAACTTTGCCGCGAGTCTGGTCTTTCGTCGAAGAGCTCGCTCAGGTGAATTAGTCGGCTAAGATTAACAGCATTAATCATCATCATTATTATTATTATTACTATTCAAATCACGAGAATATAACAGATGCTATCACAACTGCACCACAAAGCATCCGCATCACATTTCTCAAATCATTGGCGAACCATATGGAACAATTGTTATTTATTAGGGACTAGCAGGGTTACCCGGTATTTCCCGGGTAAATATTCGTGGAATCACCAAGTTCAGTGGGTGAAATTTTATGAATAAAAAATATATTACTGTAATTTTCCAGTAAATTTAGTGGTTCTAAAATAAAAACTGTAGATTTTACAAAAATTTTGTGTGGGGACCCCTTGACCCCGGGCTCCTACCCCTTCTAAACACCGTCTACGGTCTAAGTTAGAGTACCATGAGAAAATATACCGAATTTGGTGGTTCTAAATTGAAAACTAGAAATTTTCTCGAAAATTTTGCATGGGGATGCCCCTTGACCTCCCCGGGATCCGACCCCTTCCAAAAACCGTGTACGGTCTAAGTTAGAGTACCGTGAGATAATATACCAAATTTGGTTGTTCTAAATTGAAAGCTACGGAACTTTTTACGAAAATTTTGTATGGGGCCCCCCTTGAACCCCCGGCTCAGACCCCTTCTAAAAATTGTCTACGGTCTAAGTCAGAGTTTCATGAGATAATATGCCAAATTTGGTGTTTGTAAATTGAAAACTGTAGAACGTTTTACCAAAATTTTGTATGGGGGCATTTTGACTGCCCAGCCCTTTGACCTCGGCCTCCGACCCCTTGTCAAAACCGTCTACGGTCGAAGTCAGAGTACCATGAGATAGTATATCAAATTTGGTGGTTCTAAATTGAAAAGTGTAGAAATTTTAACTAAAATAACGAAAATTTTGTATGGGGGCCACCTTCACCCCCCCTCCTCTCGGGCTCCGATCCCTTCCAAAAACCCTTCTACGGTCTAAGTTAGAGTACCATGAGATAGTATACTAAATTTGGTAGTTCTAAGTTGAAAACTATAGATTTGTATAACGGACGAACAAACAAATATACAAACTTTCACTTTTACATAGAGAGAGGGGACAATCAAATCCTCTAATCCTCGAATCCCGCGAATCTTGAAAAAAGATTCGAGATTCGATAACTCGAATCTACGCGCTTTTTTCGTCATTCGAATCTTTCGAATCTTAACCAAAAAAACTTGGCGTTTGGTGCTTGTTCTAAGAGCGGTATTTGTTATAATTTTTGTCAGCATGACGAGTTCTCACATTAGAAAACAATCGCAGAAGATCGTCTACAGTGTGTACACAGCTATTTGAAATAGCTCGCTACTTCTAAACCGGATGCAACAGTGAAGGAATTGCTCAGCCAAACACAGAGAGCAACCGCCGAAGCTATTGGCGTCTCCCATCGGACAGTGCCTTAGCCACCATACTTTAAGTATAGTGGGAATAGTGACTTACCCATATTTTATCTCTTTCCAGGCAGCCGTGATCTTGGTAACGGGCGTGAGAACGGAGGAAGGAGGTGACTTTGAGCCGCATCGCGCACATGACTCAAGTTACTCTGTCTACAGCTCAGCGTTTCTAGTTCTACTCAACAAAAAAAATCAAAATTTGAGTAAAACTATCTGAAAAATTCTTAATCGCACCATCATCGACAGTAATGTCAGAAAGACTATTCAGCACATCAGGTGTCATAGCTGATAAAAATCGAAATAGTCTAAACCCAGAGCGAGTTCGAATGCTATTGCTTTTAAATAAAAATCTCCATTAAAGGTTTCTAATTTTTTAACATTGCCCTGAAAGAGTTCAGTGTTTAGTGTTTTTATTAACTCTTAACAAACATGTTTTCGATTTTTCTTAATTTTCTGGAAATAATTTACTCAATTTAGTGTTCCATGTTTGATGTTTATCTACATTAACTCTTGAAATAATCCTTCATACCTTTACACTTGCTTTGATTTAAAAAGGTTTTGGAACTTTTGTTATTAAAGAAAAATGTCAAAGGTGTGAATTGTTACTCAAATATTTTTTTGTCAAATTATGTTCAGAAAATGGAAATGAACCTCAAGACTCAAGAGTTATGTACTTCATTTAGTAAATGTAAATTATAAATTTCATTTGTATCTTCTTAATAAGTATGGGTGCATTTTTTTAAACTGTATTCTTTAATTTGTTTTTCATTAAATACAGATTTCAAATTTTGCTTCAATTAAAAACTTTTAATTTTAAGTATAGAAGTCTTTTCTTTCCCTTTTTTTCTTATAATTATTCTTATATGAAGGATTCGAGAGATTCGAGATTCGAGAACCTTTTAGTATTCGGATTCGAGAAAATTAAGGATTCGTTCTACCTCTAATGTTTATACACTATCTACCAACAAGTAATTGGACACCCCTGCAATCGACAATATCTGTGGTCCTGATACACGTCACGGCCACCGCCGTTAAATATCGTGTGGGAAACAACAACGCAACCAGTCACATGCAAGATGCCACGCAGTTCGGAGCTCTCTGATTTTAAGAAAGGTGTAATCGTCGGGTACCACAGAACTGGCCGATCCATACGTGACATATCCAGCGAGTTGAAGTACCCAAAATCGACAGTGGCCTACGTGATGGGCAAGTGGAAGATGAGAGGTGACTGTCGGAATGTGCCCCGACCCGGCAGACGCACAAACAAAACTGGGAGTTAGAGACCGACGGGTGCTGGCCAGAGAAATTCGGAAGAACCACACCAAATCGATGGGCCACATCCGCGGGGAGTTTCAACAGGCATCCGGGAGTGTTCTTTCGATGAATACCATCCGTAAGGAAGCCCATTTGCTCGGTTATCATGGACGTGTTGCCGCCCACAAACCTTTGATCACCAAGTCCAATAGCGCTGCTCGGCTAACGTGGCGCAAAGAACGTCGACAGTGGACCGTTGAACAGTGGAAACAGGTTCTCTGGACCGACGAATCAAGGTTCACCCTCTACCGTTCGGATGGCAGGGTCTGGGTTTGGCGTCTGCCTGGAAAACGCCTCCTGCCGGAATGTATTGTGCCAACTGTGAAGTTCGGCGGCGGTGGAATTATGCTATAGGGGGTGTTTCTCCTGGTATGGCACAGGACCCTTGGTCGCAATTCCTGGTAGACTCAACGCCGAGACCTACTGCACCATTTTGGATGACCATGCGCTTCCTACGTTGTGGCAGTTTTAAGGGGTGGGCCCATGTTACTTTCAGGATGACAATGCCACCTGTCATGTTGCGAGGTCCACCATGGCTTGGTATGGTGACAATGGGGTTAATCGAATGGACTGGCCTGCGCAGAGCCCGGACCTTTACCCTATCGAGCACCTCTGGGACGAGTTGGAGCGTCGACTTAAGGGTGGCCCCACCTTCCGAAATCGGTGAAGGAACTGACCTGTCTTCTCCAAGCCGAGTGGAAGAAAACACCGCTAGCCGTCGTATAATGCCTGGTTGAGAGTATGCCCCGGAGGGTCGCAGCTGTAATCGCCGCTCGTGGGGGCTTCAGTAACTATTGAAGGTAAATAAACTTCGGTTTCCTTTGCTATCACAGGTGTCCAATTACTTGTTGGTAGATAGTGTATATCTAGAACGCTATTCTTGATCGGTTTCCACCCACAGATAAAATTCTTGAACATACTCAAAACTGTGCGCGAAATTCACCTAGACAGAAGATATAGCCTACGTTTTGAAAAATTGCGCAAAACATTAGCTGCCGAGCATATTGATATCATACCGCATTTTATGAAAAGGTATTTGAGCACAAAGAAATTTCCGTTTACTGAAATCTGGATTAATGGTTTAATCCCGTTCTACGAGGATTAGTCCCTGAGTAATATTCATTTGCCATCCTCGGCGTATTACGTAAAACCGGTGTTTTCCTACATACCATCTGGACCAGTGGTTCTCAAACTTCTTACACCACCGAGCCCTTTTCGCCCAAGGACGAGACCGCTGATTCCCAACATTTAGACGTAGGACTAGGTCTAACTCCACGGAGAGTATAGGGCGCCTAACGGGCGACCGCATGTGACAAAAAATGGGTCCTAATTGAAATCATTATAGCGTTAAAAACACGTACCGCACACTAATCGTGTTGGTATATTCGTAAACAGCATGGAGCCCAATTCGCGTACTGCGCAATACATCCTGCGCGCGCCGCCCCCTCTCCCTGTGCGCTGGGGAGATTACGCAATATTTCTGGGGGTGCCGAATCGTTTGACTCAGTCTATTTCCGCAACCCTGAGCTCAACGGGACTGTGCTTGGTATCGTTTTAAAGCCCTCGACGAGATCTATTCAAAAATACAAAGAACATTTCGCAGTGGTTTGAATTGAACATTTTAAAAATTGTTTTCTAGTGAACCGGTGAACACTTTTGACAATATCGCTGTTTATCTGGACAATCGTGAGTGCAAAACGACTGTGCGTGGTATCGTTTTAAAGCTCTCGACGAGATCTGTTGAAATATACAAAGAACATATCACAGTGGTTCTTCTCTTTCTTTCTTTCTTTCTTTGATTGGAGGTTTAACGACCACCGTGAGCAACTCAATGGGCTATAAGCAGTCGCCCGTCCCTAATTTAGGGTCACTGGTTCCAGGGAAGGGAGAGAACCAGTGCCGTAAGACAAACACAACATCCATGCCTCACCGGGATTCGAACCCGGACCCCTTACGGACGAATGATCAGAGGCCAACGCCTTAGACCACTGCGCCACCGGGGCGGCCACAGTGGTTCAAACTAAAAATTTTAAAAACTGTTTTCGTGTGAACGGGTCAACATTTTCGACAATGCCGCGGAATTCGTAGAAGTCGCCCAGGTGGCGCAGTGGTCTAAGCAATGGGTTCTGATCTCTCGTCCGAGATAGGTCCGGGTTCGAATCCCGGCAAAGCATGAATGTTGTGTTTGTCTTACGGCGCTGGCGCTCTCCCTTCCCTGGCACCAGTGGCCCTAAATTAGAGACGGGCGACTGCTTATAGCCCACTGAGTTGCTCACGGTGGTTGTTAAACTTCCAATCAAAAAAAAAAAAAAATTCTCAGAATGAACGCAAGCTAAAGTGAAGAAAATCAAAACGAGAGACAAGAGCAAGTGATGAGAAATGTAAGAAGCCTAAGAAGACAGAGCACTGCGTTGGGTAATTCCTGTGTCGATCTGTTTTGTGTTCGCAATGTATCCAGCATTATATGTAAAAATTATGTAAGCTACTTTTCATATCATAGGCCTGTCTTGGCCATAACAAATTAATAAACGCCTCGAAACCATACTCGACTAGCTCATTTCAACTCTCCGATCCGCAAGTCGTAGTACTGCGTTCTAAACTGACGGCTCAATCAGAACTGAGCCTACCTGTATTTTTTTTTTTTTTTTCTAAGTCCGTGTTTATATTAAATTGTGCTTATACAGGCAATGATGATTTAAGATTTCATTTCTGAGAAATCTAGGAAGTATTGGTTTCATTTCTGTGAAGTACAATGTATGGCAAGCATTCGTTAGAAAAAATGAATTACGTACTGACTGACCTCAGTGCGACGAATGCAGTTGTTTTTTCTTACGAAGTTCTTTCACGTTCTGCTCTACAGGGGAGAGTTGCATTCTCTGCATTCACTCTGTTGCCATGCTTGGATTTTGTGGAAACATAGGATTAAAATCCAATCTCACACAGATACATACTGACAAAGGGAAGGATTCTAACCGTTTTTTGTGATAAACATGGGTACTGTCTCTTGACTCTGTACAGTGGCGTACCTGAGAAACTCGGGGCACCCCGCAAAAAAATATCTTCGAGGCCCTTTTATGAAAATCAATTAGATTTCAATTATTGAAAATTTTAAATTCCATATTATTAATTATCATTATTACTTATTTGCAAAATTTGTAATTCCATATTATTAATTATCATTATTATTTATTTGGAAATTTTTAATTCCATTTTATTATTTCAATTATTTAAAATTTTAATTTTCATATTATTAATAAGGTTTATACGAATACAGAATATTACGAAACACTATGTATGAATTTTATTCTTTAGAGAACCAGCCATCTCTTTGAAATTATCTCGGAAATTTTATTCTTTTAAAGAACTAGCCATCTCTTTGAAATTATCTTGGAAATTTTATTCTTTTTAAAGAACTAGCCATCTCTTTGAAATTATCTTGGAAATTTTATTCTTTTAGAGAACTAGCCATCTCTTTGAAAATATCTTGGAAATTTTATTCTTTTAGAGAACTAGCCATCTCTTTGAAATTATCTTGGAAATTTTATTCTTTTAGAGAGCGAGCCATCTTTTTGAAATTATCTTGGAAATTTTATTCTTTTAGAGAGCGAGCCATCTTTTTGAAATTATCTTGGAAATTTTATTCTTTTAGAGAGCGAGCCATTTTTTGAAATTATCTTGGAAATTTTATTCTTTTAGAGAACTAGCCATCTCTTTGAAATTATCTTGGAAATTTTATTCTTTTAGAGAACTAGCCATCTCTTTGAAATTATCTTGGAAATTTTATTCTTTTAGAGAACTAGCCATCTCTTTGAAATTATCTTGGAAATTTTATTCTTTTAGAGAACTAGCCATCTCTTTGAAATTATCTTGGAAATTTTATTCTTTTAGAGAACTAGCCATCTCTTTGAAATTATCTTGGAAATTTTATTCCTTTTAAAGAACTAGCCATCTCTTTGAAATTATCTTGGAAATTTTATTCTTTTGGAGAACTAGCCATCTCTTTGAAATTATCTTGGAAATTTTATTCTTTTAAAGAACTAGCCATCTCTTTGAAATTATCTTGGAAATTTTATTCTTTTAGAGAACCAGCCATCTCTTTGAAATTATCTTGGAAATTTTATTCTTTTAGAGAACTAGCCATCTCTTTGAAATTATCTTGGAAATTTTATTCTTTTAGAGAACTAGCCATCTCTTTGAAATTATCTTGGAAATTTTATTCTTTTAGAGAACCAGCCATCTCTTTGAAATTATCTTGGAAATTTTATTCTTTTAGAGAACTAGCCATCTCTTTGAAATTATCTTGGAAATTTTATTCTTTTAGAGAGCGAGCCATCTTTTTGAAATTATCTTGGAAATGTTATTCTTTTAGAGAACTAGCCATCTCTTTGAAATTCATCACGATCACACACACACGCACTCAACTGTCGTATGATAGCGTCTGGTGGTCTTTTCCAATTTATAAGAAAACACAGAACATAAGTTAGCAAATAAGTAACAATTAAGAATTGTGACATGACAAAAAAAAGTAAAACTATTTAAATTATTTACTCTTGAATATAAAAATCATACTTAACACATTCCCACAATGTTTTGAATGTAGTAAACATTTTTCACTTGACTGTCATAAAAAAAATCCCACAAGTCTGTTTCTTCATCCCCTCGAAGAACACGTTTTAGTTCATTATATTCTGAAGGAAGCGCAGTTATGTGCAAACAACTGTAATACGTACGTAACACCTTATCCTTATTGATACAAAACTTTCATTTATCGAACTGACATTTCTTTCACATTGTCTTGCTAATATGCATGCATATGGCTGCGAAAATGGGCCTCAAGTCCTCTGGAAAAAAATGGATGCTTTCCCGTCATCCAGTTTATACAAACTAAAACCGCGGAAATGTTTCTAAATATTTATTTCATTTATAAGCAAAAATGCAAAAAAAAAAAATTGATTTTCTTTTTAATATTTCCTTCAAATCACTGTTTTACAGCATCTGGGAACTGTATACTTCTTTATGAATCACCCCTTATATTTGTACAACAAGAACAATTTCCGTTTCTAGGTGTAATATACTACGACATTAAAATTGCAAGCTTTCGCTGCCACGGACAGCTTCTTCCGGCTGAACCTGAAGAAGCTGCCAAGCCTGAAGAAGCTGCATACATTAAAATTGCCTGAAAAACTACAGGCAATAAGAACTACGAAGAAGAGCCTGAAGAACTACGACATTAAAATTGCAAACTTTCGCTGCCACGGGCACCTTCTTCAAGCTGATAATGAAAAAGCTGCCAGTGGTAGCGAAAGCTTGCAATTTTAATGTCATAGTATATTACACCTAGAAACGGAAATTGTTCTTGTTGTACAAATATATTAATAAATAAACTAATGTAAAGTTTAAAATGCTTTGAGACGACGTATAACACAAGCAGGGGCGGATTGGAACGACCAAATAAGGCCGGGAATTTTAGTCTTGGGGTCCATTACAGGAACAGGCCTAACCACAAGGGAAGACCTCATTAATTCTTCACGAAGAAAAAATCTGTTAGACCTTTGATGAAAGGGAACTCTTGAAGTATGCATTACAAAACGAATTCAGTCGTGAACCGATTTTAGCGATAAATTAACGATGAAAGAATTTTAAGCATCCACTCATGATTAAATATGGTATCAAACCATGCTCAGAACTGGATGTTGTTCCTGATTACAGATTATTATTTTGTATAAAAAATTTGGTTTAGACTAGATAAATGTAGGCAAGAGTAGGATTTCAAAATATCTCCGGGGGAGAATCAGTTTGTGCTTTGTGCCAGCATTTGAATAAGTGTGTGTGTGTGTGTGGGGGGGGTGAATGATAGGCAATTGAGTGTGTCTCCTTCAAGATTACGAAAGGAATGTAAGTCATACCTACGACTCTGAGCCCCAAGTCAAACAACCTATGTCTAAGTTTAGTAAGATTTAGGTTAATAACTTTAGAACAGTGTGCTAGGTCCAGTGGCATTTTTCTCACATAAGTACAAATAACTTTGCTGTTATTTCAAAGCAAACGCCCAACGTACAGATAGAAAGTTTATTTTTATTTTATTTAGGAAATAACTTTTCAGGCAGAAATGTGACACAAATGAAGTTAACGATTATTTTTCATAAGTACCAAAACATTTATTCGTTCGTTCTAAAATCCCAGTCAAACACAATACGAAAGAGTGGGCCATTCTCGAGTGGTCCACCGGAATATTTTTCGGTATCCCGGCGGGCCAGTCAGCCCCAGAACACAAGGAAACAAAGTATCAGAATCAGGCATGTTTTCCGAGATCTGTTCAATTAATCGAGTAGTGTAACAGTTACTATTAGCAAGTTTTACACAAATGCTATCGAAGATGTTAGCCAAACATACAAAAAATCATCCAACTTATTCAGATAGTTTTAGTTTAAAGAAAACAAAACCACAAACCAGGAACGCTGCCTGCATGTCGCCTTGTTAATTTTCCTGATTACCCGTAAGTTGTTCAAAACTTGCACTAATGTATCAGTCACGCTTTTTTTGGTAAGCAGGGAACAGCTTCAAACAAAAGGCTCACAGTTTACACCTGGCAAAGAGGTAGTGTTTCCACAAGCGCATCTTGTTACGCATGTGTTGAACCGGACTTTTGATTGCTCGTTTGATGTCTTTTCCAAGACTTATTTATCTGCGAACGTGACTTCGACGCACACCAACTGCCGCGTTTCGAAAATTTTATAACCTAACGCGAACACTTTCCCCTCGAACAATGCATTTGTGGTGGATAACCTCAATTTCTTCCCATGAGCCCTTTTGTCAATTATTTAGTGCTCGTAAAGGTTACTTTTCTGCTTTTCTCAGGACCATTGCGGGTGGGTAGTTTTAATATTTCCGACAGCAATTTAATAGATTCAGATAGAAGTTATTTTATAGCCTACTTATTCTCCGAGTGATCATAAAATTAAAAAAAAAATGCTCCCAAAGATGGTGCATCGATAAATTTTTCAAATCATGCTGCTTGGAATGCCTTAAAAAAATTCATCATCTTTCACAGAGACAGATTCTCCATTGGATGAGGGAAAACATATTAATTATTCGTTGTGTTAGTGCGACATGCCTCCAGATTTAACCTTTGGATCAGGGAAAACATATTAATTATTCGTTGTGTTAGTGCGACATGCCTCCAGATTTAACCTTTTCTCATTTTTTCCCCTTTCAGCTTATAGCACGTGGCACATACCTCTAATTTAACTTTCTTTCTAATTTTCTGTGTTTTCCTGTAAATTTGGTTTCTCCTCGTTAAATATTTTCTGACTTAACGACACATTATTTCTCCCGACGAGCTTGTAAAAGTAGCATGTGGCACATACCTCTAATTTAACCTTCCTTTTAAGTTTATCGGTTGTTATGTAATTTTTTTCCCCTCGTTAAATATTTTTCTCATTTAATGCCACACGATTTCTTCCGACGAGCTTTTCAAACTTGGAAGATTGACAGTGAGCCAAAGTTCATTCAAAGGTAAATGTTAAGTGTTCTACAGGTAGCGAGAGCTGTGTTTTGAGTTCGATAAGATATCTCTTTTCAGTGCAGTAAGAGAGCTATGCTATGAATACGATAAAATTATGAGTACGTTATGATACATGTTAGGTGAAGAGCGAATGAATGATAGGATTGTACAATCAAGGACCTTATCGAACTCAAAACATAGCTCTCGCTACCTGCAGAACACTTAAGATTTACCTTTGAGTATTTGTTATATAGAGATGAAGCCGTGAATGTTATGACAAGCTGAAGCTGATAGTTTGAAATTGGAAGTACTTGATTTTCTGTAAGCAGTTGATTAGAAATAAATGCAGTGTACGCCAGGCTATTAATTTTATGCAGGAACGTCGCCAAGGGGTGTGAGGGTGGGCTCAAGCCCACCCTGAAATTTGTCTCGCCCACCCTGCTAACCACCCAGTTCAAAATGGGCGATTTTTCAACATACTTAACCTTAAAATATAATCAGGACTCGCCAAGTAATGTTAAGTCTTGTGTTTTACTAGATGTAGCCCTACGTAGTTTTCCCTAGGAAGTGCGTTGTTTACGTCTCCGTAGAAAGGTTATCAAAATAGCATCCCTAGGGCCATGAAAATTCATATGTTTTCCACTCTTCCAATTCCTTAGTTTAATGCTCTTTTTCATGTTTGTAAGGGCAGCGGGGAGAATGAGGAGAGTGGATAGGAATTCACTGAGAGGGGAGGGGGTTACTAATTGGTGTGCTGTTTGTTTTCTTTGAAAAATTTGGGATTCTAACACGGAAAGCTGAGGCTAAAGCTATGCTAGCGCTTTTAATATTGCCCCGGGACAGTGAAAGAACATAAAGTGGCTGACGACTACATTGCAGGGGAGGAGTGCAAGGCAAAGTTGCTGGCTAGAAGGAAGGAAGTTAAGGAGGGGGGAGGTATTGTGTCTGCGTGGCAAAACGTTAAAATTTGATTTAGATAAACAAAAACGACATTTTCTTTTAAACAAATTGTTCAAGCACAGTACTACTTTCTTAAGCAAAAATGGAAATTTTTGAAAAGAAATTTAAGACAATGCATCCAGAGCAAGCAAAAAGTTGAAACCGACATTCAACCAACACTTATATCTTTCACCAGTGGCGTAACTGGATAGATCGATGTATGTAAGTATGTATGTGTGCCCAGGTGGAGGGGTCAGAATTGCACGAATTTTTTGCAGCCGGTAGTGAAATGCATTGAAGCCGAGCCGGTAACGCAGTGGTCTGATCGCTAGCTTATGATCATTCGTCAGAGAAGAGTCCGGGTTCGAATCCCGTGAGGCATGGATGTTGTGTTTGTCTTACGACACTGGCGCTCTCCCTTCCCTGGAACCAGTGGCCCTAAATTAGGGACGGGCGACTGCTTATAGCCATTGAGTTGCTCACGGTGGTCGTTTAACCTTGAATTAAAATAGTTAAAAAAAAAGTATTAAAAATTCGTTCTTTCAGTGTTTCGTAAAAACAAAACAAAAACACAACAACAACAACAGTTGCTATCAAGCTTGGCCCACCCGTCGCCCATCCTGATTTCGAAGTCTAGAGACGTCCTTGATTTTATAGCACCCTTCCGATCACATAAAAATAGATATTGTACTGCGTGAGTACTGTTTCTCTGCTGCATTCTTCAACCTGGACGTTTTTACTTGTTAATGATATGCAGATGTTTAATTGAGACTGAAATATTGCAACTACACTGTAAAAAAAGAGTGGTGTGAATTCACGGAAAATTTCTGAAAATAACGTGCAGCAAAGCTGCCGGTAGGTATCAGTGTTCTTCGTTTTTAAAAGTACCCGTTTATTTTAACCCGTATTTTCAGTAGACAGAAAATTCCGTTTATTTCAGAAAAGTCCATTTCAGGTTTTTTCATATTTAAGCTAAAATTTCGCAAAAGCGACGACCCTGTACAGCATTTACCCCAAATAATCTTCCTCTTGAGGTCAGGAACGAACCCGCGTCGTTGGAGATGGCTCAACAGGTAACTCGTGCCTTTATCAAATGATCCACAAACGCTCGGTAACCTGACTCACATACATCGTAAAATGAATTCCGCGACGATGATTTTTTTTTTTTCATTTTGTCATTAATGTGAGGGATTTAATCATTGTATTTTCTGTTGGAGCTCATATTTCTGAATAGGTTTGTAATATTTTTTTTCTGTAGATCTTTTCACAAATTAAGCATTTTTCATCCTGATTTTTCGAAGCAACAAAATGCTTTGCAACTTGATTTTTTTTACCCTGATAATGACTTTCAGTTATTCATTTTAAAAAGGTGAAATGTACTTTTCATAGTATTTTTTCAGAAAATAAATAAATAAATAAATATAAAATTTACTCTTGGCCGGTGTAATAGCTTTTGTCTTAAGTTGTCCAAAGACTGATACACAGACATCGTATAATCATATGTACAATAAGTACCCGGTTTCTTACAGTAACACAATATATATAATAAGTAGCTGGTGCACCAAATAGAGGAAAGGAGGAGAAATATACTGCGCCACAATAAACAAAATTCATGCGTTATGCTATCCACAACAATGACAATATCCGATCTCGCTACGGAACTTCAAAATTCGACAGACGATTGAAATTTAAAAGTTAATGAAACCTCAAGTATTCTCACCAATCGCTCCTATTACCGGTAATTTCTCGTCATACCGATACGGAAAAAGGGAGAACGGAGATTTTTCGTTAATATACGAAAGGAAATGTGGAAAGGTTTTTGAAAATTCAGAATTTTCCGTTAACATATTTTTAAAACGGTACTTTGCCGTCAATATAAGACAAGGTTTCTGAAAATCCATAATTTTCCCGTGGTACGAAAATTCCGTTAAATTCAGGTTTCTTTCCATCATTTCACGGAAAAAGTTGTATCAGAAATATGCTTCGTTAATTCAGGAAAAAAATGACGGAAAGTTGCCCCGTGAATTTCAGAAAATGTTTTGCAGCGTACGAAATCTTCAAGCAACGCTTGTGTCGAACCTACCTCAGAAGTGAAACGCATGTCAAGACCGCAAAGTTGCAGTGACAAACTTCGTCGGTGCAGTTTAGTTGGGAAAGCACTCGGTTCCGGACAGAAGGATGCGACTTCGATCACTGCCACCGGCAAATGCCTTTTACGCTATATTGGCGCCTGAATGTAAAATGAATCTCCCGACCGTTAGGTTCATCAAAAAAATGTGTAATTGGTTCCACACATTATCTGTAAATAATGAGAATTCCTTCTTCTGCAGTGACCTCCTTCAAAAGTAGTTTACCGGGTGACCCGGAAACCTACGATTCTGTCCCAACCCTTTTTCAAGTGATGTGGGACGGGGATCTATGGGACGTGCCTAACTAAGAGGTGACCACGTATAGAGATCTGCTCTGACCGGACCGGGCTAAGAACACATTCTTTTTATCACAATGGTAAAAAAAGAAAAAAAAAGTTGTGTTCGCCGATTTCCTGGTGTGTTTAACTGTTTTTCTGGCTTTACTTACTTCCATGACATAGCCCAGGACGTAATCACAAAGGCAAGGAGAGGCACTCACAGTGTTTTCACCAACCTGTCGATATTAAGATGGTAAAACCAGTTTGAGGCTTGTTGACAACAAAAAGATTCGACCCCGAGCTAGTGTGAGTGTTGTGTAGAGTAGGGAACGGGGAGTGTCTGCAGTGGAGTGGGGTGTATATGTGTGTGTTTGTACGAGAGAGTGGGACGACATTGATTTTTTTCTCCTATCCCTAATCTGCACAGGGATTGACTTTTGTAATGTTACCGCTTTCTGGTTTAGAGAAGAGAAAATTCTGAACGCGCTTAGTCTTCCTTTTTCTGTCTCTTTAAAGGTTACATTTTTCGATAATTGTCAAAGTTTAGTTAATATTTTTAGGCTTACATCCAACTAAATATTTTCAATAATATCTCATTTCATTATTTAATTTTCCCATTTTAATAAAATAAAATAGAAAGACAAAATAATACCAAATGGCACATTACGGGCCAGGCCTAAATAGCAGCTGCAATTGACGGGCCCTGGACGGGATGGGCCGAGTGTCTAATATTTGAAACGGGCCGGACCGGGTCGGGCTCACCAAATTAGGCCCGTGCAAACCTCTAACCACGTGTCAAAACGACAAAATTTCAGCGACAAACTTCGTCTGTGTAGCTTAGTTGGAAAAGCATTCGGCTTTGGAGTAGAAGGATGCAGTTTCGATCTCTGCCACCGGCAAACCTTTTACGCTATACGATACCAAGTAAGGAATAAGGGGTCAGTAAATTAGGTTCAGGTCAAGTTTAATGTGAAGTCAAACCTTTAAAATTTGTACAGTCATTTAAACATATTATTCAAAAAATATAATGGCTTTATTTATTCATTTTGTTTTAAGAGATAACCCCTAGTTTATGGAAAACTAATCATGAAAAGCAACCCTTATGGGAAATAGCGCAGTGGTCATCGTTACTTACCCATTTTAAAACATTTAATTTATAAAAAAATGTGTTGTTCCTATTTTACAGAGGATGTTCACACATTTTTAGAAGGATTTTCCAGCAATATAATTAATATTTTAAATAAAATTATTTATTTCTTAAATGTTCTACTTCATAGCCCTTTCTCTGGATATGAACTTACATCTATTAGGGGCAGGCCCTGATTTACGGGAGGGCACACGGGGCACGTGCCCAGGGCCCCCGATTTTGGGGGGCCCCCAAATTTGAATTAAATGTGTACTTAGTTAATGGGAATTTTGTGTGTGTATATGCAAAATTTATTTTTTTACTTTTGCATGCTCATGAGTCATGTGTTTATAAATGTGGTACTTACATGCAGTGAGTTTGAGTTTCGAGTTTCACGTAAACACGTGGCCATTAATGAGTTTCAGTGGTTTAATAACTTTCAGGTGGCCATTGAGAAGGAGGACTGCTTTCATTGATTCACGTGACCTTTTCTTGCTCCTCCGAACGCACCTAAACTTAAGTGATCCTTCAACTTCCTGCACACGGATTGTCGTTGTCTTAACTCGTAACTGTAACCGTTGTATTTTGCGTTGCGTTTCTTGTAGTCTGATGGAATGTTGGATATATGTTAATTTTATATATAATCAAATTTAGTTAGTTGTAACAATATATTTAAGTTGAATTATTTAACAGTTAAATTATTTCAAAACAAACATATTTATCCAGCAGTGCTAAACGGAAAGCCAAACAATTGAAACTGAAGGATAATGACCTGCAGCATGGTAGCATTGAACGTTTTGCCATTAAAAAATTGGATATTTCACTTGGTCCCAAAATTCCTACACATTCCTCTAATTTTACTACTGGTGAGTATCTTGAGTGTAATTTGTCTTAGGAAGCCAGTAATCTGACTTCAGAATCATCTAACATCACAGGTGCTCCTAATTTGGGAAATATTTTGAATTCATCTAATGAAGAGAGCACAAGTTCCACAATGAATGCAGTGGATCTTGCCTTATGGGGAGAAATTACAGAAGAAATGCGCAAATGCTTTTTGAGCAATCCACCAGTCCAAAATTTGAAGTTGCTGGCATTCACAGGGAAGGATATCTGTGGTAAAAAATCGTTTCCTAACAGAAGGTAATTTTTTCAGAATAAAAAATAATGAGAAGGTAAAACGCGACTGTCTTCTTTTATCCCCATCAGCTTGTTTACTATTCTGCCGGATATGCAAATTGTATGCTAGGAGCACTACAGCATTAGGATCCACAGGTTTTTCTGACTGGAAGCATGCAAATTTACACATACACAGGCAAGCAGTATGTGACTATTCATCACGCATGAATGCTTCTGCACGCATTGACTGTCAGATAGTTATGCAGTATCGGAAGGTTTCAAAATCGCTTTATTCTAATTTATCATAAGAAAACATAAGAGGGAGACGTACAGTATTGGGCATCTCACTGGGAAATAATACAAAACTGTTAAAAACATGATGGTATATACACTGCAATGACAATGGGGATGAATAACAAATGCTGCAAGCAAAGCTTATTGAATAAAAAATTGCAGAAATGACAAAGAGAAACACATCGTGTCACATGACATTGGCTGGGCATGATTTACAGGATAACACAGGCGAAACAATAGTACACAATTAGAAAAAGAAACAGCACAAACACCGCCGTGAAGGTAAAACATTACATACATGAGATAAAAACACAGCGTGCACAATTGTGCAAGTTATTTAACGAGGGCACCAAAGCAACATAATACAGGCGGGGTGAAAGTAAGTAATGTACACGAGTAAGCATGAAAAAACACTGAGATGGCATTAGCATTCACAATTCAACGGTAGTGTGGATTGCACGAGTCGTAGAGTGGAGGAGGGCCACCAGGGTGCCACGGAACTCAGCAAAGGAGGTGTAGAATGTCCTAGGGTTCTGATAGGTGTAGCAGTCCAGAATCAATCGCAAACCATGGAGCGGCCGGCGCCCAGGTAGCATAGAAGGTGGCTTCTCGACGACTGGAAGAAGCCGACTGGTACTCCAGGCGGAGTCGAGAAAGCAATCGATCTTGAAAATGGCACAAAAGTGCTGCGCTGGCCTGGTGTAAAGAGACCGGCGAGGAAATGCTGCGGAGTTGTTGAAGGTATACGTAAATAACGTGTTTAACCAGCACGAAAAGATAGGCACATACTGAAGGAAGAGTTGTAGGTGGATGAGCCCGCAGAAGAAGATGTCTGTAGGCAGTGAACGGAAGATCTTGAGAACAAGAGCGACTGGCAATCCGGAAAGCCTGGTGGAGGAGAGGCATCAGGATGGGGCAGTAAAGGTAGACGTCCAAGTACTGGCAAGATGTTTTTTTTTTTTTTTGAGGTTTAACGACCACCGTGAGCAACTCAATGGGCTATAAGCAGTCGCCCGTCCCTAATTCAGGGTCACTGGTTCCAGGGAAGGGAGAGAGCCAGTGCCGTAAGACAAACACAACATCCATACCTCACTGGGATTCGAACCCGGACCCCTTTTGGACGAATGATCAGAGGCCATTGCCTTAGACCACTGCGCCACCGGGGCGGCAAGATGTTTTGCATAGAGTTGTTGCAACAGTTAAGTATCTCTCAGCTAGTGGGTTGGCAATGTATGGTGATCATGAAACAATTGGATCAGTTCAGAATGGAAATTTCCTGGGCTGCTTAGAATTAATTGCAGAATTTGATCCATTCTTAGCTCAACACTTGGAAAAATGTGGGAATCCAGGAAGTGGTAACACCAGTTACTTATCTTCAACATGTGTGGATGAATTTGTTAAATCAATGGCTGTACGTGTTTTTAATGCCATCACTGATGAAATAAAAATGTCAAAATATTTTTCTGTCATAGTTGACTCTACTCCAGATACTACACACATAGATCAACTGGCTTTTATCATAAGGTATGTCAACAAAGATTGTGAAGCAAAAGAACGGTTTTTGACATTTATTCCATTCCATGGACATACTGCAGAAAACATTACAAATACCATGATATCTTTTCTACAGGAGGCTGGCCTGGATATTATGAATGTCAGAGGCCAAAGCTATGACAATGCCAGCAACATGTCTGGGAAGTATTCTGGTGTTCAAACACGCATTATGGAAATCAATCCACTGGGGGAATATGTGCCATGTTCTGCTCACACTTTAAATTTAGTTGGTGTGAATAGCATAAATAGTTGTGGTAAAGTTCTTTCTTTTTTCACATTTTTGCAAAAAAACTATACTTTTTTTCTGCATCAACTCACCGTTGGAAGATACTTCAGGAGAAAGTCCAGAAAGCACATGGAAATTCATCACTCACACTGAAGAGTCGGTCAGTTATCAGATGGTGTACAGATGCTGCAGCTACACGATCAGTGAGGAAAAATTATCGTGAAATAGAGAAAGTTTTAGTATTTCTGTCAGAAAATGTAGATGATTCTCGACAGACAAGAGATGAAGCAAAATCACTGCTGAAGAAAATGCGAACAATGGAAATATCGATCAGCACAGTAGTTTGGGACACAATACTTCAGAGATTAAACTGCGCAAATCAAACTTTCCAGAATCCAAAAGGAAATATTTCTGAAGTACCTAAAATTTTCGAGTCGTTAATTGAATTCATTCAGTTCGTGAGTGAAAATTTTGAAGTCTATGAAGAGGAAGCTAAAAGATTAGTGTCTGAAAATGTGCAATACCATGGTCATGAATTCCGAAGAAAGAAAGTGCCCAAGAATAAACTCCTAGATGAATGTTACAGTGAACATATAGAACTCAGTGCAAAGGATATATTTAGAACTCAGGTTTATTATGTGCTTTGTGATGCTTTAATCACTCAGCTTTCAAGCAGAAAAAGTGCTTATGAAAATATAATGAGAAAATTTGAATTTTTTACAAAAAAATCAAGATCTGAAATTTTTGAAGGGGCAAAAGCATTGCAGGAATACTATAACAATGACCTTGACGACCAGTTTGCTGATGAGTTTTTGCAATTCTCCTCAATGATGGGGGAGCATGCAACCGTTCCCCAGATGCTGCAAACTTTGAAGGTAAGCAATTTAGAAGCCACATTTCCGAACACTGAGACTGCACTTGGAATGTTCATGACATTACCGATTTCAAATTGTACAAGTGAGAGATCATTTTCTTTGCTGAAAAGACTGAAAAATCCCTTACGATCAACCATGCGACAAACAAAACTGGCATCATTAGCTCTACTGTCTTTGGAGAGTGATGTGACATAGACTTTGAATTATGATTCTCTAATACATGACTTTGCATCTAGGAAATGTAGAAGAAAAATATTCAACCCAACTGTTTCGTCCAGATATAGGAGGTAAATTTTCAATTCTTTTTATTCATTCCTAAAAATAAAGAATAGTAAATGAGTTATTACAAATAAAAAGATCTGGTGCCCAAACACAGAACTTTGTCATCGTATTGTCATTTTTGTTTGACACTGGACAACTTATACATTCATGTCATTATGTGCTCATTAGATTTTGGTAAAAATTAGGTAAATATGTAGTTTAGCGTCCTAAATTATTTGGTCGGAAAAGATGTAAAATTTCGAAAAAGTGTGACGTACAGATTCTAAAATATGCAATTTAAGGGGAAATGGTGAACAAATTTCATCGTCAGAATGAATATTAAAGATGTTTACCGTAAAACTTGAACTCCAAGTATGACGAGTCAGAAGACGCTGCGGGAGGCCGTAAACAACGCTGCGGCGTTGACATGAAGCTGTGCTCCGTTGAAAGGAAGGATCGCTGCAGCCAGGATATTCACGGGCGGAATAGTACAACAGGAACCGGGTACGCTGTTGTCAGGAAAGAGTGTAGTGCTACGCTACAGAAAATAGTTAATTTCGGTGTCAGTTATTGACATCGCAGTCGAAGAGTTTGTTGTTTTTTTCCCATATGATTCTTTGATGCTGAATGTATGAACTCATTTCTCCATGGAAGCTTTTTTTTATTTAGTAATCAAACTTTCACATTGAGGCTTGCCATCTAACTTCCGTTGGAGAGAATGCGACACCTACTCTAACGCTTTTCTAGAAACAAGAAAGGAATGTGCATACTTACTCTTTCGTATCACGGAATTACATGCCAAAGAACGAAGACAATCTCTGCATGTTTCTTTAAAAAGTGAGACAGAAATTTCAAACTACATTCTTTAGCATAGAAGTATATTCTGTTACTCTTTCCTGACAAGAGCGTACCTGATTCGTGTTGTACTCTTCTGTCCATGAATTCCCCGCCACAGCAAACCTTCCTTTCAACGAAGCAAAGCTTCAGGTCGTCGTCGCGGCGTGTGTTTACTCATCGTACTTGGAGGTAAGTTTTTCGGTAAACATCTGTAATATGACTTTTTTTTGTTTTTGTTTTTTTTTTGAAATTTTGCAAATTTTCTGACGAAATAATTTAGGACGCTGAAGTACACATTTACCAAAAATTGAACCGGTACTAGATGTTCCCCTCAGCTTTTCAGATTATAATGTTTAACTCAGACTTTCCCCATCAACACAAAATTTTATGTTTTGCAGTTTTCTGATATATTGATCATCATGTGCTGATTTGATCTTGGTAGAAACCGGGAAGCTGGAAGTAGGAGTTCCCATAGCACTTTTTCAATTGTTTATGCAGTTTCATATCTCTATTTATGAGAAGGTCCAGTGGAGGTCACCATGGATTATTTTTTCTTGTTTTAATTCACATTTTTTGTAGGTGCATTGTTCTCATGTTCTAGACGCAAGAATCAGTACATTGCAAGACCACAATATTCACTAAAATTAAGATGTCCATCCATTTCGTCATAGATATATTGTTATAGTTAGAATCTATGGGGTCATTAACACCACAAACAACTGATCAACCAGTTGTCCCCGCACAGCCACAACCAGTTGTCCCCGCACAGCCACAACCAGTTGTCCCCGCACAGCCAGAGTTGTATAAAAATAAAATGTATCTGCGTACACAGCTATTGAAACAAAAAACTCGCTGCAAACCCGCAAACCATGATAACAATAGAATAAGATAATTTAAGGGAAAATTAATAAAACAAATAAATATTAGAACATTACAGATTCCAATGAGGACAAAATAAGTACATTCCATTGAATGTGCAGCAATGTGTGTAAAATGGACTTTTATGGCAAAATATTGGACTACGAACCTCATAAAAACAAGAGATTAGTTAAAGAAAGTTTTTATATCCAGAAAAACAGTTATATCAATGACCTTCAAAAATTATAAATATGATTTTCAACAAGTTAATTCAAAAATACTGGACTTTACAAAATGCACAAGGAGATTATTTTTATTTAATTGGCAACTGAAAGTGGAACCTGGCAATAAAATTTAAATTCTGTGTAAACAAAACCTTTAATACAGTTCGTATACATTGAGAACAAGGTCTTGATAAAATCTAGAGGCCAGAAATGTCTGTAAAAACAAAAGAACTCAGAAGATGTGAAAAAAAATTAAGTTCTTCAGTTGAAATAGAATTAAGTATATTAATCTGCGTAAAGCGTTGAGTAAGTGTTTTAATTGCTGTATATAGGCCTAACATTTTCATTTTTTAAATCTACATGCAAAAACTATCTACAAACCTGTTAATGTATTGGAAACTATCAGCGTACGCACGTACGCCTACATTTTGCTACTCTGCACACAGTGACTATTATTTGGTCGATAGAGAATAAGAAGGGAGGCCCCGGAAATGTTTTGTGCCCTGGGCCTCGCATGTAGTAAATCGGGCCCTGATTAGGGGTATGAAAACGTTTCCGCCGCCACGCTAGCCGGCGCTGTAGGGGCGTAGCCGGCCGGCGACCCGTGCTGTCACTTCGTACATGAAGCCAAGCAATGCGGTCGATAAAGTTCATTTGCGGCGCTGTTTGTTATTCATGTTTAATTTAGAGAAAAGTGCGAGTGAAACATGCGGTTCAATATGTCAGGCGTATGGCGAAACTGTTATGGGTGAGCGAACTTGTCGAGAAGAGTTAGCCATGTTTAAAAATAGTGATCTAAGCTTGGAAGACAAGCCACAGGAACTCGCAGACGAAGAGCTGGAATCGCTGTTGCAAGAGAATGCCACACAATCAACCACGCAACTGGCGAAACGTTTGAAAGTGGCTCAATCGAGTGTGTTGCGGCGTCTACAGGACTTGGAGAAGATCCAGAAGAATGGTAAGTGGGTTCCGCATGCTTTAACGAAGCGTAATATTGGTCAACGATTGTGCATCTACATGTCGTTGCTGAAGAAGTTTCAAGGCAAGAATTTCTTGTGAAAGGTTGTCACCGGGGATGAAAAATGGGTTTATTGCGATAACCCCGTACGCAAGCCAGCCATCAAAATCCACTACAAAACAGGATATCCACGGAGGAAAGGTGCTGTTGTGTGTGTGGTGTGATATACATGGAGTGCTGTACTTCGAACTGTTGAAATCGGGCGCAACAATCACTGCCCAAAAATATAGCTATCATTTGATGAAACTGAACGCCGCAATCGAGCAAAAGCACCCATGGACAGGCAAATGACGCCGTCCAGTCATCCTGTTACACGATAATGCCAGACCACATGGCAGTGCCACCACTAAATCAACCCTTGAACACTTACACTGGGAGGTTTTACCGTACCCGGCTTACTCCCCGGACATTGCTCCCTCAGATTTTCATCTGTTTTGCGCTATGCAGCATGCCCAACAGCGGTTCACCACAGTTCCAAAGGTGGAAACTTTCGTCACTGCGTTCTTCAGCTCAAAACCCGAGTTCTTCTATCACAGGGGCATTCATTTGTTGCTTGAAAAATGGCAAAAGGCCATTGATGCTAACAGCCAGTATTTCGTTGAACAAATGTGTACTGGTTTCCTGATCGATCCTGTCTCTTTTCTCCTTAAAACGGCGGTAACTTTTGCATACCCCTAATAGATTTCCAAAATAGCAGAGCATTTCTTAAAATTGGTAAAGGTATTTTATTCCAGTACTGCTAAAAACTCGAACCGCTAAAAAAGAAAGCGCCCTTTTTAGCAGTCCGAAGGCATAATAGTCCATTGGTGACACATCAGGGGACATTGAGGGAATATGAGCAAAATATATAAACTTAATCATGAAAGATATACGGGATTACGCCATATAATACAAATTTTGAAGGTGACAATCCGATTTTTGGCGTAAATGTGACAAGGATGGTAAGTCAGATAATATCCGAAAACTTGAAAATTTTCATCGTCCTGGAGCGGGACTCGAACCCGCGTCTCCCAGAAAACGCCCCGGTATGCTAACCACTACACTACCCAGAACGACCAAGTTTCAAGTTTCCGATCAATTTGAATTTAACCATCACAGGATTCGCTAGTCGAAGCAACCGGCATTCATGTTTAGCGAATCTGGAGGTTAAGAATCTTGTCCCGTGTTTGCCCGGAGAAGCAGTGTTTGCCCGGAGATATTATCTGACTTACCATCCTTGTCACATTTACGCCAAAAATCGGATTGTCACCTTCAAAATTTGTATATAAACTTAATACCCGGCTCTTTTTTCATTTTTTTAAGAAATGGACTGTTAGATTTGGATGTATGACTGGTAGCGTTATTCTGATGGAGTTCTACCCTTTGAAGGCTCTATGGATAAAGGAATGGTATTTCCTCTTTAAGTAGGAGTTAAAACATTCTTTTGGTAATATGTAGAATCGATTTTAACATTCAACTTTTCTTAATTTGAATTTCTCATTGTACGAAAACCCAGCAATAACCATGAATCCTTTACTGGAACATTCTTTGGATTCTTGGAACCAAGTTTGTAAGTATTTTTCTGCTCTTTTGTGAGAGTAAATCGACCTTTCTTTGTTACAGTCGTATAGGTAGATCTATGCTTCATCAATAGTCACAATAGATTTCCATCTGACTCTGGCTACGCGATTTTTCTAAAGAAATCTACACTATGTTCTGCGTTCAACCTCGTGCATAGCAGAGCTGAGGCGGGTTGAGCCCGAGCCCGAAGTCGAGCCCGGGACCGAACCGGGCTCGGGCTGCACAATACTTACTAGAGTTCGGGCTCGGACTGCACAATACTTACTAGAGTTCGGGCTCGGGCTGCACAATACTTACTTGAGTTCGGGCTCGTGCTGCACAATACTTACTAGATTTCGGGCTCGGGCTGAACAATACTTACTAGAGTTCGGGCTCGGGTGTGCTCGGGCTCTGAGAGAAAGAGAATTTTCTTCCTTTTTCTTTTAATACGATTTTATATGATTTAACACACGAGACTTTTTTACACTTTCTATAGTTGTTCAATAGAATTCTTCGGCAACCAGGGTCTAGATGGGAAATTGGGAAATGGGAACTCGGCAGGGCTCTTCTCTCCGGGCTTGGGTAACAAATACCTTAGGCCATGAATTACTGGATTTTTGCGAAGGAAAAGTTTCTTTAAGAACTATAGATACACTGGCGTTCAAAAATTAAGGATGAGACGGGTTTTTGAATGTAACGTCGTGAAGAAGTGCTCCATATCGACTCAAATCATACCATAAGATCCCCAAGATGTAAGAATATGGGACAAGTGAGCAAAACCGTCCAAACAAGGAATCCAAAGGATACAAAGGCACTTTACTGAAAAGGTAGCTTCGAGCACAACTGGACAGAAGACAGAAACGTCCATATGACAGGCGGCTGCCAAGAAAAATCCAGTCTTCAGTAGGGGATATGATCACCCCTGACGGCGTTGCAGGATTTGCAACGTCTGTCCATGCTGTGGACGAGGTTGTCAAGGAGCTGTTGAGGCATCGCGGCCCATTCCTCTTGTAGCGCCAATCGCAGCTGCGGAATCGTTGCTGGCGGCTGGTGACGTGCTGCCAAGCGTCTTCCGAGAAGGTCCCACACGTGTTCGATTGGATTTAGGTCCGAGGACCTTGCGGCCAATCCATGCGTTGAATATCTTTACTCTCCAACAGCTCTGTGACAGCCACTGTATGATGAGGTGTAGCGTTGTCGTCCATGAAGAGGAACTCAGGACCCACAGCACCTCTAAACAGACGCACGTGAGGCAGGAGAACCTCGGTACAATAGCGGACACCAGTGACTGAACCTCCTTGGAAGATGTGGAGGTCAGTACGGCTACCAAGCATGATACCACCCCAAACGAGGACTCTGCCACCTCCAAACCGGTCCCTTTCGATGATGTTGGAGGTGTGATTGTGTGTTCCCTGCTCACTCCAGATGTGTATACGTCCAGAATCGCTCGTCAGACTAAATCGGCTCTCATCCGTAAAGAGAACTCGACCCCATTGCTGATGTGTCCAGTTCTTGTGTTCCTGGCACCACAGAAACCGCTGTCTCCGATGAGCAGGTGTTAATGGCACACACCGTACTGGTCGTCGTGCAAATAGACTACCTTTGTGCAGCCTCCTGGCCACGGTAAAACGCGATAACGGACGTCCAGTTACCTGTTGCATGTGCCTTGGGATTTCTCCCGCTGTCTGCCGTCTGTCTCTTCTCGCCTGTAGGACAACATACCGGTCGTCGCCGCCGTGGTTGCTCGTGGATGACCGCTACTAAACTCTAGGACAGCTGTTCCTGTCGTTTGAAATGCTCTCCAAGCTCGTGAAACGATGCTGTGAGCGATCCCGAACTCCTCGGCCACACTAGTCACACTTCGACCATCTTCCAACTTCCCAATGACGCGACCTCGGGTAAATTCATCCAGATGTCGTTTACTGGATTGCCTGTTGGCAATATCACGCGGTGGCAGCAACTCGACGCCGTTCAAACCGATGTACGCCGTGCAATAGGTTTAACCGAATTGCTGAGCGTACACCTCCCGTGTGCTTTATATCCTTCCGACACCCCACCCTACGTCATGCTGCATATATGCGCATGTCCTACCGTACCGAACCCTAGTCTATCTCCTGAGTGGTCTTTCGGTCCGTTCTGCCTGCTCGTTCCGCTGTTATGCTAATTTCTCCTCTTCGTCCTTAATTTTTGCACACCCGTGTAGTAGACATCAAGTTGACGAAATTTTGCTCCCTACCTCAACGGGACAGCTCCCTGTTAATTGTATTGTACAACGTACGACGTAAATTGTGCCTCCCGATTTTTCTCCATGCCTAGCCCCCGAAACATTTCAAGAAGAAATGAATGGTCAAGGAAACTATAGAAATAGATAGACACTCCTTCTCCACTCCGCAGTTCAGAAAGAAATCGGTTAATTGCACGGGGAGGAAAGAATGGAAGTCTGAAAGAAAAGTTTTTTTTTCAATGCTTAAAAAGATAAATCATAGTTTTCGAGCTCGTTCGGGCCCGGGGTCTACCTTGCAATATGAAATTTGGTCTCGGGCGGGCTTGGGATGACATACTTCGGGCTCGGACGGGCTGGGGCTCTTAAAATTGAGCCCGAACTCAGCTCTGGTGCATAGGCAAAAGGCGGTGAACATTTATTTTCATTTTATTTTTTGTCTGTTTCAAGTCTTTTTTTTTTTTTTTTTTTTTGATTGGAGGTTTAACGACCACCGTGAGCAACTCAATGGGCTATAAGCAGTCGCCCGTCCCTAATTTAAGGTCACTGGTTCCAGGGAAGGGAGAGAGCCAGTGCCGTTAGACAAACACAACATCCATGCCTCACGGGATTCGAACCAGGACCCCTTCGGAAGAATGATCATAGGCCAACGCCTTAGACCACTGCGCCACCGGGGCGGCGTTTCAAGTCTTTGTTTATTACCTTATTTACAGTTGATACAGAGATTTTTAACAACTTAGCGATTGCTCTTTGGGTCGGTGGATTTTGTTTTAAGACCACTTTATACGTTTGAAATAGTCCTAAGGTGGCGCAGTGGTCTAAGCGTTGGGTTATGACCATTCGCCCGTGAAGGGTCCAGGTTCGAATCCAGTGAGGCATGGATATTGTGTTTGTCTTCCGTCACTGACTCTTTCCCTTCCCTGAAATTAGGGACGGGCTAAAAGCCCATTGAGTTGCTCGCGGTGGTCGTTAAACCTCCAATCTAAAAAAAAAAAAAATGGTCCTAAAAGTACGTACCTCCTTTGGATATTCGTTTGGAATTCTTTTTCCTGTTAAAAGCAATGCTTGACGATTTCCCCCTCTATTATTAATAATATTGTTTTATTTACATTAAGAAATGCTAATTCCATGGTTTTCACAGCGTTTTTAAATTAATACGAATATTTCCCTTTTTAAAAAAAATGCAAAAACCAAAACAGCTTGTTCATGCGCCATTTTCTTAGCAGACGATATTTAACTGCAACAGATGCTTCTTTCGTGTTCATCAAACACACTGTTGCCAGTTTCAGTTCTTTGAACTTCTTTTATTTTCTGCATTTTCTAAACAAAAATGTTCTAAAAATATGTGAACATCATCTGTGGATACAAATACGAGTATATACAGAAATCCAAAAGTTCTCAGCACAGCAATAAAGGAATAGTCGTGGGCACGCGATTTTTTTTCTGGACATAACAAGGTAAATCGTTACATGCCAAGAGACCATTCTTCGTCAGTTTTGATCGCTATTATGTTTTGCAAGTCCTATAAGGTGTCTAGATGAAACAAGGAACGAAAAATGAAGACGCAGGAGCTCGGAGCTGTGATAAAGCACCCGCATAAAAAAAGGCAGAAATCAAAGAAAATCCACGAAGATATACACAGTCGTATCAGAATAACATGACCACCTTCCTAATAATGGGAATAATCATCCTTGGCCCGGATGACAGCGGCAAGACGGCGTGTTATGAACGCAATGAGGCCCTGGAAGGCTGCCCAAGGCACTAGTGCCCATTCGGACTGCAGCAGAGCACGGGTGTCCCGAAGATGACACGGTTGTGGGTTGGTACTTTGAACCTGTAGATCCAAATAGTCCCACAAGTGCTCTATGGGATTGAGGTCGGGTGATTTCACCGGCCAAGGGAGAACGGAAACATCGTTGTCGAACGGCATTGTCCTGTTGGTAGACGCCATCACAATCAGGGTAAACGTTCAACATGGAGGGATGCATGTGCTCAGCGAGGATGGATAGGTAGCCATTGGCGTTCAGGAACCCATCCAGTGGCCCCAGCGGTCCCAGATCATACAAGGAAAACATCCTGCAGACATGCGCACTGCCACCGACGGCCCCTACTTGACCGACAAGCGTGTCCTGGTGTTGGTTCTCGTGTGTCTGACGCCTGATCCGCCACCGTCGGTGACGTCTGTAGAGTAGAAACCTCGATTCGTCAGAGAAGGCAACCTTTTCCCACTCCAATGACGGTAGTCCCATGCGGACTGCAGGCGTTGTTCCCGATGGACCTGGGTCAGCATGGGCGTCTTGATGCTGTGTCGAAACCGGAGACGCATGAGTAACAGGTTTCGCTCTACTGTTATCGGGGACACGTACCTGGCAGCCCCTTGTTCATTTGCGTGACCAATTACTGCACTGTTGCGCACCGATTGCCCTTTACCAGTCGACGGAGGCAACATTCTCCTCTGGGGTCGATGGCCTTTGGGGCTCTACAGTTATGACGTCAATGAGTAGGTACTCGGTGTGCCAGTGATCCATTTTGGTACACCCTTACCAGAGCACCTCGTGAGCAGCCCACGAAGTCTACTGTTTCTGACATGCTTCTACCCTTGGTGCGATAGCCTATGATCGTTCCTTTTTAAACGTCCGTCAAATCACTACGTCTGCCCATTATGTTCACGCCACGCACTACGGCTCATCTGTCCTGGCTGGCCGCTTATATCTCCGAGTGGTCGATCTTGTCATGTGCACTCTCTGACGCACCTGGGCGGGCACACTGTGACTCCGGAGGAAGTCATATTATTCTGATACGACCGTGTATATGGTGTTAACAGTAGGAGAGGATACTTCTTCATACAGTAGTATAAAGAAATGTGCAGCGGAATTCAAGCATGATTGAACTAGTGTTGCAGATGACACTCGCTCGGACAGACCCTCTGAGGTCTGAGGTCAAGAAAATGTGGACACGCTGCACATGAAACAATACCACACAATGGACATTTAAGGGTCAGGCTTATTAGTGAGACATTCTAAAACTGTAGATGAATACATTCTGACAGAACATCTGGCAATGACAAAAGTTGCTGCTCGCTGGGTCCCAAAATTCCTGTCAACTGAGCAAACGCTGATTAGATGAAACATTTATCGTGACAATTTTGCAGTGTTTGAAGCCAATCGAGCAGAATTTCCACAACGATTTGTAGCAGTGTATAAAAAGTGGGAAAAACCATTGTATTTCAGAGTAAAAACAACAGTCAGAGCAATGGAACTATGTCGTTCACCCACCCCAAAAAGAACAAGTCTGTCACTTCTGCTAGAAAGGTGATCTCAATAGTTTTTCGGTATGCCATGGGGATGGGGATCATGGATTACTTGGCAGAGAGCCAAACTGTCGCTTATGCTAACCGACTTAGGAAACTCGACAGATATATCCAAAGAAAGTTGACCAAAGGAGTATTGTTACATCAGAATATTGATCCAAATTACAAACCAGCATTTATCATGGCTGCCACCCATGAATGTGAGTTTGAAATGCTACCACACCCTCCTTACTCACCTGATCTTGCCCGCTGGAACTACCGTCGGCTCTTCCAATCTCAAAAACACTTGTCTGGTATGCATTTTAGGACTGACAAAGACGTTATTGATGCTGTGGGTGACTATTTTGACAGCCTCTACAAATAATTTTATCTGGAGGGCGAGTCTCGAGTTTTACGCAGCCTCCCTATGGTTAGGAACACGAATGCGTAGATGGTTCCCTGTGTAGTTGGCCCCGGACGCACTTTGTCCCTTATCCGTATGCAGCAGAGGAATGGCAAGCCGGCTGCATTAATTTGCCAGTAATCCTCAAGGGGTGCATAATCGTCTCTGCGGGACTCAACCCGCTTTGGGCGGACGAGATAGATGGATGGAAGAGTCTTGAGGCACCACTGGGAAAAGCGCGAGGATCTTCAAGGGAACTGCGTAGAAAATGGGCTTACCGTATTTTCCCTCCACCATTCCTTCATGGTCGGGCCGAAAACTTTTGGAACATCCTCCGCAGATTAAAGTTGCAGCAGTTAAAAGAAAATATAACGAGATAAGAAAAGCTATATTGCTGAAAAAATGAGCGAGATTGAGTTCGGAAAACTGGCCACGTTGCAATTTGGAGACGTAAAGTTGTTTTACATATGCAGCAATTTCCTTCTATTGTAGTGGGTTGCACCAAAAAGTGGTGCTAAACCAGATAGATGCATCACTTTTGGGGCAAAGGTAAAAACCATTTTCTGATGCAAGAAACATACATAAACATGGAGCAATGTGTGCAACTTCGAACCATTTAGGTTGGATACCTTACTATGGTGCATAATTGCCGCAGTTTAGGTGCATTTTTTTATTGAAGGTTTAGCGACCACCGTGAGCAACTCGATAGGCTATAAGCAGTCGCCCGTCCCTATTTTAGGGTCACTGGTTCCAGGGAAGGGAATAAGCCAGTACCGTAACACAAACACAGCATTCATGCCTCACCGGGATTCAAATCCAGACCCATTTCGGACGAGAAAGGTCATAAGCCAGTGCTTAGCACCTGAAGAGTGAAGGCTGATCTGTTGAGTCCTTTTTTGCTAGCTTTTATTGCATGTTTTAACATACCAAGTATTAAAATCATAATTCAAGATTTAGTGAGTCGGAAAGCTTCAAGGTATCGCTTTTGTTCATTAAGATTTTGCATACCCTGCTATGTCACTAGGGAAGTTCTTACATTCCGTTTTGTGCCACTAGGAAAACTCATACACTTTAACGAAATCTCCGAACGAAATGCAATTTGTGTACACTCCTTTATATGATAAAGTGTAGGAGTTTTCCGCGATGTACCAGTTTTCCTAGGGGTACAAGAAAGTGTAGGAGTTTACCGATGTGGGAGTTTTCCAATGTAGAAGTTTTTCTGGAATCCTACACACGCAATTTTCAGGATGGATTTGGGATTGCTGATTACTCTTAAGGTAAAACTACGACTGTGAATCAAAACTAACCGAATATGATATGAGTGAAGCATTTCAGACATTTTGAAAGAAATGGGTTTCAATTTATTGCTAATGGGTCAGATGTGTGTTTTTCTCTGTCTTAATAGATGTGACACTATGAAGAAACATCTTGTGCTAAAATTCAGAACAAAATTTCTGATTTCTTTGAAGGAAAATCCATAGAATTCTTTAAGGTCGTATTGTTTTATTTTTGTAAAAAATAGGTTTAAAGTTGTACATGCTGTATGTACACTACGCACATTTCTTATTACTGCATACACTAATGTTAAATTACTCTTGGATTTCTGAACAGTCAAAATTAAATCAAATGAATACGATGCATGTTTGTAATGCTGTAGTAATAAAGACTTTAACAAATGTCCATAAGTATTTATTACTGTGAAAGTTGAAGCTTTCCACAACGACTAACTTTTACAGTAATACCCGGTCGAGTCGCATTAATGTGACCACCAGCTAATATCCAGAGTAACCGCCGTGTGCAGCGCGGACAGCAGCTAGACGGGCTGGGAGTGACTCAATAAGGTGCTGGAAGGTGTTCACAGGTATGTGGAGCCATGATGACTGCAGTGCATCTGACAGCTGCTGGAGGATGCGTGGTGGAGGATGCGTGGTGGAGGATCCATAGAGCGAACAACACTATCGAGGTGGTTCCACAGATGCTCAATAGCGTTTAAATCTGGAGAATTAGGGGGCGAGGGAACTACTTTGAAGACTACATCGTGCTCTTCCAACCACTTTCGGACATTTCTAGCTGTGTGACACGTCGCATTGTCGTGCTGGAAGATCCCATCCGCCCCAGGGAAGACAATCAGCATTTATGAGTGCACGTGGTCTGCAAGAGTGGATTAATAATGAATTCGGTACATAGTGTCTTCCACGGGTATGAGCTGACCCAGAGAATGCTACGAAAACATTCCCCACACCATAACGCTGCCCCCACCAGCTTGTGTTCTTCCAGCAGTGGTTAAAGAGTGTTTGTTCTCCGATGTTTTTCACCCCTTACGCCAACGTCCATCCGTTGGATGTAGCAGAAAATGTGACCCATCGGAGAAGGCATTCCTTTTCCAATCAGCGGAGGCCTAGTTCCGATACTGCAGTGCAAATGTAAGCCGTTTCTACCGATGCACCTTTGTTAGCATAGGTGCAGTGACCATCCGTCTACAGCGGAGCCCCATACGCAGCAGGGTTCACTGAACTGTCGTTTTAGACACACTTCCGGTAGCCACCTGGTTCGTTCGGCCATTGAGTTGCTCCACTGTAGCGTTTCGATCGGCCCTTACTCACCTTCAAAGCCGACGTTCACCTCTCACAAGAATGGCACGTGGTGCACCGCAATTTGCACGTCGCTTGTTTGCAATGGTGCCATTTCTCCAATCACGATACACTTTAACCACAGCAGCACGCGAACAGTTCACAAACTGCGCTATTTCAGAAATACTGCCACCCTTGGCCCGAAAGCCGATAATCATCCCTTTTTGGAAATCTGATAAATCTCTCCTTTTAATCCATGACAGCAACGAGTGATATTTTTGCGGAATGCCTACAGCACACCTTGCTAAGCCAGCTCACGAGGCGTGCCTTCTTTCATTGGCTATGCGCTGTTGACGCCAAAAGTAGGAAGGGGCCACAATAATGTGACTCGACTGTGTAATAACTTGAACTGGCTTAAAATGGTATAAAAATCAACACTTTAATTCTAGTGGCCAAAGTTTATCCTTTATTATTGTTAAAAAAGACCCACTCCATGAAGCGAATTATCTAACGAATGTTTCTGCCGTCATCAAGATAATCCGTTAAATAGAGATTCCACTACGTCATAGTTAACCGTTACGCCGAGTGAAGAGTTGAGCAAATTTCCGAAAAACAGCACTGCCGCTTGACGAGATACAAATTCGTAATAAATACAAATTCGAGAATGTGTCGAAAATGGGACGACCGATTGTAAAGATTTTTCAGAGACATGTGCAAGAGGAAACGGTAAGTCGACGTATACCCAGGCAACATTGTGCTTGCTCTCATGAAAATATGCAAATGACGACCTTACGTCATCGATCAGACAGTCACGCAACCTTGATAAATGTTGTTTTGGGTAGAGCGCGGTTATTAAAAGTTGAGTTGAACTATTAGTAGAAGAATGGCTCACACAACTGCTTTGTTTCATGATTGGGTGCTTAACGACAACCCTGAGCAACTCAATGGGCTATAAGCACTCGTCCGTCCCTAATTTAAGGCCACTAGTTCCAAGGAAGGGAGAGAGCCAGTGCCGTAAGACTGTTGCCGCTGAAATTCTTCTAATTTCGGGCACATTGCTTCAGTTAGGAAACACCCAAATTCGGGATTTAATTACCCAATTGATTATGTCAATTAATTAATCATTTTTAATTAGAGTAATTTCTGAAAGGGTTTGCAGGAGGTATTATCCCGCCCCAGGTAGCATAAGATTCGCTTTTTCCTTTTTTTTTTTACTTGCTTTCTCTTCGCATGGGAAGGAAGACCGGAACGCCAAGCTAGGTGTAAAATTCCGAAAACGCAGTATAGGGATTACATACTACAGCCTCAGTTAGCAATAGGCAAGTGGCGGCCATACGGCGCGTTCGCAATAGAAGCTCTGCCAAAATCTGGTCCGAAGGTAAAACTTTATAACTGTCACCCAGTCTCTGTCTCGAGGAACATAACTCAGGCGGAAGTACGTGCATTTGAGCGTATTTAAAGATTTAGAAAGGTATTCCCGGATAGTCTAATAATAAAACTCCGAAACCGGGTGTCAATTAGGGCCAGATAAATTTTTAAAGGGCTTAGCTCGGCTGATGGTCAGGGGACTTCCTAGGAACCAATGAAGGCAAAGGTGACACCTCCAAGAAGTGAGAACACGCCTAGGAGCAGGAAAGAAAGCCAAACCGACGGAGAAAATAAAAGCGAAAGCTTAGATAAATCGAGGTAAGGATGTCGGTGTGTGTGTCAGTCGGATTCAAAAATGTCAAAGTAAGAAAATTGTCAAAAATTATTAGGACGCGCAGGGGAAAAGGTTCCCAAAAGTGTTAGAAGAAGCTGTACCAGTGTCAAGTGCTTCCGGGCTGAGTTTTTATCCCTGGAGGATACACGCAAGTTCCTAAACCAGCCCCGTATCGCGGAAGCAAAAAGGAACAGCTAACGGATGAGAAGCACCATCATCAACTCAAAGACAGAGGGATGACCAGCAGAGGATTCAGGCTAAGACACTATCTAAAAAATGTCAATTCCTTGCATGCCGAGTAATCAATGAAATTTGAAAATGAAACATTATTGCTTACCTCGTACAAGTTGGAATACGGGCATAATTTTGTTAATTCCGAAACTTTTCTACGAAACTTAGGCTTACCCTTAACTATTTTTAAAGTGATGATTTAATACAATTTAAACTGATCCCACCATTAATTTGTACATAAATTAAGAAATATGTCAAAATAAATTTTATAGTTGTTTCTTTAAACAAACGTGCTTTTCTTTGCTGCTACTCTGCAAATGAGTATGAGTATCCGGTTCTGGTTTATTTTAAGGTAAACAGTTTTCTTTCTGCAGAAGATGCCACAATTGAAAACATGATATAGAAATGTTAGTTTTAAAACTTAACTTCATTCCGGCATATGTGTTCTTACGACAACCTCGTACGAGCTCGTATGAAACACAACGCGTACAGGTCCCAACGATGAGGCTGGGTCGCCAACATTAGGAAATAAAATGTTATTGTTCCCACTTTAGACGATCTAAATTAATTAGCAAAATTTATGCCCGCAAGTTCCCAGACGGGGCTTGTCCCAGTAATATTATTGGTGCCGTGACCAGGATTCGAACCTGGATTATTGCGACCACAATGGATTGTCATTTTCGCCACTTTAGACGATCAGAATTAACAAAATTTATGCCCGCAAGTTCCTAAAGTGGGGTTGTGGCGGTAATACGAAAAGCATAACATCTATGCCTCAACGGGATTCGAACCCGGACACATCTCGGACGCTGCTCATAAAACAACGCTTAGACCTTTGACTACTGCGCTACAGGAGCAGCGCACCATCTCTTGGAAGACGTTTTACGGTGGAGAGTGATCGGTAGATGGAAGGAGGGCAACCGTAAGCTGTGGGAGCAAGATGGCGCATTGGTCTAAGCGCTGTCACATGACCATTCGTTTGAGAAGGATCCGGGTTCGAATCCCAATGAGGCATGGATGTTGTGTTAGTCTTACGACACTGGCTCTCTTCCTAACCTGGAGTCAGTGGCCCTGAATTATGGACGAACGATTGCTTATATCCCCCTGAGTTGCTGACGGTGGTCGTTAAACCCCCAATAAAAAACAGAACGGCTGAATGTGTTGATTAGGCAAGTGGTCTCCAATTTCTGGAGACAGTTCCAGGAAACCGGAATAACCTGAAGGCCGGGTCAAAAATGCCCACCAGTCACAACAATTCAAGATGACCGGTATTTGTTTCTAACAGCTCGCCACCATAGGGAGTCGTCAGCCAGGCAATTCTCGCAAGAGCTCTTCTCTACTAGGGGAACCGCGATATCGAGGTAAACAGTTTGCAGAAGATGCCACGAGAAAGGTCTGTATGCAAGAAAGCCAATGATTTGTATCCCACTCACCGCATCGTACAGAATGGTTTGTCTGAATTGGGTTCGATAACATCTCACCTGGACCCCTGATCAGTGGACCTGTGTTCTCTTTAGGGACGAGCCGTGGTACAGATAAACACGGATTCTTGACTTCTGTACATTTGGAGAGAGGTGGGAAGTCGAAATCTTCCCTCCAACATTAGCGATATTGATCGGTACGGTGGTGGAAGTCTCCTGGTTTGAGCTGGTATCATATGTGATGGACTCACGCCGTTGCATATGTTCCCAAAAGGCACACTGGCTGCTATACGCTACAAGGATGACATACTATAGCCCTGTGTACGACTTTTCAGGGGAACTGTCGGTCCATAGTTCCATTTCATGGACCATAACGCCCTTTCCCATGGGGCTCAGCTAATCGACGAATACCTAGAGGGTGAGAATATTAACAGAATGGAGTCCCAAATTTTAATTCACAGCCTTGTAAACAGCGTGAGGGCTCCTTGTGCGAACTGTATCGCTATTCGGGGTATTCACACTCCTTATTAGCCCCTTGAAATGTTCGCCACTTGCTGCATCACTTTAGGGATGCCACAGACGGTCATGCGTATGCTTCCTCTTCATGCGGAATGTCATCATGCGGTGATGACATTCCTTTTTTGTTGTATACTGCTGCATTATCGACATATGTACTATATTGACAAAAGTCAATTGACACCTAGAAGAAAAACACAACATAGTATTTACTGACATACCTTAGTCCGGTGTCGGTCCACCTTTGGCCTTAATGCATGCACTGACCCTTCGAGACATGCTTTCGACAAGGTTTTGGAACACAGCGATAGGTATGCGCTTCCATTCAGTACATAATGCTGCCGCTAACTGTTGCTTAGTAGTAGGCCTTGGTTCCAAACTTCTTCTCAGGTGCTCTATGGGATTAAGATCAGGGCTCTGTGCTGGCCAGTCCACACAAAATACGGAATTATCGTCAAACCACGCCGCAACAGTCCTTGCTTTATGGCTCGGTGCATTATCCTGCTAGTACCAACAAAGCTCGGTTCCATAATATTGTCACAGAGTTGGTAGGGCATAATTGTCCATAATATCGAGGTAGACATGCTGGTTAATAGGTTTGTCCAGGATAACCAAAATGGGCCGGGACCATACCACGTAAACCACCCACACACGATTACACTGCCAGCTCCAAACTTGTCCGTAGGAACAGTACACTGTAGTAAATAGCATTCCCCGGCTGCCGCCATACCCGCACATGGCCATTCAGACTGGTGGATCGTGTATCTGGATTCATCAGTCCATAGGACCCGTTTCCATTGATCTACGGTCCCCGATAAATGTTTTTTACACCGTGCTAAGCGGCGAGTAGTATTCCGAGTGGAGATGAAAGGCCTATGTGCAGCCGCACGAGAACGACAACCCATGGAATGAAGTTCTTTGCGAATGGTACGTGTACATACCGAGGTTCCAGCATTTTTACTCACCGGTACACTGAGGTCTTGTGCAGTACTCCGTCGATTGGCTGTAACGACTCTCCTGAGGTTTCGACGTCCGGTATCACTGACTTTCTTTGATCTGCCGGTAGGTTTTGCTGCTTCAGGCACGCCATGTGTCTTTCACTTATTCAGTACATTCAGAACAGTTGACTTGGGTGTATTTAAACGCCTCTCGGTTCCTCTTATGGACAACCCACTAATATAACACCCAGCAATCTTTCCTTTCCCGAAGTCAGTTCTCTCCCGCAGCGACATTTTCACTCAACCTTACAGTGTGATATGATCGCGGTTTTTATACCGTTTGCAACTGTACCGCGCATCTTAGCAACGCAGCGGATCCGTTCATTTGCTTTTGAAGAGGTGTTCGGTGACTGTTGTTAATGTAGTGTATTTTTATAACACAGGGTGTCCAATAAGACTAGAACAAGCACATTTATTAAGGACTATGTGTAATACACAACCAACGTAGAGGAGGTCATAGCACTGTTCAAGGTTTGAATATCACATCCCTTAGATGGTCGCCACTTCGAAGAGAGCATTCTCGGGCTTTCTCTGTTATCCCCACCACAGCGGGGTGCAGCAATGGGATAGCCGCTATCTCCCTCCAGATGCTTTGTTTGGGTTTCAGAGCTGTGCCGGGTTTCCCAACGTACACCCCTTCCTTTAGGCAACCCTACAGGAAGTTGTCCGATGGGATTAGATCCGGTGATCTGGACGGCCAATGGATATCACCGAATCTGGCCATTGGCAGTCGTGCCGTATGACTAGTGGCACCATCTCCACATATGTGTAAGACCAAGCCGTTACAACTCAGTAATGAAGAAGGTGATTAGCATGTGGTTGTAGCGCTCAGCATTAACCGTGACGGCTGCACCATGTTCATCCTCAAAAAGTAAGGGCCAATCACACATGTATGAGTCACTGCATACCACACTGTGACCTTGACACTGTGCAAGGGCCTTTCATGTAAGGCTTGTGGGTTTTCTTTACCCCAAAACCTACAGTTTTGTTTATTGACATAACCGGATAGGTGAAAATGAGCTTCGTCTGATGTGACCAGGTGCTGCACAGAATCGTTTTCCTCCCTGCACTTGTTGACATACCATTCACTGAACGTCACCCTGTGAACCCTGTCTGCCGGGAGCAATTGCTGCACCAACTGTATACCTTATAAGGGTACAGTTGCAGGTTTTTTTTTTTTCAAAATCCTGTGAACACTGGTACGAGTAACGTTCACCTGTTGGGACAATCGACGGGTGGACTTCTTGGGGCATTGTTCAATGGCATTCGCCACACGTTCAATGTTCTGTGCACTACGAGATGTTCGAGGTCGTTTTGGGGACAGTTTTTTTTTGTTGGCGTCCACAGCCTGAATGATCTGGTAAGGAGATCAACGTTAACTCCCAAGGTCAGACTTTGAAATACAATACATTTTAAAGATGGACCAGTGCTTACGGCCTCACGCTCTTGTAAATTAAAAATATAATGTATCCCATCATTATGAGACACCCTGTATACATGTCCCTAACAGCTGTCATTCAATTCTGTCGTGTGTGCTTTGCGTTATTCATGATTTTACGTTTGTCACGTTGATTTTGAACATTGTTTAAAATGGTGTAAGAATCAACAATTTAGTTATTATGGACAAAGTTTGTCTTGTACTGATGCTAAAAAGAATCATTCCATCTAGCGAATTTTCTGTACAACGAATATGTCTGCCGTCATCAAGCGACTCCGGTAAACAGAGCTTCCAGCGCGTCATAATTAAACATTAAGTCACGGAAAGAGTTGACCAAATTTCTGCAAAACAGTATTGCCGTTTGATGAGGCACTTAATGAAAAATAAGCAAATAAGTAGATAAATAAACTATACATCTGCCATAAAAAAAAAAAAGCAAACTGAGATGTGCTTTATGCAGATATGAAGGATTATCTGGACGCTCGAATCCTCTAGACGTGAAAATATGCTTTATTGCGAGAATGTATTGGTTTTACTGCAAATTGCTTCATCTACTTTAGATTATTTTCTTTACTCCCTCCTGAGGGAATAGAAAGAAATATGTCCACTGTCATTAAACACACATGTTACTCCACCGGAAGTATTTAACCCTCTCCTTCTTCCGCTACTGTTTTTCATTGTCCCATTTCTTTGGGCACTTCGATACCCGATAATGAGCTGATTTTACTGCTTATTAGTTTCTTAATTATTCCATCACTTTTAGTTGGATTCAGTTACTCCACTGTTTTAAAAATGGGTTTCATTTTGTTGGTCCCCCTTCCCCCATCCCTCTTCCCGGTTTTCCTCTCTCTCGCTTTGTGCATTTCCTGTTTTTTGGTAGATTTCCAATGTTGATTTGATTTTATTGCGTAATGGTTTTATTAATTTTGCTTCATTTCCTGCGTTTTCTGCTTAAGGCGAAGTAACAAGACATTCACTTGTGACCAGACGGAAACGTCGTTACATTGAAAGTGGGAAGTTAAATAACCCCTTCCATACTACTAGCACCGTCTTGCTGTCCCCTTCGTCGCTTCCCCTTTCCTCACTTATCAGTCTGCTGCTGGCTTAACCCATGAAGACCTAGCGTTTCGGAAGATAACAAGTGACTTACAGCATGCCATAAACGACCCAACCTTGTTGTGGATTAAAGCAAGGGATTATAGCGACTGTGTAAGCAACGCCAAGATTGATGCGTGCTTTGCTAATGAGAAGGTGATTTCTTCTAGGCATATGACAGCTGCTCTCATAAAAAACCGTCTAGGGCAGTCACACGTGCCATAAAGGTCAAGGTCATCACTGCAGGACGCCCCTGAGGAGTCAAATGGAGGAAATACAACGGATCATGTGATTTCGTCTCTGTCTCCTCCTCTGGGCGACGTCTTACGACTTTTTTTTTTTTTTTTTTTTTTGTAATCTTTCCAGCACAGTTCTGCCTTTTTTTACCTTCACTTTTTTTACCGCATTTTTTTCTTGTCTTTTCTGTTTTCATTTTTTTTTTCTGTTACGCGACATTTAGTATTCTGCTTTGAAAAGCTATCATTATCATTAACGATTCTATCTCTGATTCGATTTTTTTATATCGACATCTTTTTTTTCATTACTTTCTTTTCTTTTTTGTAATAAAAATAATGTAATTATGTTCCGACGTGTCATACATCGTCTACCAAGTGGGAAAGGGGCATCACCCGAAGAAACTTATAATTCGGAAAACTAATATATTTTCTGATTTGGTCCATTAACTTTGAAATTATTTTTCCAAATCGCAAAACCACCTGCGATGTAATCCCACCGAAAATTCAATGAAACCTTCGTAGTGTTAATGTTCAGATCTTTGTAATGATTAATTAAATATAAAATAACCCCGCGGAATTTTCTTGACTTTTCATTCGAAAAAATAAATAGCATCGTCTAAATTTGCTTGAAGCTCATCGGATTTGGGAAACTTCAATTTATTTTTCTCACTTTCTCTCTGTGATGAAGAACGCACCTATTCTCGGATATGCAGCTTTTCTCAGCAGACAAAGGGAATAAATAGTCCACGAAAAATTAAATTCTCAGAAGGAAGACTGGTAAGTTCTTTTTTTTCCAGGTACATTAACTTTTTTGCTGAAATGATCAGAAAGGGTTCTTTCCTCCTATGTAATTTCAAAAAAGAAAAATTAAATGAAACTTTCAAAATTACAGCTGCAATACCTTCGACTATCTTAATTAACAAGTTATTAACTTTTCAGAATCCTCCCCCCCCCCCCCCCACCAAAAGAAAGCACTTGCCACATCACATTGTTCCTTCGGATGATTGCTGAAGATGATATTTAAATAGCAATAACAGCAAACTTGACTAAGATGTGCAAGTAGCAGCCAAAGCTCGTGGGAGAAAACCGTCTCGAAGGTCCTACAGCAAAACCTGTTTGAGACACGGAACCTGCATAAAATGGAAACCTACCCCAAAAGCCCCCCCTTTTTTTTTCGTTTTTTTCCCGTCCAGTTGAGTAGAATATACTCTCCAGCATCACAATATATTCTACGTTATGGGACAACGTAATTTTTCGTATGGCCTCACGGAAAGGACACTTCCCGATTTTTCTCGATAAAATCAATGATATACATACTACGACCAATTAATTTTATTATGGAACTTGAACACAACAGTGCCTTACCTTATCTGGATGTGTTACTGAGGAAATCGCCTGTTAATCGTGTTTGTACACAAGTTTACTGTAAACCCATGTCCTTCCCCAACCTGATGCTTTGTAGCGCTTTGTGTCCCGCAGAATACGAAATATCTTCCGTTCTCGAATTAAAAGGGCCTTCGCTGTCTCCACCGATGCCCATCCTAAACAACAAGAAATTAAAAGCACAATCGAATTGGCCTCTGATGCAGGATACACATTGAATGAGATAACTGTATCCAAAAAGTCCAAATCAAATGTTCTAATTTCCCTATGCCACAGCTTCGCTACCTTTGCTGCATTCCCTATATATAAACTGTATCTTACAAACTCAAGAACGCCCTCAAGAAGATGAGCTACGGTGTCAAGATAAGTTATCCTGCACCTTTATACTATACTATGCTTAAGCGGGTACGGAGAACTGGCCACCGGAGAACTGGACAGTGGACACATTGGAATTTCAGTGCCATAAAATTGTTCTGCATAAACAAATTTCGTGTGGCTATATTTCCCACTACTCGAGCAACTATTGTTCATAAAATATATGTTTTTTAATATTTCATTTTCAGTAAGAAATTTAGACATTTCCATGATTTTTGGGCCAAAGACAAAGAGGAGAACTGGCCACAAAAATTTTATGGGGCAGTATAAAAATTGCGTTTTTGACCGCTTATCGTGGCCACGACTCCCAGAGGTTGGTTAATTATTTATCTGATACACATAAATTTCCGTAATTTCTTATTTTTTTATTTACGATATTTTTCAAGATTTATACACTACAGCTAAACAAATTCTCTGCGGGTGTGTGCAAACCCAGGAAACTTGTCGGGAAGGGGGGGTTGCTTAAAACCTAAAATATGAAATATAAATAATTTCTGATCCGATATGGAGATTTTCATCGTTTACAAGCTACAACTCAACAAATTATCTGAGGGCATGTGCCTACCCAGGAAACCTGTCGAAGGTGGGGGAGGGGGGGGGGTTAATACCAAAGTGTAAATTATAAAGAATTTCTCGTCCGATCGGGAGATTTTCAGCATTTACAACCTGGAAGGCAGCAAATTATCTGAGGGCATGTGCTGCCTCAGGAAACCTGTCGGGGGGGGGGGGACTAATACCAAAATTGTAAAATGCAAAGAATTTCTGGTCAGATAGGGAGATTTTGAGCGTTTACAAGCTACATCTCAACAAACTCTCTGCAGACATGCACTAACGCAGAAAACCTGCCTTGGGGGCGGGGGTTAATTGAAAAAGTTTAAAATATAAAGAATTTCTGGTCCGATCGGGAGATTTTCTGCATTTACAACCAGAAGTACTTTATAATTTAGGTATACCCCCCCCCTCGACAGGTTTCCTGAGTCAGCATATGCTCTCAGGCAGAGGGTTTGTTGAGATGTAGGTTATAAATGGTGAAAATCTCCCGATGTGACCAGAAATTCTTTATACTTTACACTTTTGGTCTCCCCTCCCCGACATGTTTCCTGTGGCATGCACATGCCCTCGGATAATTTGTTGACTTGTAATTTGTAACTGCTGAAAATCTCCCGATCGGACCAAAAATTCTTTCTATTTAACACTATTGATATTAACCCCCGCCCCCTCCGCCCGAGACAGGTTTCCTGAGTAGGCACATGCCCTCAGATAATTTGTTCAGTTCTAGCTTGTGAAGGCTAAAAATCTTCCTGTCGGACCAGAAATACTTTACATTTTATATTTAAGGTATTAACCGCCTGCCCGGGGCAGGTTTCCTGAGTCAGCATATGCCCTCAGATAATTTGTAATTTGTAAACCCTGAAATCTTTTGTTGAGTTGTAGATCATAAGCACTTGTTATAAAGAATTACATTAATTATCGCAATTTAGAAAAGACGAAATTACGGAAACTTTATATGACTCAAATAACCAACCTCTGGGGGTCGCGGCCACGAAGTGGTCAAAAACGCAATTTTTATACGGTCCCTTAAATTTTTGTGGCCAGTTGTCCGGTGGCCACTTCTCCGGTGATGAGTTCTCCTACACCCATGCTTAAGAGAAATACTGACGAAACCCCTCTTTCGAGCGAAGCAAGTGTTTATGCGATCCTGCTACGATATCACGATGGCTCCAGACGATACTACATTGGAATGACCAAGCGTTCCTTTTGAATCAGAATCAACAAGCATAAAAGGGACACAAAAGACGGTAAAGTGACCACGGCCCTATCCAGAGAAGTCAAATTGAAGTTCACTACTCTTATGTGTGATGATATAAAGAAATTAGCTACCTACTCCAACTCTAAATGTACCGGTGTTCGAATTTGGAACCAATTCTTCAAATAGCGCCTTTTTTCTACCAGGACACTTCGTGCCCAAATAATCTGACGCTTCGTGGCTTTGAATGAATATTGCATCGTATCTATTTTTTTATTTTCAAGTCAAGTCAAGTCACTGGGTTCAAATTGTTAAAGCGTTCTATTATTCAGACTGCAATTTTTGTCTATCTTCCTTGAAAAAGCCATCTGGTTGATGTGCGAAAGCTTGGTAATGCTTATTAAATACATTCCTATGCAAATAAATCGAATTACTAGTATAGTTTTACTATTTTGTGTCCCATTTAACCCAGAACCCACTTAAGAGGGGGAGCTAGAGGGGCTGCAGCCGCGGACCCCGCATTTTTCAAGAAGCCCCAGAATTATGCCGGATGCTTGAAGAATTGGCAGAGTTCCAATTTCTTTTTTTCTTTTTTTTTTTTTTCAGATAGCACAGCAAAAATTATAAGAAACTGCCTCGTGAAAAAAAAATGTGTATTTCTTTCTGCCTTTTTAGGTGGAGTTTGCAAAAAGCACGGTCGCTCCCAATCCATCCTCAAATCTTTCGAAAGCCTTGCAGATGTATTTTGTACACATCAGTAATTGGGGGAAATTTTCATACATTAAGAATGCGTTTGAATCATGATATTTTGATCATATCGTTTTGTCCACTACTTCGATATAATTTCAACAATTTGAGCCCTCGGAGGGCAAGAGGGGTATTGATGCAGAACTGATAACTAGTGTCCATTTTTAAATCATGCATTTTTACATCTTCTTGCTAACACTGATTCATTCATGAATCATGGGATACACACTTAAATATGATGGGAATATCTTTATGGCTCCCTTATCATATTTTGGGTATGTTTTCTCCTGGGTATTATTGTTCATCCAACCATAATGAAATCTTAGATGTGCCACTAACACTGGGGCCACAAAATACTCTATCCTTAAGTGTGCTCTGATTCAACCTGTCTGCCTGAAGCGGAAGCTCAATGGTAAGAGAGTAATTGAACCTTGTAACAACGGAAAGTTTCCAGATGTTTCTGTCCTTTTAAGTAAAAGAAATAGTTTTTTTATACAGCCTTCGCAGATAAAAGAGTTCAATACAAAAAACAGTTGCGCTCAGCGCCCTAATTAGTAGAAAAACACACCGTCATTTTGCTTGCAAAACTCGCTGATATATTCCCGATAAAACTTGTAAAAAATGTATCATTTGTAGCCTGTTTACGGGCGAACGATAGTTTGTTTCGCTGCATAGCTTTGTTGCACTCAAAGCGAGTAAGAGAAGAGCTCTCGTGCGTGCAGAAAATTATCGCTCCAGACGATACATTTTTTTACAGTTAATACACTGGCGAAAAGTGAAAAAAGAACACCAAGAAGGAGACGTCTGATACCAACGAAATTTATACAGCATAATAACGGAATACAGAGGATAACGTGATCAAAACATTATGGCAAAATACAGCTGTATTTGCTGGTAAACTGAAAAATAACGTTTCCATGTAACATGGTTAGTACGAGGTTGAACCGCCATGAACTGCGTCACACCGTGCAATTCTGGCAAGGAGTCTGTTGTACAGATGCTGGATGTAAGTTTTGGGGTATTGATTTCCAAGCATCCTCAACCTGGACGCGTAAATCGGGGATGGTCGTGGCTGGCCGTGGAGACCAGATAAGTCGTTGTCCCATAAAATCCCACACGTGCTAAGTGGGGGACAAATCCGGTGAACGTGCAGGCCATGGAAGTTGTCTCACACCCTGAAGTGCTTGTTGCGTTGCACGTGCCGTGTGTGGACGTGCGTTATCTTGCTGGAAAACACCACGATGGACCGACCTTACAAATGGCACAACAACGGGCTGAATGATGTTGTTGATGTAGGAGGTGCTGTTTAACGTACCCGGTACAAACACTAGTTGTGTACGGGAGTGATAGCTGATCGCTCCCCACACCAGGAGACCAGGTGTAGGCCCTGTGTTTCGCTGGCGGATGCAAGAAGGGTAGAGACGCTCCCCTGTGCGCCTGCGAACACGCATACGGCCATCGGAGGCTCCCAAGCGGAATCTGCTTTCATCGCTGAACACGACAGATCGCCATTGCGTTCTCCAGTGCAGACGTTGGCGACACCACTGCAGCCGTTCCTGACGGTGGGCTGGAGTCAGAGGTACACATGCCAGAGGCACACGTGCACGTAGTCCTGCATCCAGTAGACGGTTGCGGATTGTTCGCACAGTCACCTCAGGTGCAACGGCAGCTCGGATTTGCGTCGCAGTGGATGTTCTGCTTGATAACGCCGCTCTTCTTATGCGTCGATTGGTCCGCTCATCAGTCCGTCTGTGACTCCCGGTTCCATGTCTTCTCGTGTGTGAATGTTCCTCGGACCATCTACGCCACCAACGTACCACCACCGATACTTCCCGTCCAATTCGCTCCGCAATACGACGATACGACCACCCGGCCTCTCGGAGTCCGAATAGACGACCTCGCTCAAAGTCCGATAACTGCTGAAATCGTACACGTCTTCCATGTCCAGGCATTGCAGCTTCTTCAGGGTCTTCGCACGTGTCCGTACGCCGATGACTGATTACATTCACTTCGCCGTCTTCTTAAATACCACCGACGATAATTTGCATATTATGCCGTGCTGTGGCGTAACAGCTCACCGGTTGGTCCCAAAATTAACATCACACATACGTAAACTTGACCCCATTAATATATGTAAATTGCATGATCGTCCACCAATTCCTTCTTGGTGTTCTTTTTTCACTTTCCGCCAGTGTATATCAGCGTGTTTTGCATGCAGAATGACGGGTTTCGACTAATTAGGGAATTGCGCAACTTTTTCTTAATTGAACTTTTTTTCTGTGAAGGCTGTACGAAAAAATGCTGTTTTTTTATACAAGTGCCATGTTATATATAAGTTGTGACGTATATTCTAATTTAACTTTCATTTTTAGTTCTTTTTCCTATGTAAATTTGAGTTTGTGTTCTTTTGCACTTTCCAAACTTAACGTGATATCGTCTCTCTCACATGAATGAAGTTGGCTACACTTCTGAAGTTAGAGAGAGTGACTTATGAATGTGACAAGAACGATAGATAAAAAGGACGATACAGCAGTTGCTTAGTGTGTGTGTGTGTGTGTGTGTGTGTGTGTGGAGATGTTCGAGCGTTGTTAAGATAGATTATACGACAGATAATTAAGGCATTATATGTTAAGTGCAAGACTCGCCATGCTATATGTTGAATTTCGTCAAATATTGCTGGACCAATAAAAGGTTATCGTAAGTTTGATTTCTGTATATGTTTCGTCTGGCCGTAAAACCTTTATCCCGTGCAACTATTATATCGTATTCTCATTTAGTTGAACATTTCCTTAGTCATGGTTTTAGACATAGCGTAACACCAATCTCGCACACGAAAATGGGTTACGTTATAAAGTCTTTCCGTCATTTTGAGTATTTTTATAATTGAAAGTATGTAATTAATAAGTAGGAATTGTACACCAATTATGCTCAATATACTATAACTATACTAATGATCCGAATTTCTTAGCGTAGCATAGAAATAAAACTTTAGATACAGAAAATAGCATTTCAAGTGATTTCTAGCTGCTTTTCACCATATGGATTCATTATACATACAAGGTTTGTTCGGAAAGTAATGAGACCACTTTTCCTGGGCCAATCAGAAGTTCCGGGAGGCGGAGTTTCTGGGCATGACGTGTGGCGGGGTATGTTAGGTAAACGATCGATGTCTCGTCAGTTGGCTCTGAGCTTTTACAGAGTGAGAATCCCTTGCGAAGTGGACAGCTGTGTCAGCGTCGCGTAACGGTCAAAATGCAGAAGAGTGTCGAACAGCAATACGCGATAAAGTTTTGTGTTAAGCTTGAAAACTCCGCGGCCGAGACGCTTGCTATGATACAGAAAGCCTACGGAAAGGATTCTTTATCGAAAGCACAAGTGTTTCGGTGGCACACAACGTTCACAGAGGAAAGACAGAGTGTCGAGGATGAGCCACTCCCAGGACGCCTTTCAACGTCTCACACTTCGGACAATGTGGAAAAGGTGAAAGCGGTTTTGGACTCTGGTCGACGTTTGAGTGTTAGACTGGTAGCAGAGCACGTGGGACTCGCGAAATCCATTGTCCATAAAATCATCACGCAAGAATTGCAGATGCGGAAAGTTTGCGCCGAATTGATTCATAAGATTTTGACCGATGAACAGAGAAACAACCGTGTGTCGATTTCTCCTGAGCTTGTGGACCGTGTGAGGAGTGAACCTGGTTTTTGGAGAAAGTGATAACAGGTGATGAAACGTGGGTCTTTGAGTACGGTCCGGAGACGAAAAGACAGAGCTCAGAGTGCAACACTCCCGAGTCTCCTCGACCAAAAAAAGGCTCGAATGTGCAAATCGAAGATGAAATCCATGCTCATTTTCTTTTTTGAATGGAAAGGTGTTGTCCATGAGGAGTTCGTACCACCCGAACAAACGGTCAACGCTGGATTTTACGTGGAAGTGCTTCAACGTCCGAAGAACAGAGTTGCGCGCGTCCACCCAGAGATCACCAACACTTCGGTTCTGCACCACGATAATGCGCAGAGCCATGCGTCGCTGAGAGTGAGAGAGTTTCTGGCGAAACACAACGTGGCAACGCTGCCCCAACCTCCCTACAGCCCGGACTTGACCCGGCTGACTTCTTTTGTTTCCCTGTCTCAAGTGCAGCCTGAAAGGACACCATTTTGGGACTGTTACAAACGTGCAAACTGCCGCGACGAGTGCTTTGAAAGCGATCCCTGTTTCCGACTTCCAGGTAAGCTACGCGGCGTGGCAGAACCGCTGGCAGCAGTGTATTGATGTTCAAGGATGTTATTTCGAAGAATTTTAATGTTATATAAGTATAACTTTAATTAAACGTCTGTTATTGAATTAGTCTCGTTACTTTCCGGGCAGACCTTTTATGTCATTGGGTGGCAATATGCTCAACAGGAAAGCCAAAATCTAGTTTGTTGATGTTTCTGGGACAATTGAAATCAATTGACGATTATCCTATTGTAGTGTGACATAAAGAAATTAGCTTCCTACTCCACAGTAGAGCCTTTCGAGAGGCAATATTTTTAGTCCCGAGCCCGGCACGGGCCCACCAGGTTAATGCCAGGCGCGGTACGGTCCACCCCGATCCGTTCCCATGCAATTAATGTCAGGCCCGACCCGGCCCGGTTATTTTTTCAGGGCCCGGCCTGGCCATTCAGGTACGGCATAGGTTTCGTTTGCGTAAGGGTCACTTGCTTTAACACAGACGGCATTTGTTCTGTAAATTTTTGGACTAACTCGAAACTCGTGTAAAAAGAGGGCATAAGTAAGTTAACTAACCCACCAGTAACCAGAAATACGGCAAATGCAATAAATAGTATTCAGTGAACTTAAGTAAATTATTATCATTTCATAATCGAACCCTTCGTAGGGTCAGATCACAGTTTATACGAGTCAAGTACTGTCTTCTTTGACACTTATGCCCAGAGCATAATATAAATTGATGCTCAGTTACACACACGCATGCACAATAACTTACTTAATGGTTGATAGTTAATACAACAAACTCTCGTACGCAGAATATGATTCCGTTCTGTTGACCCGACGTCTTTGATTTTTAATTCTTCAGGTTTAGGATATAACTCCCAAAATCCAAATGTAACGCAATTTTCCGATTGTTTTGCTCCTCGAACCTTTAATTTATCCAACCCAATATTCATCCATATATAAAACAAAGCAAGTAGCAAATCAAAATTATAAAGACAGAATAGTTTACTAGCGCATATTGGAGCTTTAATTGATTCCTAATTCCTATCAATGCAAATCATCTTACGGAGCAAGTGTTTTTCTGGTGTAAACTTCCGAAACAAATGGAATATGGATTCAAAGGGGAGTGCGATTGCCAAAGATCAAAGACGAAAAGACGCGCGCAAAATAAATATATAAATAAAAAATAGCACAAGGCGGGAGAGAAGAATGATTGCGAGAAACAATAATATGATCACGGGAAGGGAAAGACAGAGACTTCAAAACAGAATGACCTAAATTTGTCAACAACCTGACTACACGGTACACATGCAAGTGCAGGCCCGTCCAAGCCCGCCTACGAAATTGTAAGCCCGGCCCGTACGTTTTAAATTGCAGGCAGGCCCGGCCTGTGCAGGGCTCTACTCCACAACCAAATCTACTGACATTAGCGAAACCATGGAAATCTTGACCAGCAGCGAGGCTTGCAATGATAGCGTCTCTCTAGAGTTGCCCCATATTTGGAATCAATTCTTCAAATATTGCTGCGTTTTCTATCATGATACCGCGTGCCCAACCAACATGACCTCGTTTCTTCCATTTGTCACATTTTCGCTTATTCATTTATTGTCTAGTCAAGTCACCGCGTGCAAATCGTTGAAACGTTCTATTATCCAGTTTGCAGTTAGCTGTCTATACCTTCCTTGAAAAAGCCATCTGGTTGACGTGCGAAAGCTTGGGAAGTTTTATTTCTATCCTACGCCAAGAAATTCGGATCATTAGTATAGTTATACTATTTTGAAAGTATGTTTCTGTAATCAGCCGTTCAAGAAATAAAAGCTTGTGTCTATCTTTTGTGAGACACTAGGTATATTCGCCGCTTGCAGAGAATTCGAGTAATTGCTGTTTAGAAACCCTAACTAGAAACGATACAGTACCTATACTGTCGTGTGCAGTAACGATGCGTGGCTTTCCTTAAGGGTCAATTGATTTCCACATCTCCAAACCGTGCGATTTCTAACAGAAAATCGAGTGCAGGGTTCGAAGCTTTTCGCAGAATTTCATATTACCTAGCATCCCTCATTCAAAGCAAGCTTGGAAAGCCCACTGAGTTCGGGTCATGATTTGTCTAGAGCAGGGGTGCACAACCCGCGGCCCGCGGGCCGCTTGCGTCCCTCAAAGTCAGTTTATGCGGCCCGCGGATAAATATTTTATACTATTGAAAACGTGAATATATATATTGTGAATGATGAGATTTTTTTCCCATTATTGTAGGCCCTAGTTGAAATAAGAAAATTATAAAAATGTTTCGTTAACTAGCAAATTTTCCAACAATGAAAAGTTTTGAAAGAAATACGGGATTACGCCATATAATAAAAATTTTGAAGATGACAATCCGATTTTTGGCGTAAATGTGACAAGGATGGTAAGTCAGATAATTTTTGAAAACTTGAAAATTTTCATCGTCCTGGAGCGGGACTCGAACCCGCGTCTCCCAGAAAACGCCTAGGTATGCTAGGTATGCTTTTCTGTATGCTAGGTATGCTTTTCTGGGAGACGCGGGTTCGAATCCCGCTCCAGGACGATGAAAATTTTCAAGTTTTCAAAAATTATCTGACTTACCATCCTTGTCACATTTACGCCAAAAATCGGATTGTCATCTTCAAAATTTGTATTATATGGCGTAATCCCGTATTTCTTTCATGATTTATCTGCTTCTCCGGGCAATCACGGGATAGGATTATTAACCTCCAGATTCGCTAAACATGAATGCCGGTTGCTTCGACTAGCGAATCCTGTGATGGTTAAATTCAAATTGATCGGAAACTTGAAACTTGGTCGTTCTGGGTGGTGTAGTGGTTAGCATACCTAGGCGTTTTCTGGGAGACGCGGGTTCGAGTCCCGCTCCAGGACGATGAAAATTTTCAAGTTTTCAAAAATTATCTGACTTACCATCCTTGTCACATTTACGCCAAAAATCGGATTGTCATCTTCAAAATTTGTATGAAAAGTTTTGTTGAAAGTTCTGAATTCCATGTAAATGTGGCTAAATATGCATCTCTTGTAGTGGACCTTCACAATGAGTTTAAAAGACGATTTGAAGATATAAGAAAATTTGAGGTTTTGTTTGATATGTTTTCTCTACCATTCACTACTGACGTTGCGTCAGTGCCACTAGATTTCCAGATGGAATTAATTGATCTTCAGTGTAACAATGAGTTAAAAACAAAATACTCTGAAGTTTCTCTCCTAGAATTTTACAAAAATTACTTACCGAAAGAAATGAAATTGCTCAAAGATAATGCTTTAAAAACGGCAACGTTGTTTGGAAGTACCTACTTATGCGAGCAATCGTTTTCTTTGATGAAACAAATAAAGTCAAAGTGTCGTTCCCGTTTAAGTGATACACTATTGGAGGGAAACTTGCGCATTACCATCTCTAACATTGAACCTGATATTGACAGACTATTGAAAAATAAACAATGCCAAGCATCTCATTAGGAGCATTAGGGTACTACTTGATTTGATGGTCAGTTTGACGATATACTGATTTTAATTTTTTATATACTTTGATGTTAAGAATTCTGTTTTTTGTAAAAATAAAAATTTTACAACCTTGTGATAGTATTATTTTATTTTATATACCCCTAAACCTTTTCCAGTTAGGAGTAAGTTGATTGTAAATCAGTAATTTGATAACTTAATAACGCAATTTGCCAAAAAACTTCAAAAATGGATTTAAACCATTTAGAGGACACAAAAATGGTATTGAAACACATTTTTTGTCTGCTGGTAAAATAGGTTATTCGGATAATAGTAAAATTAGCTTTAGCGGTAGGGTTTGGCAAGTGCCTATGTGAAAAGGTAACTTGCGGCCCGCCACTTATTATGTAAAAATGAACTTGGCCCCCACTTATAAAAAGGTTGTGCACCCCTGGTCTAGAGTGACAGACGAACGAGAACCTACATCAACAGATGAAGCTTCAAAGTTTTACCCTAAGTTACCGCCTCCCACAATAACTCGTTTGATCACAATATGTACATCGATGAGCCATTGCATTATGACCACCTACCTAATAACATGAAGGACCGACCTCCTTTAGCCCGCAGAACAGTGGCTACTCTGCGAGGCATCGACTCGGTGAGATGGCGATAGGTATCCAGGAGTATCTGGTACCATAATACCAACAGCAGATCCTCCAGCTCCCGTACATATCGCGGTAGTGGTGATTTAGAGCGAAGCCGCTTTTCGTAGTCGAACCACAAATGTTCGATTGCGTTCATGCTAGGTGAATTTGGAGGCCAGCGCATTAACAGAACGTCACCAGCATGTTCCTCGAACCACTCCTTGACGATTGTGGCAGTGTGGCAGGGCGCATTATCCCGTTGGTAATGGCCATCACCAGCAGGGAACAGAGTTGCCATGAATGGCTTAACTTCGTCTGCAACGATACCCTCCTTTGGTAATGAGCGTATCCGCGCTCGGCAGTCTATGTGAGGCACCAAGAATCATGATTTGTCAGACCAGTCCACTTTCTTCCCAATCATCCACGGTCCAATCTCGATTATTTTGGGCCCATTTCATGCGTTGTTGGCGATGACGTGCACTGAGCATGGGGAACCGGCTGGGTCTTCGACTACGCAGGCCCATGCTCTGCGATGAACTGTGTGCTGTGACACATTGCCTTGATCACCAATGTTGTAGCTGCGGGTGATTTGTTGCACTGTGGCCCTGCGGTCACTGTGAACAATTCGCGGCTGCCCCGGTAGCGCAGTGGTCTAAGGCGCTGGCCTCTAATCATTCGTCCGTAAGGGGTCCGGGTTTGAATCCCGGTGAGGCATGGATGTTGTGCTTTGTATTACGGCACTGGCTCTCACCCTTCCCTGGAACCAGTGACCCTAAATTAGGGACGGGCGACTGCTTATAGCCCATTGAGTTGCTCACGGTGGTCGTTAAACCTCCAATCAAAAAAAAAAAAAAAAAAAACGATTCGCGACAGTCTCCTTTCCCCTCTGGCATCAATGAGTTACGAGCGACACACGGCTGGACAACGGTTCGTCGTTTGGTCATCTGTGCACCACTTCTGATACGTACTCACTACAGGGGCACGTGAACAACCCACAAGCCGCGCCGTTTCCGAGATCGTAGTTCCGAGGCACCGTGACATCACAATTTGTCATTTATCAAACTCCGATAAATCGGCAGCTTTTCCCATTCTGACTCCTAACACTCTACTAACCGAAAGACGGTCTTCGGGTTGTATATATACTGGTCTATGAACTTCACTTGCGCCACCATTCGGTCTCCAGGCGGGCTCATTTCTCTAAGCTGGGGGTGGTCATAATGTAATGGCGCATCAGCGTATAATACTCACTTCGGAATTTTCATCAAAATTTTAAATTTTGTAGAGATTGTTTGCAAAACACGGGAACAAGAGAGCTGCCAAAAAGTCGCCCACAGAATTCCTGAGACTCTTTCATGCACTGCAAAAATTAAGTGGTGGGAATTCACGGAAAATTGCTGAAAATAACGTGCAGCAAAGTTGGTGGTAAGTCTCCGTCTTTTAACGAAATTTCCGTTTTGAAAAGCCGTCTCCTTTAATTTCAGTATCTTGACAGATTTTCCGCAGTCGGTAATTCCGTTTATTTCAGAGAAGTACGTTTCAGGTTTTTTCGTACTGGTATTTATGAAGAAATTTCGCAGAATCGAAGAATCTGCATTTTTCAGCTTTGCACCAGAGATTCTTTTCCCTGGTGGACTTCGATCCGAGGTTGTATGGGTTGGCGCAACGGAAGCCGCGCGTCTTACCGCTGAGCCAGAAAGACACAGAAAACACAGTCACGTTCAAGGTTGATCTCTAATTCCCGATGATGAAATATTTTTTGCCATTGCGAATTAGCCATTTTATTTTCTATTGGAGCTTCTTATTTTTTTGAATAAGTTTGTAGTAATTTTATTTTTTTTCTGTAGGAGGACTTATCACAAATTAAGCATTATTTTTCTTTCGTAATTTTTCGAAGCAACATAATGGTTTGTAACTTTAGATCTTCTTAAATCGACAACGACTCAATTATCTTTAAGAAAAGGTGAAATGGACTGTTTTATTCAATTATTTCACAAAACCCTTAAATATAAAATTTACTCTTGATAGCTATAATACCTTTTGTCTTAAGCACTCCACAGACTGATACATAGACATCGTATAATCATCTCTTCAATAATTTAAATATCCGGTTTCGTTATTGTGATGGAAGACAACACCTTTCCGATTCACCAAACTGGAAAGCTTAGCTTCAAGGACGCAAACGCTTTGTCAAATTGCCGAGAGAAGAAATCGCAGCGATTATTCGGCTTAATCGTTATGAGGGAAACACTTTTTCAATTCACCAAAGTGGGACGCTTAGACTTCAAGAACTCAATTACTCTGCGAAGTTGCTGATAGTAAAGACTAGCAGCAATCGTTCGGATTTATACAGTAGTTATGAGGCCAACACCTTTCCAATTCGCCAAAGAAGGACGCTTAGACTTCAAGGCCTCATTACTCTGTGAAATTGCTGAAAGTAAAGACTTGCAGTGATTATTTGGCTTTACCGTTATCTGGGCAACATATTTTCAGTTCACCAAAGAACACGGTCGAGTCAAATAATAGTGACCACCAGCTAATATCCAGAGTAACCGCCATGTGCAGCGCGGACAGTAGCTAGACGGGCTGGGAGTGACTCAATAAGGTGCTGGACGGTGTTCACAGGTATGTGGAGCCATGATGACTGCAGTGTTTCTGACAGCTACTAGAGGGTGCGTAGGGGAGGATCCATAGAGCGAACAACACGATCGAGGTAGTCACACAGCTACCCAATCTCAATTGGGTTTAAGTCTGGGATATTAGGGGGCCAGGGAACTACTTCGAAGTCTTCATCGTGCTCTTTCGACCACTTTCGAACATTTCTAGCTGTGTGACATGTCGCATTGTCTTTCAGAAAGATCCCGTCCGCCCCAAGGAAGACAATCAGCATATATGAGTGTACGTGGTCTGCAAGGATGGATTCATAACGAATTCGGTTCATAGTGCCTTCCACAGGTATGAGTGGACCCAGAGAATGCCACGAAAACATTCCCCAGACCATAATGCTTCCTCCACCAGCTTGTGTTCTTCCAGCAATAGTTGAAGAGGTTTGTTCTCCGATGTTTCTCGCCAACGTCCATCCGTTCGATGAAGCAGAAAAAGTGAATCATCGGAGAAAGCAATCCTTTGCCAATCAGCGCAGGTCCAATTCCGGTACTGCCGTACAAATGTAAGCCTTTTGTGTCGATGCACCTTCGTTTGCATAGGTGCAGTGACCATCCGTCTGCATCGGAGCTACATGCGCAACAACAGGGTTCGCTGAACAGTCGTTTTAGACACACTTCCGTTAGCCCCCTTGTTCATTCGGCCAGTGAGTTGCTCCACTGTAGCGTGTCGATCGGCCCTCACGCACCTTCGAAGCCGACGTTCACCTCTCCCATCAGTGGCACGTGGTGCACCGCAGTTTCCACATCGCTTATTCGCGATGCTGCCATTTCTCCAATCACGATACACCTCAACCACAGTAGCACGCGAATAGTTCACAAACAGCGCTGTTTCAAAAATACTGCCATCCTTGACCGGAAAGCCAATAATCATTCCTCTTTGCAAATCTGATAAATCGCTCCTTTTATCTATGACAGCAATGAGGATATGTTTTCAGAATGCCTACAGCACACGTTATATACCCTCCAAGCTAGCTCACGACACGTGCCTTCTTTCATTATCTACGCGCTGCTAACGTCAAAAGTAGGAGGTGATCACAATAATGTGACTTGATTGTGTAGAACGCTCAGACTTAAAGACTTCATGTACTCTGGTAGGTTAAATACTTGCAGTGATCATTCGCCTTTATTTTTGGAGGGCAACACCTTTCCAATTCACCAAAGTAGGACGCTTAGAATTCAAATCCTCATTGCCCTGTGAAGTTGCTGAGAGTAAAGACTTGCAGCAATCGTTCGGCTTTATAGTTATGAGTGCAACACCTTTCCGATTGAGCATCATACCCCGGCTGGCTGTATGTCTCATCCTGAAGGCACGGATACAGCGTACCCCAAGGTCCTTGAAAGAGCTGAGGTACTCAACATCCCTAACAGCTGGATGTAGTCCTCTTAATATATATTTGGAAAATCTTTCGAGTTGCAAGAGACAAACCTGCTATTTTTATCAAAACAAAGCTCCAGTCGGCAAATTCATTTTCTAGTTGGTTCCATTCGCTTGCGATGGAACAAACTACAAAATGAATTGCATATTTTTTAATAATGAGCAGTTTTTTCTGCTAGAAAGTATAAAAGTATTTTCCTTTTTTTCAAAGTTCGCATTTTCAAAAATTCGTTGTGTGTCTGAAATTATTAAAAACACGTATATTCCCGAAATCAGATCATCTATCTTGTTTTCAGTTTCTATTTACTTTTGTAGACAACTATTTCCCCTTCTTATTTCTTTAGCAAATATCGTTCACCATCGTTTCCGCCCATATTTTCACTGAGTGCGATTCTATCGGAAGGAAGGAAAAGGATTCATAAGAATGCAATTCTTCACGGTTTCCATCTATTCACTACTGTGTACGATTCTGTTAGAAAGAAGGATAAGGATTCACGTGGGAATGCCATTCTTCACCGTTTCCAACTCTTCACTACTGTGTTCAGTTAGGTTGGAGAAAAGGTCTGAGATTCATATCGAACTGCGGTTTATAACGAAGTAAATTTCTCCGTCATTTCTGTCCACGCCAGGATTCGAACCCGGATCCCCTCATTCCGGAATAAGTCACTCTACCAATTCAGCTACGCGGACGTTTTATTCTGATTCCTATCTGCCTTTATGTCGTGTGCGTCCTTCTGGCAGGTACGTCACATCTCCTGGTACGTTACATCATCTCCCCCATATTTTTTTTTTTTTTTTTTCCGAAGTGCTGGAGAAGGGATTCTCTTATTTTTCCTATCTCGCGGTGTGGAAATAACATCACACCATTGCGAGATTTTGAATGTTCGGGTCATCCGGATAGTTCGGGCGCCATTATAACGAAGTAAATTTCTCCGTCATTTCTGTCCACGCCAGGATTCGAACCCGGATCCCCTCATTCCGGAATAAGTCACTGTACCAATTGAGCTACGCGGACGTTTTATTCTGATTCCTATCTGCCTTTATGTCGTGTGCGTCCTTCTGGCAGGTACGTCACATCTCCTGGTACGTTACATCATCTCGCCCTTATTTTTTTTATTTTATTTTTTTTTTCGAAGTGCTGGAGAAGGGATTCTCTTATTTTTCCTATCTCGCGGTGTGGAAATAACATCACACCATTGCAAGATTTTGAACGTTCGGGTCATCCGGATAGTTCGGGCGCCATTATAACGAAGTAAATTTCTCCGTCATTTCTGTCCACGCCAGGATTCGAACCCGGATCCCCTCATTCCGGAATAAGTCACTGTACCAATTGAGCTACGCGGACGTTTTATTCTGATTCCTATCTGCCTTTATGTCGTGTGCGTCCTTCTGGCAGGTACGTCACATCTCCTGGTACGTTACATCATCTCGCCCTTATTTTTTTATTTTATTTTTTTTTCGAAGTGCTGGAGAAGGGATTCTCTTATTTTTCCTATCTCGCGGTGTGGAAATAACATCACACCATTGCGAGATTTTGAACGGTCGGGTCATCCGGATAGTTCGGGCGCCATTATAACGAAGTAAATTTCTCCGTCATTTCTGTCCACGCCAGGATTCGAACCCGGATCCCCTCATTCCAGAATAAGTCACTCTACCAATTGAGCTACGCGGACGTTTTATTCTGATTCCTATCTGCCTTTATGTCGTGTGCGTCCTTCTGGCAGGTACGTCACATCTCCTGGTACGTTACAGGTTCTTCACTGTTTCAACCTATTAATACACACAATTGACGTCGATTAGGAACATCAAACAGATTTAGGTACATCAAACAGAATTAGGAACATCGTGGATTAGGAACATCAAACAATGAGAATTTTTCCGTGACTCACTTATAAACGTGGAAAAAGCGATGACTTCTATTTCCTGTTTCAACTTATTTTACTACTCTGTACGATTCTGTTGGAAAGACACTTAAAAATTTTGTGGTAGGTTGCACCAAACAGTAGAGCTACACCAGCTGCACCACTTTCTTAGAAGAGATGCGCCATTCTGCTGTACGAACAAAACCCAAAAACATCGTGCAACTTTGCACAAAGTTATGATACAAGGTTGCACCACATTATGGTGCATGGTTACACCAAATTAGGGCGCAAGGTTTCACCATGCTGTTGGTTTTGTTTGCACCACACAATTTTCGTAGAAAGTAGCTGATGTAGTACCACTTTTGGGTGCAACCTATCACAAAATTTTTAGTAGTTATGAAGCTATTCTTTTTACATCCTTTTATGATTTCTTTTGAAACTGAGTTTCTATGCTATATTTATAAATTGTAACGTTTCTTTTTATATAACTGATTTACGGAAAAAAAGTTCTCCTTATGTAGGGGCGAGAAATTACGCCCCTATATAAATTGTGTGATGGACTTTTAAATCCCATCGATCATTCCGGATACTAACATTTATGAATAAATATTTCCATGTGTATTATTTGGAAACGAGTGTAACACGTGGTAATGCACCAGACTAGGTGACATTTCGATGTGCCTGTTTGACAGGTCTATTGTATTCACAGAAGGCACAGCTATTGTTCCTGGCCAGGGGGAAATGTAAGCTGCTGGGCACACGTGCTATAGGTCAACGAAGGGATTAGGTGGAGGTCAACGAAGGGATTAGGTGAAGGTCACCGGCAGAAGACACGTGTCAGGAGAGAAAGATAGTATGGGGGCACCGAGAAGAGCGAGGGGGGTCGCCTGCTCTTGGAGGGCTCCGACTAGGGAGAGAGAGGGAGCCTCAGGCAAGTGAGGCAGGAGACAATAAGGAAGGCTAGTGAAGTTAGGGGGAAAGACTTCAGGATAGGAGTAAGAGAAAGAACACTCAGTCTACGGGGAGCGAGCGTGGAGAACGGTTGACGACAGCGTGTGCTGTGGACGGTTAGGAAGTGCTGGGGGGCAGCACGGACAGTGAAAACGGTTGTATAGTGCTGGGGGACAGCGAAAACGGTTGTATAGTGCTGGGGGACAGCACGGACAGCGAAAACGGTTGTATAGTGCTGGGGGTTTAGCACGGAGAAAAGAAAAGTTCTTGATATAACGTGCCAGTTAGAGCACGGGGAAAGTCAGCGTAGTTGGAATCAGACACATGTGTCTGAAACGACGTACGGAGAAAGCGTTTGGAGAGAACACGTGTTCGGGACGGAACACAAAGTATAGCTTCCGGAACAAAGGAAAAGAGACGAACGGAAGGTTACGACGATTGAAACCTTTCACGTCGGTGATAGAAAAAGAACGGGCAAAGAGTATTGGCAGGAAAGGGTATTCTGGAATAATTAGATACCCGGATCATTTTCACGTGGAACTGCAGTTACAGGAACTCGAGGTCAAGGAACAATAGCTGCCGAAACAATTTACTGTTGATTAAATGTTTTGTTAAGTTTGCAACAAGCCTGAGAGTGAATTCATGCTTGGAATTGTTTTGCCATTATTTTTACTTCCCTCTCCTGAATAGCAGATTTATAGTAAAGCTGGGAGAGAAAGAACACCGGGCTGTCTTCAACTATCGTTGATAGACAGTCTCTAGACAACGAACCTTATAAATCGTTTTCCTTCCTGCTGTGGGGAAATTTTGATCAGCGCTGGAAGCCAGTGGGTGTTTGGCCGAGGAGCCATTAATTAACATAATGAGCTTCCACCCCTACACCTTCCTTTTTTTTTTTTTTTAAGTTTTTTTTTTACACATCCAGACAAAGATTTTTCAATCGGCATTGCTTGTGTTAGCACATAGTCGCATTCTCAAGATTAATGCCAAAGGCCAAGTAATGATGCCCCAGAAAATATGGAGCTGGAAGGCAGATGAAATTTTCATTTGGTGCTTACACGCCAGTTTGGTACAACGTTTACAACACGAACTTCTGTTGACAAGCAATTTTTATACGCACGCAATTCAACTTCCTACAAATTTTATTTGACTGAACCGTTCCTAACCATAAATGAATAAACTCGATCTTTGTCAGCTTTAAAATTTGCGTTCAGACCTATACTAACAAAAAAGTGCTATTTGGTTACTTAGAATATTTTTGTTATTCTATATAATACCTAACATTGGAAACTCCAATAATCTGTTGAAGCTCCACACACACACGCACACGTGTATATTTTCATTAAAGAATTATAGGAATCACTCCTATAATTTTAAGAGTTTAAAGAAACTAGTGCAATACTTTGTTTCATTTTGACAACTAAAGAGCATAATGGCTGACCTGTAAAGTAAAAGTACTGTTTCAAAACATCTCTAAAATATATGCGTTTTCCTAAAAAACATTTCTAACTACAACAGTCTCATTTCGGCTAACAAAGTACTGAGATGTTTTTACCGCATTCAGTATGTCCAGTTTTTCATCAGTTCATATATAGTTCGGCAGTTTTCAAATGAAAAAATAAAATATCAAAACGCAATTCAACTATACACTATATTGACAAAAGTCACCGGATACCTAGAAGAGAAACACAACATAGCATTTATTGACATACATTAGTACGGTCTCGGTCCACCTTTGGCCTTAATGTATGTACTGACCCTTTGAGACATGCTTTCGACAAAGTTTTGGAACACAGCGATAGGTATGCGCTTCCATTCAGTACATAATGCTGCCGCTAACTGTTGCTTAGTAGTAGGCCTGGTTCCAAACTTCATATGCGGTGCTTTAATTCATCCCATAGGTGCTCTATAGGATTAAGAGCAGGGCTCTGTGCTGGCCAATCCACACACGATACGGAATTATCGTCAAACCATGCCGTAACAGTCCTTGCTTTATCGCTCGGTGCATTATCCTGCTGGTACCAACAAGGCTTGGCTCCATATTATTGCCACAGAGTTGGTAGGGCATAGTTTTCCAGAATATCGAGGAAGACGTTCTGGTTAACAGGTTTGTTCACGATAACCAACGGGCCGGGACCATAACACGAAAAACACCCCCACACAAGGGCACTGCCAGCTCCAAACGTGACCGTACACTGTGGTAAATAGCTTTCCCCCGGCTGCAGCCATACCCACAGTCACAGTCATCAGACTGATGGATCGTGTATCTGGATTCAACAGTGCATAGGACACGTTTTCATTGATCCACGATAAATGTTTTTACACCATGCTGGACGAGTAGCATTCCGAGTGGAGATGAAAGTCTTATGAGCAGCCTCACGGCCACGGTCACCCATGGAATGAAGCGCTCTGCGAATGGTACGTGAACATACCAAGGTTCCAGCATTTTTACTCACCTGTACACTGATGTCTTATGCATTACTACGTCGATTCGCTGTAACGACTCTCCTGAGGCTTCGACGTCCTCTATCACTGATTTTCTTTGGTCTGCCGGCAGGTTTTGCTGCTTCAGGAATGCCATGTGCCTTCCACTTATTCAGTACATCCAAAACAGTTGACTTGGGTATGTTTAAACGCCTCTCTGTTTCTCTTATGGAGAACCCACTAATATAACACATAACAATCTTTCCTTTCTCAAAGTCAGTTCTCTTCCCCTCAACATTTTTACTCAACCTCACAGTGCAATGTGATCGCGGTCAACTGCAGGCTTATTTTTATACCGTTTGCAGCTCTGCCGCGCATCTTAACAACGCAGTAGATCCGTTCATTTGCTTTTGAAGGGGTGTCGGTTGACTTTTGTCAATATAGTGTATATAATGAATAGTTTTGTTGGAGTTATTCAATTACCCATAAACATATTCCATAACGGAGAGGATATTGAATGCTGGCATGCCATGCAATAAAGTAAGAGACACGGCGAAAGCAAACACACACACACGCACAATATTCCGATCTCAAACTTTTCACCCCTAAGGAGAATGACAAGAGAATTTGCTAGCGTACAATGGCGGCGGCTGGGACTTTCGACCATGCTCCGCTCAGCCCACTTCCTCATGCAGAAAATCCCGTTCCGTTGCATTTTATTACGTTACACAGCTTAGTACATATGAAGACAAAACTAACTTTCCAACGGTATATTTGGTCCTACCTTTATAAAACTGAATTAACTCTTCAGAATTATCCAAATGATCTCTTATCCGACGTAAAAATCCCTGGCGCAACAGTACAGACACGTCTTCTCGTCTACTGCTGTGATCACGAAGACAGGTGGTCGGTTTTCTTCAGTTGCACTAAAAGGCAGAGCAAGATTGCACCACTTTCGCTGCATTTTGTACTTTGCACGAAAAAAATGGTGCAAATCAGATGATTTCAAGCACCACTTTACAGTGTGTAAAAACCCATATTTGTCCGCGATGGACATCGAAACCGTGCTCCCTCACTTCGGAGTAAGTCGCTCTCCCAACTGAGCTACGGGGACAGAATGTCTCGCTGCAGATTTGTCGTCTTGACACATGCTTTCACATCTCAAGTGCCGAAATTACACCTTATCGTGGTGTAAGTGTCTAAAATTGCACCATAATATGAGTGGCAACGTTGAACCAAAATTTCTAACAGTGTAAGGTGAAAGATTCATATAGGAATGCCATTCTTCACTGTTTCTTCCGATTTCACTACTGTGTACGTTTCAGTTCGAATAAGGTAAAAGATTCACGTACGAACGTTAGCTAGATCGTCTTCCATTGCCCTAAGCCTTCGTGAAGAAGTACCCAGATCTTTTTTTTTTGCTAAGAACTAAGTTATTGTACAAGTGTATTCGTTATTCTCATATTGAACGTGGCATTTTCTACGCTCTTTAAACTTACGTATTAATACTTCCTGTAAACAACGTATGGTCCAGCTTTACCCCTTGAATATCTGCAATATAAGCAGTCGGGCAGTCCTGAAATCAGGAGTGGCCTGGCGCTTCGAAGACCGGCCTAAACGTTATTAACTCCAGCAGGTAAGGGGGGGGGGTGCTCCAACAAACCTTTGAGATCAAAGAAATATATATATATATGGCTTTGAAATCCCGCGGTATTGAAGACGCATATACACTACCGGACAATTGCTAAGGACGGATGACAATAGCAACGATAGCAACCATAAAATGGAAGGCAGAAAAATGTGGAAATTAGAATCATAAGTGCGGGATACAGTAAGACGTGTTGTGCGTATGCAAATTTTGGATTGCCGAACTTGTTCGTGACGTCATAGCGCTGATAAGAGATATAAAGGATTTGACGCGTATTGACCGTTGTTGTTCAAACGCAAAGTTGAAAGGGAAAGAATCAATTGACGAACTTGCAAGTTCCAGTATGTCTTCCCGACATCACCTAGATGATTTTACGCGTGGCCGTATTATTGGCAAGATTGAAGAAGGGCTAAAAATAACAGATGTTGCCAGGGAGTTCGACGTCAGCCACAGTGTTGTTTCAAGGCTTTGGAAATCATTTCAAACAAATGGAGAGTGTAGCAAACGTCACGGGGGACGTCGTGTTCGCAGTACGACACCTGCAGAAGATCGGTACATAGTGCTATCAACAAAAAGACACCGGCGTAGCACAGCTAGTGAGGTAGCAAATCAGTTTATGGCTGCTACTGGCAAGCGGATCTCTCGAAAAACTGTCGCCAGACGTTTGCATGAAGGAGGACTATACGCCAGCCGTCCTGTTGTGTGCATCCCATTGTCCAGACGTCACCGTACCGCCCGTTTGCAATGGTGCCATCAACATTGCAATTGGACTGATAACGGCTGGTCTGCTGTCCTCTTCTCAGATGAGAGTAGATACAGTCTATCGTCTGATTGTCGACGACAACTGATCTGGAGTGATAGTGGTACTGCATATTGTCCAGCAAACATACAGGAAAGGGACCGATATCCGACATGTAGTGTCATGGTATGGGCTGGCATCATGATCAATGGCCGTACGTCCCTCTATGTGCTTCCAACTGGGACTATGACTGGCCAACGATACATTAATGATGTTCTGCTACCTCATGTTCGCATGTTCCGTGGTGCTGTCGGTGATAGATTCATTTTCATGGACGACAACGCAACATGTCATCGAACAGTCGCTGTCCGGGAATGTCTTGAAAGCGAGGATATTCAACGCCTCGTATGGCCATCACGTTCTCCAGATCTGAATCCCATTGAAAATGTGTGGGATGCTTTGGGGAGGAGTCTTGCTGGTCGCCAATGCCCTCCAATAAACAAGGACACCCTCATCCGTGCACTGACAGAGGAATGGGATAAATTACCCCAACAGCTGCTTGATAATGTTGTGCAAAGCATGACACGACGTGTGGAATCTTGCATCGCCCTCCATGGTGGCCATATCCCGTATTGACATCTTACGCCGGAACGCCTGCGGACGGTAGTTGCATTTTTTTCACGTTTACGTATTCTGCGAAAAATGGCCTGCTTGTCCCTTGAACACGTTCCAAAGCCTTCTGGATTTCAGAAAACAATAAATTGTCTTTCTTGTAATGTCCTGGCATTCTGACATTATTTTATTTCACTTGGCATCTAACCACACTTACGTTTTTATGCGCTATATAGCCGTTTATGATCCGTCCTTAGCAATTGTCCAGCAGTGTATTAGCATTATTAATAACATATATGAAAATGCAAGTGGAAAGGTTCGACTATTTGAGTACACAGCACCAAAAAAAAAAAAACTGGAAAGGAAGTGAAATAAGGTGACAGTTTGCAAAATAAAAATAAAGTTTCTATGCCTAATAACAGATCTTTGAGTTTTTGTTTATATTTACTTTAGAGGGGCGTATTCGAAGCCAACTGTCTTTACTAATTAGTAATAATGTGACACTCTTTAATGCCACATTGCAAAATGTCTTTCAATCACTGATCTGGGAAAACAAAGGAATAAAGATTAAAGGATATTATTTAACTTACCTCCGTTTTGTGATGTAATCATTTTTGCAACTACATCTTTAGATCGGCAGAGTGTGGTCCAGGAACTTGCTGACAAGATAAAAGAAGTGTGTTAAAATTGAACTTTCAGAAGGCAAAAGTGAAGCATTTACAAGAAATGAAGATTTATCGATTGATGGGTAAAAGCTAGAGATAACCGATACCTACATTTACCTTGGACAGCAGATATCAAGCGAGGGTCGCATTGATGAAGAAATTAAGAGGCGTGTAAAACTTGGATGAAGAGCTTTTGGGAGAAACAGTAAAATTTTTAAGAGCAATATGCCATTATGTCCTAAAAGAAAAGTGTTTAATCAATGCATCTTCCCAGTGCTTGCGTACGGAGCACAGACGTGGACCTTAACTAAAAAAAGACATAAAGACTGCAGCAACTGAAAAAAGCATGGAGAGATGCATGCTTGGTGTAACTAGGAGAGATAAGAAGACGAACTCATGGATCAGGAAAAGGACAAGAGTGGAAGACATCATGATCAGAATAAAATCCCTGAAATGGCAATGGGATGGACATTTTGCCAGAAGAACGTACCATCGATGGACAACCGAAACTCTAGACTGGATTCCAAGGGACAGGAAACGCCAAGAAGACCACGTGGTAAATGGGGCGATGAAATTTGAAAGCATGTAGGTGTGACATGGAGGAGACTGGCACAAGAGAGACCGTTGTGGAAAAAACTTTGGGAGACCTTCATCTTGCAGTGGATTGAAAATGGTTGACAATGATGATGATGATATATACCTTGGAAGGACAAATTGTTATGTACACCCACACAACAGCGTGTAGCACCACCTTTTGCACGCAGAACAGCATCCAAACGTCGTAGTAGGGAATTGTGACGTACACATACACAACAGCGTGTAGCACCACCTTTTGCACGCAGAACAGCATCCAAACGTCGTAGTAGGGAATTGTTACGTACACCCACACAACAGCGTGTAGCACCACCTTTTGCACGTAGAACAGCATCCAAACGTCGTAGTAGGGAATTGTGACGTACACCCACACAACAGCGTGTAGCACCACCTTTTGCACGCAGAACAGCATCCAAACGTCGTAGTAGGGAATTGTGACGTACACCCACACAACAGCGTGTAGCACCACCTTTTGCACGCAGAACAGCATCCAAACGTCGTAGTAGGGAATTGTTACGTACACCCACACAACAGCGTGTAGCACCACCTTTTGCACGCAGAACAGCATCCAAACGTCGTAGTAGGGAATTGTTACGTACACCCACACAACAGCGTGTAGCACCACCTTTTGCACGTAGAACAGCATCCAAACGTCGTAGTAGGGAATTGTGACGTACACCCACACAACAGCGTGTAGCACCACCTTTTGCACGTAGAACATCATCCAAACGTCGTAGTAGGGAATTGTTACGTACACCCACACAACAGCGTGTAGCACCACCTTTTGCACGTAGAACAGCATCCAAACGTCGTAGTAGGGACGCAATGAGGTTCCGAAACACATACTTAGGTAACGCTGATCAATCTTTAGACTGCTTGGCGCAGAGCAGGCAGAGATGTAGGTGGAGATGGTTTATCACGAACAGCTCGTTCCAATATGTCCCATAAATTCTCTATGGGGTTGATGTTCGGTGAGCGAGGGGGCCATGCGAGTGTGGTAAGCTCTCTGCTATGCTCCTCGAGCCAGTCAGTCGCTAGCCGGAACCGATGGAGTGGAGCGTTGTCCTGTTGAAAAATGGGAACTTGGTTTGGACGGAGGCATGTAATGAAAGGGTGGAGATGGTAGGCGAGGAGCTGTACATAGCTAGAACCAGTAACGGAACACTCAAGAGGTACCAAGGGACACAGGATGGATCACGTGAAAGCTGCCCAAACAGTTACACCGCCTCCGCCGACCTGTAGTACCACAACTTGGCATGCGGGGTCCATAGCTTCGTGTGGTTTACGCCGCACACGCTGCCTGCCATCGGCGCGATACACTGTGAAACGAGATTCATCAGACCATATGACGCGTTTCCAATCATCCATGCTCCAGTGTTGATGGGCCTTCGCAAATTGCAGCCAAATCAGGTTATGCTGTGTCGTTAACATCGGGACACGATGTTGTCGTCGACTGCTGCAGCCGGGTTGTACCATGTGTCGACGGACTGTCTTTGAGCATAGGCTTGTGGATGCTCCTTCATTAAATTGTGACGTGATTTGCTGCAAATAAGCCTTCCAATTCGTCTGTACGATGCGGACCAATCGTTGGCGCCCTCGATCATCCGATGCACTTTTACTGCCCCATTTCATCCTACTGTTAGCGGCTTTGACGGATTTCACGTACTCCTGGTACACACTTGCTACGGTTTGTCGCCAAATTCCTCACAGTTTCGCCGTTGTGCTGACTGAACATCCGGCCTTCCTGGCTCCCACGACTTGACCTCGATCAAACTCATTTAAGTCTCGTCCTCAACCCATGCTAGCACTTGACGGAATGTATTCCTGCGCGTAACGACCCATTCTATTTATAGCCCCAAACGGTTTTCCTGCACACCGAGATTTGCTGCTGTTCCGCTGCTTTGCGTATTTTTACCGAGGTGTGCGTATTAATTAGTCCTTTTAGGGAACACTCCAGAAACGCATATAGCGTATTAAATCCGTTTATTTTTATAACGTAATAAGTACAAAGATTCGCCAAGCTTTCGCACTCCACTGGGAAGCTTTTTCAAGGCAATGGCAGACATAAAAATGCAGGGATTGGGGTAAAGAACAAAGATGGTTTTTGAAAATAACGTGGGTGACATCACGAGCATATTGCATGAAACTTTAGTTTGCAATTACACGGCGCGTAGCGACGTGTTTCCGTCTTTTAATAACGCATGCCAAACCATTGTTAGTTCAGTAGTGTTACACGGCACTAGCAGTGTTCCTGCCGAGTCGGCCGGTAACGGTGCTTGAGACCTGAAGTACAATTTAGTTGGCCACGGCACCAGGTGAGAATCTCAGGTGCACTGCTGCACTCAAAGATTCACACCAGAACATAAAAAATGAAAAGTTGAAGAATGACCCGAAGCATAAGGCTTGGGTGAATCCACCTTGTGAACAAAATAACAACAACAAATAAAAAATAAAATAATCTAAAAAAAAAATGATACTTTGGGATCAGAGTTGTGATGAGGTTCACCCGCAATCACCAATTCGTGACTGAGTGTAGTGGTCCGGATCTTACTCCGGTACATTCAATCCCCAACCAGCCAGTACAACACTCACTTTCGCAAATAACACATGATTCTCAAATACACAACACAACATTTAATAACGTTCTGCGAGATTTAAACAGATCCGGCGCTCTCTAGGCGCATAGACAATTGCCCCTCATATGTGGGCAGCATACGGTGTCACACTTTACTGTCGGATAACGCAGCCGACTGAGTCTCCACCGGACTATCTGAACAAGAGATACTACTCGTTTACACACTAAATAGAGCTGCAGGTGATATTCATATACAATTGCTTAGAGAATGAAAAAAAAATTATATGCAAACGATCACATTAAAAATACTCGCGACACAAAATACACAAGCACGTTAATTTGCGGTATAAGATTATAGGTGCGAAATACTGCCAAAGTTAATTAACTAAATCTAATAAGCATGCACATGCAGAACCCTGCCCCGCTGACGTTGGTCCTGAACCAAAGTTAAAAGAAACTGTCCCGCCCAGCGGAATTTGTGGCCACACCCTCTCCCTTATTCATGTAAAAAAAAAATAATCAGGAAATGGGCCCTGTAAGAAATTGAAATCTGTATGTGCAGGCATTTCCTCTGAGGTTCAGTCACTCAGCATTACTGCATCTATGTCCATGCAGCTTTGGGTGTCGGGATGGCACAAGTTCGCAGATGTGCGAAGAAAGAAAAAGGAAATATTCATCTACTTACAGTTTCGTGACTTTGCTGTGCAAATCCAGCGTGCATCACATAATATCACACAACAAAAAAAAAACGCGCACACACACACGGACACTTGCACCATGTGGCAGCACCGATGATTCAACATTTCATTTTGACGCTTGATGTAAATGAAGCACACAATTAAAAATGGTAATATCACGCCGCACTTTGTTGCAATGATTAGAGTGCACACTGATCTATTCTCGTGACGATTTGAAGGTGGCCGTTAAGCAAAATAGGCCCTCTCACATCTGCAGTTGCGGTTTCCAAGATTGATTTTCTGTGTTCCTGGGAAATGATTTTTGTTGTCGTGAAGAAATAATTGTGAATGTCGACTGCTGGGAGAGTGGGACACATTCAATTCCGCTGCTGCTATAGTTGATTCCGTCCGTCGCTACCTTCCGTCCTTTTTGACCGTTCATTCCCAATTCAGTCAGTTCCTTTCCGTTAGCAAACCATCTACCCTGCCTGAGTACGCAGTTCAAATATGCCACTCGCAGGTTTTGTTTCCATTTTTTTATCGAGTTGCGACCGCCAGCCCTGAGATTAATTTTCTCGGCCGAGCGAAATCAGACGTGCTTTTACCTTAAGCGTATATCGGCAACTCAACATTTCACCTGTATATTTGTTAGGTATCGAAGCCACCGCTCTTACGCTCATATTTTTCTTTCGCCATGTTTTTATCCCGTCGCACTTACACGTAGTGGCTTCGCTGCTTACGTGACCACACACACGCACACATGGGGCCTCGCTTCGCCCCGTAAGACAAGCGCGTCTCTTCACTTCCTCCACAGTAGGGGATGAATGGGGGTGACGATTCCACACTGCAGTGGTTGGCATCCGAACCCGACTTTGCTTGGCTTCGCTTGTCATTGGAATGACCACTGTCCACTCGCAGACTTCTTAATTTGCCTGTAACTTGGCTTTCATTAGGCCAAACAGTCGCTGATTTCCATTACGCTCCAGCCTAGAAATTGCAGCTTTATCACGCGGATTTAGGCATTCCGCTGTCTTTATGGCAATCTGGCTTCTCCATCAGCCGCCTCGAGTTGTCTCCATGTCTTACTAAATGCGGGGAGGTTTGCTGCTTCATTTTTCCCCAATTCATTTTTTTGCAGATCCAAGGCATCCAGCCTGTCACATCGGAGAGCGTACAGACAACTAAACTTTCTTCCTTATTTTCACGCTAAGTGCGAAATCTTATTTTTCTGCACGGACCACACAGAGAGCAATTGTTCTCGAAAATGCCCCAAACAATCGACGAATTTACGATTATTCGCTAAACCTTTTGTCCCCATCTTCATTCATTTACTCAAGTGGACCCTTCTTCGAAAGGTACCATTCCGTGTTGCTTAGTTTCCCGTCAGCTGCGCCCTGATATTTATGACCTAACAGAGCTATTCTGAGACCACCCAGCCAGAGAGAGAATTCTTCGCCTCTTTTCTTTCCAAACCCCCAGATAAAACTTTATCTGCTGTTTACACTTTTAAACTCCAATCAAGCCTCGAACATAATTAATACTTAATTAATTTCACACATCAACCACGCCCATTAATTACTAAATTAATGGCGGGGGTGGGTCGTAACATCGGCCCCTCCTCAAGAAATCCAGAAGTCCTCTTCTGGGCCTATCGCTTTGCTCTTATCAATTTCCAGAGCAACCATTGAGTGCTAACTTTTCCCACAGGTAGAAACAATTCAAAATGGCAAAAATATTGCGTTTCTTGCCTTCAAGAGCATTGGAGCGACTTCCCAATTATCCCGCAATTTTGTTAATTAATTTTAGAGAACATCCGAAAGAAAAAACAACGTAAATGAGAAATAAGTAAAAAAACTGAACTGTAAAAGAACATGTGAGCCTGCCGAACTGTGATTCCTAGCTGCCTCATACAATACGCGACATGGCGGACAAATTTTCAAGTTTTCTTCAGGTTTTAGGTTGGGGGTGTCCACTGTAACATTCCATCCCCCATGAAAGAAAAAAAGGGATGACTGATGAAGTTTATTCATCCAATCATTCTATTTTTTTTTTTAACTGGAAACACTCAACCCTTTCCCACCGTCGCAAGGCACCTAATTCCGAACTTAAGTGCCCGGAGAGCGGAAGGAAAGTTTAAGGATTTCATCACACGTTCATTGCTACCCTTCGAGATAGGCGGAAAGAAAATTTAAATATGAGGCATAGCTTCGAGAATCCACGAGTTCCACAGATCTCTCACGTTCGATGCTCCTACACCCGCTTTTATCTACGCTCAATGCCAAATTCTTGCGTTCCACTGTCTTCGAGTTCCTTCTCAACATCGTAGATAATCGTGGTGTCACCGTCTTCCAGGGGATCCACTATAAACTCGACTGCTCCCCGTAAACCATAGGTGCGGCTAAAGCTGTTTGTCTCAGCTGTGATGTACCCGCTGTACTTGTAACAGGTGTACTGTCTTCCGGAACAATTGCAGCCCCAGTGCTCACATGTTCTCCGTCAGAGGGACCATCAGAATCATCTGAATCCACGTGACTCGCAGATGACGATTTCTTCGTGTTAGCCATTTTGTTTTTCTTACCCACTAAAATTATGGCAGTTCTTAGAAAACAGCTTAAGGCTTACTTAATGCTAAATTATACAAAATTCGCACCGAACAAAAGTAAATAAAAATAGTAATGGCAGTCAATTCGCACTTATTTTACGAACATGAGTGTTGTTCCGCTAGCTGCAAAATATAGGTATCGATCCTGGGACAACGGCACCATTAATGTTACACGGCACTAGCAGTGTTCCTGCCGAGTCGGCCGGTAACGGTGCTTGAGACCTGAAGTACAATTTAGTTGGCCACGGCACCAGGTGAGAATCTCAGGTGCACTGCTGCACTCAAAGATTCACACCAGAACATAAAAAATGAAAAGTTGAAGAATGACCCGAAGCATAAGGCTTGGGTGAATCCACCTTGTGAACAAAATAACAACAACAAATAAAAAATAAAATAATCTAAAAAAAAATGATACTTTGGGATCAGAGTTGTGATGAGGTTCACCCGCAATCACCAATTCGTGACTGAGTGTAGTGGTCCGGATCTTACTCCGGTACATTCAATCCCCAACCAGCCAGTACAACACTCACTTTCGCAAATAACACATGATTCTCAAATACACAACACAACATTTAATAACGTTCTGCGAGATTTAAACAGATCCGGCGCTCTCTAGGCGCATAGACAATTGCCCCTCATATGTGGGCAGCATACGGTGTCACACTTTACTGTCGGATAACGCAGCCGACTGAGTCTCCACCGGACTATCTGAACAAGAGATACTACTCGTTTACACACTAAATAGAGCTGCAGGTGATATTCATATACAATTGCTTAGAGAATGAAAAAAAAATTATATGCAAACGATCACATTAAAAATACTCGCGACACAAAATACACAAGCACGTTAATTTGCGGTATAAGATTATAGGTGCGAAATACTGCCAAAGTTAATTAACTAAATCTAATAAGCATGCACATGCAGAACCCTGCCCCGCTGACGTTGGTCCTGAACCAAAGTTAAAAGAAACTGTCCCGCCCAGCGGAATTTGTGGCCACACTCTCTCCCTTATTCATGTAAAAAAAAAATAATCAGGAAATGGGCCCTGTAAGAAATTGAAATCTGTATGTGCAGGCATTTCCTCTGAGGTTCAGTCACTCAGCATTACTGCATCTATGTCCATGCAGCTTTGGGTGTCGGGATGGCACAAGTTCGCAGATGTGCGAAGAAAGAAAAAGGAAATATTCATCTACTTACAGTTTCGTGACTTTGCTGTGCAAATCCAGCGTGCATCACATAATATCACACAACAAAAAAAACGCGCACACACACACGGACACTTGCACCATGTGGCAGCACCGATGATTCAACACTTCATTTTGACGCTTGATGTAAATGAAGCACACAATTAAAAATGGTAATATCACGCCGCACTTTGTTGCAATGATTAGAGTGCACACTGATCTATTCTCGTGACGATTTGAAGGTGGCCGTTAAGCAAAATAGGCCCTCTCACATCTGCAGTTGCGGTTTCCAAGATTGATTTTCTGTGTTCCTGGGAAATGATTTTTGTTGTCGTGAAGAAATAATTGTGAATGTCGACTGCTGGGAGAGTGGGACACATTCAATTCCGCTGCTGCTATAGTTGATTCCGTCCGTCGCTACCTTCCGTCCTTTTTGACCGTTCATTCCCAATTCAGTCAGTTCCTTTCCGTTAGCAAACCATCTACCCTGCCTGAGTACGCAGTTCAAATATGCCACTCGCAGGTTTTGTTTCCATTTTTTTATCGAGTTGCGACCGCCAGCCCTGAGATTAATTTTCTCGGCCGAGCGAAATCAGACGTGCTTTTACCTTAAGCGTATATCGGCAACTCAACATTTCACCTGTATATTTGTTAGGTATCGAAGCCACCGCTCTTACGCTCATATTTTTCTTTCGCCATGTTTTTATCCCGTCGCACTTACACGTAGTGGCTTCGCTGCTTACGTGACCACACACACGCACACATGGGGCCTCGCTTCGCCCCGTAAGACAAGCGCGTCTCTTCACTTCCTCCACAGTAGGGGATGAATGGGGGTGACGATTCCACACTGCAGTGGTTGGCATCCGAACCCGACTTTGCTTGGCTTCGCTTGTCATTGGAATGACCACTGTCCACTCGCAGACTTCTTAATTTGCCTGTAACTTGGCTTTCATTAGGCCAAACAGTCGCTGATTTCCATTACGCTCCAGCCTAGAAATTGCAGCTTTATCACGCGGATTTAGGCATTCCGCTGTCTTTATGGCAATCTGGCTTCTCCATCAGCCGCCTCGAGTTGTCTCCATGTCTTACTAAATGCGGGGAGGTTTGCTGCTTCATTTTTCCCCAATTCATTTTTTTGCAGATCCAAGGCATCCAGCCTGTCACATCGGAGAGCGTACAGACAACTAAACTTTCTTCCTTATTTTCACGCTAAGTGCGAAATCTTATTTTTCTGCACGGACCACACAGAGAGCAATTGTTCTCGAAAATGCCCCAAACAATCGACGAATTTACGATTATTCGCTAAACCTTTTGTCCCCATCTTCATTCATTTACTCAAGTGGACCCTTCTTCGAAAGGTACCATTCCGTGTTGCTTAGTTTCCCGTCAGCTGCGCCCTGATATTTATGACCTAACAGAGCTATTCTGAGACCACCCAGCCAGAGAGAGAATTCTTCGCCTCTTTTCTTTCCAAACCCCCAGATAAAACTTTATCTGCTGTTTACACTTTTAAACTCCAATCAAGCCTCGAACATAATTAATACTTAATTAATTTCACACATCAACCACGCCCATTAATTACTAAATTAATGGCGGGGTGGGTCGTAACATCGGCCCCTCCTCAAGAAATCCAGAAGTCCTCTTCTGGGCCTATCGCTTTGCTCTTATCAATTTCCAGAGCAACCATTGAGTGCTAACTTTTCCCACAGGTAGAAACAATTCAAAATGGCAAAAATATTGCGTTTCTTGCCTTCAAGAGCATTGGAGCGACTTCCCAATTATCCCGCAATTTTGTTAATTAATTTTAGAGAACATCCGAAAGAAAAAACAACGTAAATGAGAAATAAGTAAAAAAACTGAACTGTAAAAGAACATGTGAGCCTGCCGAACTGTGATTCCTAGCTGCCTCATACAATACGCGACATGGCGGACAAATTTTCAAGTTTTCTTCAGGTTTTAGGTTGGGGGTGTCCACTGTAACAGTAGAGATCATAAACTACCTAATGATCTACCAATGGTTTGGCATGCGTTATTAAAAGAACTACCAATAGTTTGGCACGAACTACCAATGGTTTGGCATGCGTTATTAAAAGAACTACCAATGGTTTGGCATGCGTTATTAAAAGAACTACCAATAGTTTGGCACGAACTACCAATAGTTTGGCACGAACTACCAATGATTTGGCATGCGTTACTAAAAGACGGAAACACGTCGCGACGCGCCGTGTAATTACGTGCTAAAATTTCATGTAATATGCTCGTGGTGTCACCCACGTTATTTTCAAAAATCATCTTTGTTCCTTACGTGTTCCAATTCCCTGCATTTTTATGTACCATTGCCTTGAAAAGCCTCCCACTTGAGTGCGAAAGCTTGCCGAATCTTTGTGTCTATTACGCCATAAAAATAAACGGATTTAATACGCTATATGCGTTTCTTGAGTGTTCACATTGTGGTGTATTAAAAGTAATGTTAGTCCTTTCGGTGTATCTGCTCGTATGTAGTACATACATTGGTGCTGTCCTAAAAAAAGTACCCTAGAAGTCTCCTACATCTAGTGTGGCACTCTCAGTCACTACCAAAGTACGAAGAGGGTGTGTCATGTGGAGCAGTGGGTCAACCGCAATTTGAAATTTCAAGAACTTTGCAATATTTTCTGTTCTCAGAAACACAGGAAACAACTTTGATCAAGGATAATCCCTTGTCTTTGTGATTGATTACCTTTTTGTGGTGACTGTCTGGCACCCACTTCACTGGTTTTTCCGAGATGGTTTCAGTAAACTAATAATAGCCTACAGATTTGTGCATAGCAGTGGTATAGAAGAGGTTTAGCGCGCCTTAGCGGCGCTAAGGCACTTTTCGTGGTTAGATGGTAAGAGAAGCTGGGCAAAGGAAGTTTTCGTCGATGATCGTGTATGCAAAAATAGGGAAATCTGTGTTCTGTATACTAGCATACACCTTTCTTAATAAAATGTTTATACCTCAAACAGAGGTCATCGCTCTTTCCACGTTTATAAGTAAGTCACGGAAAAATTCTCATCGGCCGCCACACGGAATCGAACCCAGGGTCTTCCAGCTACGCGCCGGATATGTTTCCACTGCCCCACAGCGGCCTCGAATTCTCCCAGACTCACACACACTAACTGCCAAGCCAGGTTGCTTCTTGGAGCCCCACACAACAGAGCTGAGATGGGCTGAGCCCGAGCCCGAAAGCCCGAAGCAGAGCCCGTGCCCGAATCGGGCTCGGGCTGTAGAATATTTACTGCGGTTCGGGCTCAGGATCTTTGAGAGAAGGAGAGTGAGAGAATTTTTTCTTTTTAAATATAAATGTGATTTTATATGATTGCACTTTATAATCGGTAAATGGAATATATGAGGCACTTTATAATCGGTAAATGGTATTCTTCGGCAACTGGATTCTGGTTAGGGAGCGGGCATTTGAGATGGCTATTTTTTCCTGGCTTGGGTGAAAAATGCCATTGGCCGCGCATTATTGTGTTTTTGCAGAGAAGAAAAAGCTTTTTCAAGAACTATAGATATTGGATAGTTGATAGCATACCGACGATAATTTACCCCTTATCTCCAGCCAGTAGCTCCGTGTTAATTATATTTAGCAACGTACATATTGTAGCGCATTATGGCGCGAAAATACATATTAGCATTATTTCAGCAACATACTATTGCAACACCTCCCGATCATTTTGGATGCCCGGCCGCCCGAAGCACTTCAAGTAGAAACGAACGGTCATAGAAAATTGTACAGTTACACTGTAAAAATAGATAGAGGTCCCTTCCAGCAACCATTTCCTATTTGAGAAATACGTTGGTTAATTGCAAGAGGAGAAGAGAATAGAAATGTGGAAAAGGATATATTTTTTTTTAAATGGTTGAACTGGTTAAGCCAGTTTTTGGGCTCGTTCGGCCTTGGGGTCTTTCTTGCATTATAAAACTGGGGCTCGGATGGGCTCGGGCTGCGAAAATTGAGCCCGAACTCAGCTCTACCGCACAATGCTGGGGATTCACCAAAGATGGCAAGCAGCAACTGAACAAATAATTTGAAGGCGAATGAATAATAATACAAACATTTGACGTGGACCAGGAACATCAAACAGAGGTCATCGCTCTTTCCACGTTTATAAGTAAGTCACGAGAAAATTCTCATTGGCCGCCAGCCGGAATCGAACCCAGGGTCTTTCAGTTACGCGCCGGATATGCTTCCACTGCACCACAGCGGCTTCGAATTCCTCCAGACTCACACACATTTGTTTATACGACAGAGATGCTCGCCCCGGTGATCGAGTTGTCTGAGGCGCTGGTCTCTGACTATTTCCTGTAGCCAGGGCCTGGTTCGAGTTCAGGAAGAGGTATGGGTGATGCGCTTGGCCAAAGACGCTGGATCTGTCCTTTACCCGAACCAGTGGCGCGAAATTAGGGACGGGTGACTGCTTATAGCTCTACGAGTTGCTCGTGGTGATAAAAAAAAATAATACTGTATGGCTGAAACGATATAGTCTGATCACGCAGCAGGGGTTTTATTGATTATAAGGGTTCGAGAGTACAAAAACAATGTGAACTCTTTTCTTCTTGACGAGAGCCAAAATAAAGCTATAGGTGGTGGATACTCCGTGGGGTTAAGATTGTATTCTTCTGAGAGAACACAACGGTAGTGAAGGGCATTTCTACTAAACTATTCCCTATAGGCTCTAATAACAATATCCTCTGAGCTCTCTCTCTCTCTGCTTCTTTATGGCAGCACAAAAGACATATCCTGCATCCACCACCTCAATAGGAAAAACTATGCATTACTCACAGTGAGTTGATGTAACTATGTTAGTTGCATTTGTTCAGTGTGATTAATATGTATTATCCACAAAAAAGATTTGGAATATGTATTATTCGCAAAAGCATTTGGAATATGTATTATTCATAATGAAGTGTGTAGAACTACAGAGCGGTATTTAAATAAAAATTTATTATTGTCAGCATATTGCTCACACGTAAGTCTTTCTTTTATTTGAAATTGCCAAAATTATTATGCAATTCTAATATAAATTGATAAAAGTAATTAATAATGAAAATTTAATAAAAATATCGCATTTTACAGGGTTTTGAAAAATCTGAGGGTATCTTGCTGGGGTTGAGGTTTCCTAATCCGTTCAGCGCTAAGGCACTTTTTTTTTCGAACTACATCCCTGGTGCATAGGTATCATGAAAATAATAATATTAATAAAGAGGGAGAGAAGAAGAAGAAGAAAGAGAGAAAAAAACTCGGTTAAGATTACTTGTGTTAAAAAAAAAATGCCGTTTTCGATGGGCGACGATTGATATACAGACTGCATAAATTTTTAAAAGTCCGATTCGGTTAGGTGAAAAGTAGCCTGGGGGCGTTAGGCCTCCCCAGGCCCGCGTCCTTGTCTATAAGAAGCTCATACAATTCCACTAACGTCAACGTTTGTCATTGTCTCGTTTCCCAACAGAACATGAAAGCCAACTGTGACCAATCCTGGTCAGATCACAGCGGAACTGTTGTAGACAACTAATATATCAAGTGCTAAATAGCATAAGTTTTTGTTTGGATTATAATTGAAGCGCAATTGTGTGTGTGCGTGTGTGTGTGTGTGTGTGTGGAAATTTTTAATTATTATTCAAAGTGGTAATCTGGGGACTAGTAGAATTCTCTCCAGAACATGGTGGTAGTAATAGTATTCTTTCAGTTCGGTGCTTTCCCAGTTTTTGTTTATTGGGACCCATGAAAAATAACAGGTGTTACACTCAGTCAACGGAATTCAGATTGAGGACTACCCGCGTGCAGATAACGTTTTTCCCGTCGACAGCAATCTTTACTCATTAATATACATACACGCGCTTTATTGCCATTAACAAACCGTGGCAGATGGACATCACGTATTGTCCATTAAACGAACTCAGTGGACACTTTTATGGGAACTTCCTCCTTAAATATGACAGGTAGCGACAAATGAATGCAGAGATTCGACCTCTTAATAACTGCACATTCAAAGATTTTTTTTTAGGGGATTAAAATTTAATTTCAGACAAATGGTCAGCTGGCGTCTGTACGCACCGAAGTTTTCCTGTCGCGGCAGGCAGTCTTTGTTCAGCACTGCACAAGTAACAATCAGTAATGCCAGCATTTTGAAAATACGAATGACAATTCGCTCACAGAAAAGTTGGTCTGCCTAACTCGGGAGGGGGTCTCTGCTCATTAAAGTTGAATCGTTGTAAATTTTTGACGTGAAGTGTTCGAAATACTAGGAATGACGCCAAGAAAAAGTAAAAAAAAAAGCTTTTTTGCACATTCAACTGTTTTTTTTTTTTTTTTTTCTCGTACAGCTCCCATCACGCTTTTAAAATGTCAATAGCAGAATAACAGATGAATCATATAAGAAGAACCTCCTTTGTCAAATTAAAATTAAAGTAACGAATTTTCTTTTGCTGCTGCTTACAGCTTTAAACATTGTTGATGGAAATGTCCGTTTTTGCACGTAAATGGATTTATGATTGCCTGTTCCTAAACAAGAGAGATGCCACCGAATTGTCGGACATAAGGAGCGCAATTATTTAATTACAATATTACACAATCATTTTGCCCCATCAAGAAGCGGATCCAGAGATTTTTGACACGAGATGCTCGGATTTTGGAACTTTTTTTTTTTTTTTTTTATAAACGCAGATACCCCATTTCGTTTGAATGCATGTTTTTAATTTATACCAAAACAAATTTTCTAGACAAAGAAACATTTTGCACTCCCAAGAGCAAATTAAGATAAAAGTTGAATGCGTTTCTGGCATCATTATCATTAATGTTCTGTCTTTTGACAGGTCCAACGGTAACTCAGCAAATTCTCTTTCGCCAGTTCCCTGTGTCCCTTGCTTCCTCCTTCAATTCTTGATAGCTTCCTGTGCCAGAGCTGAGTTCGGGCTCAATTTTTGGAACCCGATCACGTGGTGTATCAGCCCGAGCCCACCCAAGCCCGAGTTTCATTTTGTAAGATAGAGGTCCTGAACCAGCCCGAAAATTGGCTAACCTGTTCAACCATTAATAAAAACAAATCTGTTTTTCCACACTTCCACTCTCTTCTCCTCCAGCAATTAACCAATGTATTTCTCAAATGGGCGAATGGGGAAGGGACCTCTATCTATTTTGCAGTGTAACTGTACGATGTTCTTGGATCGTGTGTTTCCACCTGAAGTGTTTCGGGTGGTCGGGTATCCAAAATGATCGGGCGGTGCTGCAATTGCATGTTGCTCAAATAATGCTAATATTATCGCCCCATAATGAGCTGCAATATGTACGTTGCTACATAGAATTAGCAGGGAACTACTGCTTGGAGATTGAGGGTAAATTATCGTCGGCAAGCAATCAATTATCCAATATCTATAGTTCTTGAAAAAGCTTTTTTTTCTCTGCAGGAACACACTAACGCGCGGCCTATGGCATTTTCTATTCAAGCCCAGCATAAATAGAGATCTCGAATGCCCGCTCCCCAACTAGAACCAATTGCCGAAGAATTCCCTTTACCAACTATAAAGTGACTCATTTTCTAAATCATATAAAATCACATTTACACATTAAAAACTTATCTCCATCTCCCTCTCTCTAAGAGCCCAAGCCCAAACGGCAGTAAATATTCTACAGCCCGAGCCCGATACAGGCCCGGGCTCTGCTTTGGGCTTTCGGGCTCGGGCTCAGCACGTCTCAACTCCATCCTGTGCCTATTATATCATCAAGCATTATTAGTCATCTCCTTCCTCTTGGTCGCTTCTCTTCAAATTTTCCTTGTATCATTGTTATCAGTTGGCTGTATCCTCTGAACACATGTCCTATCCAGTGGTGCACCTGAAAACTGCCCCCCCCCCCGTCCACCCCCAACAAAAAATATCTTCGAGGCCCTTTTGCAAAAATCTATTTGCTTTCAATAACTGAAAATTTTAAATTCCACATCATTAACTGGTCTTTACTGGCGTTTTAATTATTCAAATTCTTTGGAACCTACAGGTATTTTTCGTAGAACTAAAATTGTTACACCTTATTGCGTGTAGCACAAAAGATTGCCCTAGTTTTGTACCAGCTCAAAGTATTGCAAAACACTTATGCCAAAGTTTATCATATCATGGAAATTTTATTCTTTTTGAGAACTAAGGCCAGCCTCTTTGAAATGTCTCACAATCACACACACGCAAAACGCCTAACGGCCGTGTGATAATGTCTAAAGACCTTTCCCGATTTGTACGAAAATACAGAACATAAGTAAGCAAATAAAACAGCATTAATTAAGAACTGTGGGACAAAAGGAGTAAAATTATTTGCTCTTGAATAAAAAAAACACTTAGCATAATGACACAATATTTTGCATGTAGTAAACATATTTTCTTTTGACGCTGTTATGAAAAAAATCTCTGATTTTTCGTTAACGCGAAGAACACTTTTTTGCTCATTATATTCTGAAGCATTTGCGAACAAGTGTAGTACATAACGCCTTACTCACTGATATAAAATTTTCATTTACATGTATAGGAACTATTGCTATGGTAATGAAAAGGGGCTTCAAGACCTCTGGAATAGCAGCTTTTCCGTCACCCAGTTTTTACACAGTGGAGTCACATTATTGTGACCACCTCCTACTTTTGACGTCAACAGCGCGTAGCGAATGAAAGAAGGCACGTGTCGTGAGCAGGCTTGGAGGGTATATAAGGTGTGCTGTAGGCATTCTGAAAACATATCCTCATTGCTGTCATAGATAAAAGGAGAGATTTATCAGATTTGCAAAGAGGAATGATTATTGGCTTTCGGGCCAAGGGTGGCAGTATTTCTGAAACAGCGCAGTTTGTGAACTGTTCGCGTGCTGCTGTGGTTAAAGTGTATCGTGATTGGAGAAATGGCACCATTGCGAATAAGCGATGTCGAAACTGTGGAGCACCACGTGCCATTGATATGGGAGGTGAAAGTCGGCTTCGAAGGTGCGTGAAGGCCGATCGACACGCTACAATGGAGCAACTCACTGGCCGAATGAACCAGAAGGCTACCGGAATTGTGTCTAAAATGACAGTTCAGCGAACCCTGCTGCGTATGGAGCTCCGATGAAGACGGATGGTCGCTGCACCCATGCTAACGAAGTTACATCGGTAGAAAAGGCTTACATTTGCACGGCAGTATCGGAATTGGACCTCCGCTGATTAGCAGAGGATTGCCTTCTCCGATGAGTCACGTTTTCTGCTTCATCGAACGGATGGACGTTGGCGTATAAGGATCGGAGAACAAACACTCTTCAATCATTGCTGAAAGAATACAAGCTGGTGGGGCAGCGTTATGGTCTGGGGAATCTTTTCGTGGCATTCCCTGGGTCCACTCATACCTGTGGAAGGCACTATGGACCGAATTCGTTATGAATCCATCCTTGCAGACCACGTACACCCATACATGCTGATTGTCTTCCCTGGGCGGATGGGATCTTCCAGCACGACAATGCGATGTGATACACAGCTAGAAATGTCCGAGAGGGGTCGGAAGAGCACGATGAAGACTTTAATTTAATCTCCTGGTTCCCTAGACTTAAACCCAATTAAGCATCTGTGGTATCGCCTCGATCGTGTTGTTCTCTCTATGGATCCTCCTCCACACGTCCTCCAGTAGCTGTCAGATGCACTGCAGTCAGCATGGCTGCATACACCCGTGAACACTTTCCAGCACCTTACTGAGTCGCTCCCGGGCCGTCTAGCTGCTGTCCGCGCTGCACACGGCGGTTACTCTGGATATTAGCTGGTGGTCACAATGATGTGACTCGACCGTGTATAACTACGGTTTACATTTTACTGATGTGTTGTGCGTAGCATAAAAGTTAAATGAAAGTGTTAAGATATTTTTGTACAGTTGTGTAACAGTGACGGCCAAAAGCATGGGCTGGTGAAAATTTTCTTAAGTTTTATGCTTACTTGCCCCCTACATTTTTTTCCCGGATACCAAGTTTATCATTTTTACTGAATTTGTCTATGGCTATAATTTTTTTAGCATACAATAAATTAAATTTAAATAAACCAGAATATGTACTGTTAACTATTCTTTCTAGGCCGATGACTCCGGCCGACACTCATAAAGTTTGCAGAACAAATAAGAAACAAGAAAGATGACACCAAATTTTCAGTTGTAAAGAGCCCGTCTTTTGAATTCTTTCGGACGCGAATAAAATTTATCAAAGCTATTTAAAATCAATGAAACAGGTTAGGAGAAAAATCAAACGGATTTCTAGAATCGATTAAACATCCAGAAATCGAAAAACCTACTTATTTCCACAAGCGGCTAAAAAGTGTGTTGCGAAAAGTGAACAAATGGCGCATAAAAAGTTTCATATAGCAAAAGGTATCAGGGACAAAGAGATTTTCAAATCGAACAGTTAAAAGAAGAAATATAGAATGATACAGGGTGTGCCATATAAAAGAAACCTGAGTATAATGAACGACAACAGTCAGGCAATGTTACTATACATGGTATAAAGAATAGTTGAAATGACAGAAAACGGGAGTAATTTACCTGCGTTTACAACAATTGCTGAAAGTGCTGTCCTCCGACCTCAAGACACAGCTGCACACGACCGAACATGTTCTTCGTAACGCGCCACAACACATCAGCAGCAATCTGGGCTATGACATCCGTAATGTTTATTTTTAATTCATCAAGGGTGTGCGGATTAGTTGCGTACACTTTCCCTTTCAATGCTCCTCACAGATAAAAGTCACAGGTGGAGAGATCGGGGGATCTGTGTGGCCATAGTCCCTTCGATACAGTTCTGTCCTCCCCAAACACTTCATGCACAGCACGTAGACTGTTCCGCGCAGCATGCGCCGTTGCACCATCCTGCTGAAAGAAAGCATGTGGTCGCTCTTCTTCTGTAAATGCGGCAACAAATGGGTTGAACAGTTGCTGTTCAATTAGTGCTCCGAGTTGATGGTGTCAATGAAAAAGACTGGGCCGACTATTCCCTTCGCAGACGCAGCTCACCAAACGCCTATCTTTTGGTCGTACATAGGAGTCTCCATTGTCCGTCTGGGATTCGTGTCGGTCCAAATCCTGCTGTTTTGCGCATTGACATAACCGGACAGATGAAACCATGCTTCATCTGTCATGTAATAAAGTGTTGGGTCCATTTCACCGCTGACAATGGCCTCCTGAAACCACTTACAATATTGCATCCGTTTTGCATAATCAGGAGTTTTAAGTTCTTGGAACGCCATAACTTTGTAAGGCCAAAAATGCAAATCCACCTTAAGTATGCGTCGACATGACGTGGCAGATATTCCCGTTGCAGACGATAATCGGCGAATCGACTTCCGAGGGTTTTGTAACATCATTGTGCACACATCCTTGATATTGTCTTCAGTACGAATTGTCTTGGGTTTGTTTCTTTTCCTGTTGCGCACACCGTGCCGGTTTCACGAAATTTCCATAGTAACTTCTGTACTACTGATTTCGCCGGTGTTGCACAATGTGAAAATTTTTCTGTAAAGAACTGATTTAAAACCTTGTATGAGTTATTTCTGAAACACCGTTCCACAATAAAAATCCGCTGTTCCGTACTTAAAACCATTTCCGTTGCCTTTGTTCACTCTTCACTTACACTTATGACCGCGTACCTACACTGCTCTGTCTGTGACTAACAACTCCGGAGAATTCCTTTGCAGCCGTACACGCCGAAACCGGTTAGAAGCGGAACAGAGCGGTTTTAACTGGAACCACGCCAAACAACTTTAACTCGCCTAACAACGTCTGGCTACGGGGCCTATTTTATATGGCGCACCCGGTAGAACTCGACGCTTTCAAGCGGTAACGTTTTGCGTAATGGAAGGGTTGAAAATAGGCGAAAAGTATTCTTCATGGTAAAAGCTATGTTAAAGAAAAATAACTTTCCAAATATGTCTCCCGGAAGCTGAGATAGCGACAAAAAAATTTGATCTTTACGCCCCTAGCGGCAAAGCTGTGCATTAATTAATGAGGATAATGTTCGCCATCTTTATTGTGGCAAATGGTATACAGTAAAAAAATTAGTTTCTCCATATGGTTTTTAGAAGCGGAGATCTACAAAAGCACCGCCTAGTGGCAGAACTGTGAACTACGAAACTCCTGAAATACTAACCTAAAGTGTTCCACAAGGTAAATGATATCCGGTGTAAAAATAATTTTTCAAGCGCATATTTAGAAGCAGAGATATTGAGAAAAACAATCTAAACATTTGCGGTAGCGGCAAAATTGTGCATTATTTTCAATAAAAAAATATACACAAAGAATTTTCATATTTATTAGTATCTAACGGAAAAAGTATGTTTGCAATGTATCTAACGGAAAAAGTATGTTTGCAAAAGTATGTTTGCATGGTTTCAGTCCCCAAAAATTGCTGTAAACGGAAACGGGAACTTACACCCCTAGTGGCACACTTGTGTATTAAGGAAAATTTTAAATTTTATGATAAATATTTTATTCCGAAAACGCTTTCCTAGAAAGAAAGAACTTTTCAAATCGGGCACGCAGAAAAGTTCTTTTCTAATCGAAACGCCAGCGTTAGACCGTTGCTGCGTTTTCGTGTTGCACACTCATATAGCAAGTACGGTTACCCCTTGATATTCTCTTCGTGGAACACCTTGCACTTCCCAGAATTGGGGCCTCTAATCCTTGGTGCTTAGGGGGGGCCACGACCATTTTAGCATTTGTGTTTTTTTGTTTTTTTTCTAAAATCCCTTGCAAAATTGGTTACGAAAAAATTGTTAGGTAGGTTTCTAGTAATTTTGTTTGCGTTTCTTAGGTGTGTCCACTTTTTTTTTTTTTTTTTATGAGGCTTCTGAGCTCATATTTTAAATTTTCGTTTCCGTTTCAAAGAAAGAATTCGCTAGCGCCACTCTTGAGCCCGACTACTTTAAATTTAATCATTCAGAATTTTTAAGGGATCTTGTTAAGTATTATTTCAGGAAGACAGCGGTTCAGCATAATTCATTTTGATTTTCTTTACTTTATTTGAAGTCCATTAAGATTTAGGTGGTAAAATTGTGAGCGTGATGAGTAAACAAAAGAGTTTGTTGAACTTTTAGAAAGAACAGATAGTGGGAGCTGGGAGAATCTGAACTGGTGGGTTCTTCGTGAGCCGCCATAAGTGTATCAGGACTGACTTGAAATATAGTCAAACAACGACTCGGCGCCAAAACTGCACAGGGCAGGAAACGTTTATTTGAGAGGTGAACGCCGTGTCTGATGCCTCGTATAGGCAAATAGTCGCAGAACTGTTCAACAGTTGACTACCCAATACAACTGAGGTCAACCCGGAACAGTATCTGTCATGACCATACGTCGCATTTTTAACTCCACTCCCTGGATGGTCGTGTACGTATTTGGGGCAAACAACATAAGGCACTCGATCTGTCCTGCCTAATCTCCACATTGCAAGCCGGTGGAGGCGGTTGTATGGTATGGGGCATGTTTACCTGGCAGGAACTTGGGCCCCTGGTGTATGTGGAAAAACGTATGACTGGTGCTCACTATCTTGAATTGCTTGCTGACTCTGTATACCCAGCAATGCATTTTTCCCGAATGGAGACGGTATCTTCTGCATTTTTCCCGAATGGAGACGGTATCTAATGCGCTGAGCCCAAAGTCCAGTGTTGCGCAGGACTGGTTTGCGGAACACAGTTCAGACTTACAGCATATCAATTGGCCTCGGAACTCCCCCGATATCAATCCCATACAGCACTTGTAGGACACTATGGAAAGGCATATTAGGCGTCTGGAAGCACCAATCACCTCCATACCTGCATTGAAGACTGCATCCCGCACAGCTTGGTTGGGTATACCTACCAAATGCTTTCGGCATCTTATTGAATCGATGCCACGTTGGATATCTGCTGTACCGAGGGCGAAAGGTGGACCTACGAAGTGTTAGGTAGGTGGTCATATATCAGTGATCACTCAGTGTATGTTGAATCGATGCCACCTCGGATAGCTGCTGTACTGAGGGCGAAAGGAGGACCTACGAAGTATTAGGTAGGTGGTCATAATTCAGTGATCACTCAGTGTATGTTGAATCGATACCTCGTCGGATAGCTGCTGTACTGAAGGCGAAAGGAGGACCTACGAAGTATTAGGTAGGTGGTCATAATTCAGTGATCACTCAGTGTATGTTGAATCGATACCTCGTCGGATAGCTGCTGTACTGAAGGCGAAAGGAGGACCTACGAAGTATTAGGTAGGTGGTCATAATTCAGTGATCACTCAGTGTATGTTGAATCGATACCTCGTCGGATAGCTGCTGTACTGAAGGCGAAAGGAGGACCTACGAAGTATTAGGTAGGTGGTCATAATTCAGTGATCACTCAGTGTATGTTGAATCGATGCCACCTCGTCGGATAGCTGCTGTACTGAGGGCGAAAGGAGGACCTACGAAGTATTAGGTAGGTGGTCATAATTCAGTGATCACTCAGTGTATGTTGAATCGATACCTCGTCGGATAGCTGCTGTACTGAAGGCGAAAGGAGGACCTACGAAGTATTAGGTAGGTGGTCATAATTCAGTGATCACTCAGTGTATGTTGAATCGATACCTCGTCGGATAGCTGCTGTACTGAAGGCGAAAGGAGGACCTACGAAGTATTAGGTAGGTGGTCATAATTCAGTGATCACTCAGTGTATGTTGAATCGATGCCACCTCGTCGGATAGCTGCTGTACTGAAGGGCGAAAGGAGGACCTACGAAGTATTAGGTAGGTGGTCATAATTCAGTGATCACTCAGTGTATGTTGAATCGATACCTCGTCGGATAGCTGCTGTACTGAAGGCGAAAGGAGGACCTACGAAGTATTAGGTAGGTGGTCATAATTCAGTGATCACTCAGTGTATGTTGAATCGATACCTCGTCGGATAGCTGCTGTACTGAAGGCGAAAGGAGGACCTACGAAGTATTAGGTAGGTGGTCATAATTCAGTGATCACTCAGTGTATGTTGAATCGATACCTCGTCGGATAGCTGCTGTACTGAAGGCGAAAGGAAGACCTACGAAGTATTAGGTAGGTGGTCATAATTCAGTGATCACTCAGTGTATGTTGAATCGATACCACGTCGGATAGCTGCTGTACTGAAGGCGAAAGGAGGACCTACGAAGTATTAGGTAGGTGGTCATAATTCAGTGATCACTCAGTGTATGTTGAATCGATACCACGTCGGATAGCTGCTGTACTGAAGACGAAAGGAGGACCTACGAAGTATTAGGTAGGTGGTCATATTTCAGTGATCACTCAGTGTATGTTGAATCGATGCCACATCGGATAGCTGCTGTACTGAGGGCGAAAGGATGACCTACGAAAAATCAGGTAAGCGGTCGTAAGTCAGTGATCACTCAGTAAATATCGTTCAGGCCAAAAATAAAGAATATTTGTGTCAGTTATGATGTTACTGTTTAAATGGATTGTCGATTCGTTTAAACCCTTTTTATTTGATTTAATGTTAATTTCACCGTGAAATTCTGAAGCTTACAGCTCGTAAGGTTTAAGCTTAACTTAACTTGTAGCCTCAGCTTAGTAAAGTTATCTGCACTGAAAAACACGGATGACTTCACAGTTCATTGTAGCTGAAAGAATTATTATATTCCGTATATCTATTTGTTCGTATTTAATTGTGTTTAAAATGGATGTTTCTTTTTAACTGTGTAGACGGGTGCCAAGCAACGACCAGTTATAGAGCTTTTAACTCAATGAAATGTACCTACCAAAGAAATTCCCGCTAGATTAGTGGCAGTTTATGATTCTGGAACTTTGGACATAAGCACCTTTTGTCGTTTGGTAAGAAAATCCAAAGAAAGTGGAGGAATGTTGGCCGTAAAGGATCAAGCGCGGAGTGGGAGGTTCCTAATCGTAACTTGCGATTTAAAGAGGCAAAAAGTGCATGAGCCCATGAGGGAAAATCCAAGAGTAACGGTGAGAACCGTAGAGCACGTAAGCTAAACATTAGTTTAGGTAGCGTCAGTGACATTTTAACGTTTTAGGATATAACGAAGTGTGTGCTCGTTGGGTATTGCGCCACCTAACCATTGAAATCAAGAAATGAAGACTTAAAGCATGCCAAAGGTTTCTTACTCGCTACGAAAAATATGGAAGTGGTTTTCTCCAAGACATTGTATCTGTTGGTGAGAGTTGGGTTCATCATTATGACCCAGAAATGAAAAAAATCAATAGCTGAATACCAACACCCATCTTCTCCACGAGCGAAAAAATTCAGAATTGAAATTTCTGCCGGTAAGTGTCTTCTAGGACTACAGAGACATTATTCATCAGGAGTATAGTCGGATTTTTTTCTTGGCACTTGACGATAATGAAATCACCTTATTTTAGAGTGTAGCAAGCACTTCCTGGGTCTAAACACATGTGATTTGCAGCAAGAAGGAAACAGGCGAAGGGTTCCGTAGTAATCTCACCCTAGGGCGGAATTCATGTGGGAAGCATGGCAGTAAACATTGCTTGATCTGAAAGGGGGAATAGGGCTTCTTTGTCTCTTAAGTGATCCTTCTTAAGGGAACAGTGAGATTTCTCTCCCCAGTGATTATGTCCCCAGCAAGCAATGAGAGACAATGGGAGAAACAACAATGCAACACATTGTGGTACTGCCGTAGTAATGGGTCTTAAAATCTTAGCCACGCAGGGAACAAGTGACTAGGGAAGTTCACGCCTGTTGTCTCTGAGGATCGGGAATCACCTCCGTTGACACGTTGCACCCAAAATGCTTGTACCCCCAAAATAGGAGATTCAGTTATCATCAAGTGCCAAGTAAAAAAAAAAATCCGGCTATACATGGTCAAAGGTACGACTATCAACGCTGAGAGATGTGCATACCTTAAAAAACAAACATACCTTAAAAACTGAAATAAACCGCCTGCGTGGCGAAAAAAGCCAATGATTCTGCAACACGACAACGCCAAACCCACGCCAGTGCTTTCATTTCAGAGGCCATACGGAAAATCGGGTTTGAAGTTCTTGAACATCCTACCTACAGCTCAAATTTGACGCCGTCCGACTTCCGGTTATTTTTTGCTCTCAAGAGATATCTGAAAGGAACTAGCCTGCAGCCCGTTCTGGGACGGCTGCTTTTAAGCTTTAAATAAATATTCATATATAGAGAATGTTGCCCGACCTAGGACGAGGTGAAATTTTTAAATTGAAGCAGATTGAAAATATATCAAATAGACGCCGGATTTCTGTACGGAAATGTACTAAAAACTCATTCATGTAAGAGCTGAAAATGCTTTTTAGATGCGATTTTACTCGCCTTGACATCTCAAAATTTAAATTTTTATTGTAGGTTAGAACGTTTTAAATGGGATCTGGGTATTTATATTTATGATAAGGCTGATTCCTTTTTATGAAATCACTCTGAAATGTTATTCCTTTTTATGGAATCACTCCGCAATACGAAGAAATTGAAATGAAACATGATATTACACCTACGTAACAGAACAAACGTCACAGACAGTTATTCGAGCACGTGCATGTCGCCACAGATGAAGTCGTTTGGCTTACCAACTTTATTTTATTTCCCGGAATTTCTCTTGATTTTACGTTTCGTGCGATAGCGGTGAGCTTAGTTCCGATTTCGGCCACCGGATAAAAGCAGATGGCGCTGCAAGTACTGAATGACGTCAGAGAATTAGGGACAGATTATGGGTTTGTTCAGTTCACCTGTGACGAAAATGTTCAAGCCGCTACGAGGAAATGGTCACCAGAACAACCCGAAGGTGTTTAGAGACGGATTCATGAAACTTGCAGTGCGCTGGTGAATCTGTATCGAGTGCGAAGGGGGAGAGGGCTATGAAATAAAATAAAATATGTGAATTAAAGTAGAAATTCTGGGCTTTGTACTTATTTGGTTTCAATTTAATACCTTGCCATTGAGCTTGTATATAAATATGGAGGCATTTGCTTTCTGAATACACTCTCTAGGCATTGCTTTCTGAATACACTCCCATATAAGCGAGCCGCACCGGTGGCGCAGTGGTCTAAACGATGGCTTCTGATCATTCATCCGAGATGGGTACGGGTTCAAATCCCGGTGAGGCATGGATGTTGTGTTTGTCTTACGGCGCTGGCTCGCTCCCTTCCCTGGAACCAGTGGCCCTAAATTAGGGACGGGCGACTGCTTATAGCGCACTGAGTTGCTCACGGTGGTCGTTAAACTTCCAATAAAAAATATATATTTATATATATATAAGCGGACACCCTAGTACCTCAACATTTGTCCGCTATTCGGAAGGTTGGCTTCTGAGCCAAACTAGGCTCACAATACAAAAAACTTCGTATTAAATACTTATGTACTGTATTTAATTAAAATGATGTTTTCTGATTAAATATTTAATTTCTAGGTATTGCTTTGCAGTGAGAAACAATACAATACGTGTGGATACATACAGTACGTGTACAATATTTTCTTTTTAAAATGCTACAGTACACGTAACGTACGTATTGTTATGCATCTTTAAACATAAGATGCATCAAAATACGTATACACCACGAATTCTAAAACGCAAGTACTTACAACTAATTATTTAATTAAATATGTCAGCACTTTTTGGCTACATAAAACTTATAATAACGTTTTTATTTATTTTACAGTTCGCAGTCATGTTTTACAAAATGCATTTTTAAATTTCTCAATAATGCTAATCCTCCCGTATCCAGTTTGTTTCCAGAATCTTTTGTAACACTCCATTGCACTTCACAACGTCTTTAAAAGAATCTCATGCCTCTGCTACAACTTCAACAGTCAAAGATGTTTTTTTTTTGTATGTTTTCAAAGTACACATGTAGATTGAAATTGTTTGGTGAAATGCCAAATTCCGTTTTTACGAAATTTCGTTATAACAAAATAGTATATGGGTGGTCCCATGAAGTTCATTCTAACGGGATTCGGCTGTATAATTTTTTGTGATCTGGGTGGTATTTTAAACGTCCGTCTTTTAATCGGCACTTAATTACTTACATTAGTGTCCGTCCTTTTAATTGGAGCTTCAAAAACAATCTTCTGGGCTATTTTATTAATGGTTGATGAACTAGAATTTTTCTCCTTGCCTTTCGTCAAAGCAAAATCGTCTCGTACCATGTGGTCATTGTGAATATGAATATATTTCCATTCTTTTTTCAAAGAAATAAAATATTATACGAGCTGAGCAAAACACTATGTGTGTGCAGTTGCGTACATTTTAACAGTAGAGTTGGCAATAAGCAACACTTAAAGAAACTCGCATCGCAAGGTTTTCCCCTGCAATTTTGATTCAATAAATGGATTTATTCATTTAGATTTATTTCTGTAAATTTTTCACAGATCGTTAAAGTTTTGCCATGTAATAGAATCCCATGAATAATTTTCAATGATATTCAATATTCAAAATGTTCTTCGTCCTGTAGTTTTACTTAAAATAACCTCACAAAAATTTATGAGTTGGGATGTGAAGAAAATATTTTCTCCAGGTCGAAGTTTCTCATCAGAAGAACTTAATTTAATAAAATATCAAACCGCTGAAATTTAAATCGCCAAATTTTAAGGGATTTGGCAGACTCATTTCCGTCAACAGCAAGTCATGATACAAACAGAAAGAAAAAGAACATTTTTGATTTAAGAATATAATAGAGTTCGCATAAGGAAGAAGAAGAACATTTTTGGTTTATGTATGTAACAGAATACGAATAAAAAGAACAAAAAAAACCATTTTTGGTTTAATAGTGTAATATAATACGAACAAAAAGAACAACAGGAACATTTTTGATTTATTTATGTAATAGAATATGAACAAAAAAAACAAGGACTTTTTGGTTTGAGAATGTAATAGAATACGAATAGGCCGCCCCGGTGGCGCAGTGGTCTAAGGCGCTGGCCTCTGATCATTTGTCCGTAAGGGGTCCGGGTTCGAATCCCGGTCAGGCATGGATGTTGTGTTTGTCTTGCGGCGCTGGCTCTTTCCCTTCCCTGGAACCAGTGACCCAAAATTAGGGACGGGCGACTGCTTATAGCCCATTTGAGTTGCTCACGGTGGTCGTTAAACCTCCAGTCAAAAAAAAAAATACGAATAGAAAGAACAAGAACATTTTTGGTTTATATATGTAAAAGAGTACGAACGAAAAGAACAACGGCCGCCCAGGTGGCGCAGTGGTCTAAGGCGCTGGCCTCTGATCATTCGCCCGTCAGGGGGTCTGGGTTCGAAGCCCGGTGAGGCATGGATGTTGTGTTTGTCTTACGGCACTGGCTCTCTCCCTTCCCTGGAACCAGTGACCCTAAATTAGGGACGGGCGACTGCTTATAGCCCATTGAGTTGCTCACGGTGGTCGTTAAACCTCCAATCAAAAAAAAAGAACGAGATCTACGCATATCAAAATAGCCTTTTTCCGCTTCCTTCGTTTTTTAATCGAATCAATATGACACGAATATAAATACGTCTGATTCTTTTATTTTGATCAGAGTGACACAAAACGTCAGGAACATCTTACAGTTGCTAAATGAGACCTGGGATTTATTAAAAAAGGAATCCTGTTCATTTGCGCTCTAGTACTTGAAAAAAAAAACCTCGCCCTGTTTTTAGCACGTCTTTTGTAAAAAAAGATCGTGATCTTTTTTTTTGATTGGAGGTTTAACGACCACCGTGAACAACTCGATCGGCTATTATTATTAGTCGCCCGTCCCTAATTTCGGGTCACTGGTTCCAGGGAAGGGAGAGAGCCAGGGCCGCAAGATAAACACAACATCCATGCCTCACCAGGATTCGAGCTCGGACCCAATTCGAACGAGTAATCAGAATCCAGCGCTTAGACCACTGCACCACCGGGGGCGGTCGTTCTTGCTTTTGTCATCACTTTGTCTTCCTGTCTGCCTGTGGACACCATTCTGGGCAACTATTAATCTGATATGAACAATTATTTGTGTATTGGGAATCTAAACCTCCTATTTGAAAATTTCTTCCTGCATCGAATACAGCTCCAGATGAGGAATCTTTTGCATATATCTCCTACTTTTGGTGAAGAATGCTTTGGCCATCAAGAGGCGTAAGTGGGATTTTTTTCTACTTCTGAAGCATTTGCAATAAAATCTGAGCTTCGGAAAACTCAGCTGAAAAAATTCTGTCGTAAATCGATACCAGTGATATCAGAAAACCTTTTCAGAATAATTTCTTTTTAAAATAATGTATAGTTTTTCAGCCAAGGGAAGTAGATGTATATCCTATTTTTGTCGATATCTCTGCTTCTAAGAGCACAATTTGTTTTTTTATTATTACTTTTTTTGTTGGAGAGAGTTTCCGATGCGAAATGTTTCACCAATTCTTACTACATCCAGAAATTCTTCATAAACTTTCCGCTCAAGGAAATAATGATAAACTGCGTTTTCACGATATCGCCGTTTCTAAAACTCGGATTTGAAAAATTCTTTCAGCATCGGATACAGCTCCTGATGCAAAAAGTTTTGGATATAATTTTTAATTTTTGATAAAGAATGGTTTGGCTATCAGGGAGCGTAAGTAAGTTTATTTCTGCTTCTGATGTATTTATAACAAAATCTAAACTTTTGAAAACTCGATTGAAATTTTTTTTCCTGCACTGATATTGCTCACCTCGAAAAACCTTTTCAGAATACTTTCTTCTTAAAATCATGTATAGTTTTTCCCGCCCGGAGGCGTTGATATTTATTTTATTTTTGTCGATATCTCTGCTTCTAAGAGTCCGATTTGAAAAACTCTTTCTTTGTTAGAGAGAGTTGTCTGTGTGAAATGTTTCTCATGTAATTTCGAAGTTTTTTTAATGCATAAATGTGCCAATACAGAGCGTAAGTTCTCGTTTTCGTTTACAGCAATATCTGCTTAACTAAAAACCCGATTAAAAATTCCGTTTCGGTCAGATACTACTAACTATGAAACCTCTTTGTTTATATTTTTTTCCCAAAAATGATGCAAAATTTCGTAGCTTGGGGCGTCAATGTTTAATCTTTCTTTCTGTTTTTCTCAATATCTCTGCTTCTACATGTGCGCTTTAAAAAATTATTTCCACACCGGATGCCATTTACCTTATGAAACACTTTAAGTTTGTATATGAGGAGCTTTATTGTTCACAGTTCTGACGCTAGGTGGTGTTCGTGCATTTCTGTTTGCTGCTGTATCTCTGCTTCTAAAAATCCTGTTAAGAAATTTCTTCTTTACTGTATGCTATTTGCTACAACTTGGATGTGAAGCATTATCCTCTTTAAATAATGCAGATACTTTCCCCTAGGAGCGTAAAGGGCAAAACTTTTTTTCTCGCTATCTTTGCTTTCAGGAGATGTATTTGAAAAGTTATTTTTCCTTAGCATGGCTTTTGCCATGAAGAATACTTTTCGCCTATATCAACTTTCTCATTATACAAAATTCTTCCGCTAAGAGGCATAGAGTTATATCATGTTTCCTTCTATATTTCTTCTTTTAACTGTTCGATTTGAAAATCTCTTTTTATTCTTTTTTCTGACACTTGTTTCGGCTATATGAAACTTTTTGTGCGGCATTTGTTAATTCTAAAAACATACTTTTTTAGCCGCTGGTAGATGTAAGCTGCTGCTTCTGTTTGTGAATGTTTTATCGGTTGCAGAAATTCGGTTAATTTTTTCTAACCGGTCCCATGGACATTGCCCGGTGGCGCAGTGGTCTACGCGATGGCTTCTGATCATTCGTCCGGAAGGGGTCCGGGTTCGGATCCCGGGGAGGCATGGATGTTTTGTTTGCCTTACGGCACTGGCTCTCTCCCTTCCCTGGAACCAGTGGCCCTAAATAAGGGACGGGCGACTGCTTATAGCCCATTGAGTTGCTCACGATGGTCGTCAAAATTCCAATAAAAAAATTAAAAAAAAGGAATAACTGATAAACCTTTTTCGCATCGGAACAGATTCAAAAGACGTGCTCATTATAACCGTAAATTCTGTGTCATCTTTTTTTTTTTTTTCACTCCAGGATTGATAAGATGTCTTGCATGATTTTTTCCCTTTTCTTCTTTTTTTATATTTCTTTAACTGTTATGAAATATCTGTCATACTCAGAGTAAAAACACAATATAGCAGAGACAGCAGAAGATAAACTGAGCTTACTTAAATTGTTGGCACTTTTCCTTGGTGTCTGTTGTATATGTATATACTTGTCATGGACGCCCATAGCTTAGTTTTCAGGAGGGAGCAAAGAGAAATTGCGACTATGAATGACATACACAAACACCATATGCAAATTTCCACTGTGTCTTCTTGTTATCTAACCGTTATCTCTCAATACATAAACTTAATTGGAAACCAGAAGACACTAGAGCTACATAAAAAAAGTTGGATATAAATGAAATTAAACAACATGTTTAGACAATAACATAATTTGTTGATCGTTCTTTTGGTCCTTTTGGTCACTTGTGTTACATGTGCCACGGAAACCTAGGTGGAGCAGTAGTCTAAGCGATGGCCTCTCATCATTCGTCCAAAAGCGGTCCGGGTTCGAATCCCGGTGAGGCATGGATGTTGTGTTTGTCTTACGGTACTGACTCTCTCACTTCCCTGGAACCAGTGACCCTAACTTAGGAACGAGCGACTGCTTATATCCCATTGAGCTGCTCACGGTGGTCGTTAAACTTCCAATCAAAAAAAGAAAAGAAAAATCCCTGGAGATCATTCCATTGATCATCAAGAATGAAAAATATACCTTCAAGAGAAATTTCTGGGCAAAATTTTGAGAGATCTTTGTTCAGTAGTGAATGGCTGCTACACTGTAAAAAAAATTTGTAGATTTTTACGGTTTTAAACCGTTTTCCAGGGTGCCAACACAAAACCGTAAAATCTACAGTTTTATGCCGTGTTGGAGCAAAGCTATAGCTTTGCTCCAACACCGCATTTAATGAAGAAAACAGCACAGAATTTGGCGGGAGCGAGTCACAGTCCAAATAATCACGAAAACACAAAAATTTGGCTGGAACGAATGTGTTGATTGTGTTGGAGCAAAGCTATAGCTTTGCTCCAACACGGTATAAAACTGTAGATTTTACGGTTTTGTGTTGGCATCCTGGAAAACGGTTTAAAACCGTAAAATCTACAGCATTTTTTTTACAGTGTACAGAGGGTGATGTATTTTTCATTTCTTTACCTTTCATACTTTTCCGTACTGCACGTATGTACGCTGTTCTTCAGCACACAATAAGGAATTTCATTATGCTTTCTACTGCAAATTTACCCATTCTTACTACATCCAGAAATTCTTCAGAAACAATCAGAATTAGTGTTATCGTGAAAATCTCTGTAGTATCTTGCAACAAGTTTGTAAAATAATCATGCAATGCATTTATTATGATACGCTTTCGAACATACCAGGAATTATTACTCAACTTATTACTCAAGGTATGAGGATAATGGCTGTGGAATAAATCTCGTTCCTGTGCTCTGACCTTTGACCCCATTTCGATTATATTAAACAGAATAGGTTCAGTATACCTCCGGAACAACATATTAAAGAATTGTCGTAATAGAAGTATTTTTAGTCAAGTTATGAGGATAATGGCTGTGGAATAAATCTCGTTCCTGTGCCCTGACCTTTGACCCCATTTTGATGATATTCAGTAGAACTGGTTCAGTACACCTCCAGAACAACACGATCAAGTTTTGTCGCAAGCGAAGTATTTTTACATAAGTTATGACGCATAAGGCCGATGGAATGGATCCCGTTCCTATATCCTGACCTTTGACCCCATTTCACCCATTTTCATTAGGTTTCCTCCACAGGTTGTCCTCTACCACATACTAAAATTTCATCGAAATCGAATCATTTTTATGCGAGTTATCGTGCGGACGGACGGACAGACAGACAGACAGACAAAGCTGGAGCGTATACGCTTCTTCAACCTACGATTGGAAAGCGTAAAAAAGAGAAAGGGCGTGGTTCAGGGGAGGGCAAAAGCCCACTCTTTCTCCCTTATATGGGCGCTCATAATGCCTGTACAACCTTTGACATAGTGGATTAGAGTACAAACCAAACTTTGAAACTGAATAAATATTACGTACACTGTATACCAGGAAAACATTCATCTTTTTTTACTTTTTAATTTTATGTTGGGGTGACATTTTTAATTTTATGTAGGGGGCGACATTTTTAATTTTACGTTGGGGGTGACATTTTTAATTATGTGTTGTGGGTGACATTTTTTCTAGTTGACGGAAAACTATACACTTTCTTCTACCGCTAGAAAAACTCCTACACCAGTGAACTCCTACATTTTCTCATGCAAGGGAATGTACACAAATTGCATTCCGTTCGAAGATTTTGTCAAAGTGTAGGAATTTTCCTAGTGGCAAAAAACGACATAAAGGAGTTTTCGTGGTTACATAAAAGGGTATATTAGATCCTAACGACACAAGGGGTATGTAGAACCTTTCCAACTCAGTAAATATTCAGTTGTGATTTTAATCCGTTGAATCCCTTTTATTTAGCTTTTATAACATGCTTTTGCAACTTTTATTAGCTTTTGTAACTTTAAATCTTCCAAAAAAAACTTCGGCCTAGATGCCTTGTAAGCGCCTAAAGACTAAATCCGTTGAATCCCGTTTGTTAACTTTTATTGCATGTTGTGACATACCAGATATGCAAATCGCATCTCGAAATTTAAAGGCCGCCCCGGTGCAGCAGTGGTTTAAGCGATGGCTCCTGATAATTCGTCCGAGATGGGTCCGGGTTCGAATCTAGATGTGGCATGGATGTTGGGTTTGTCTTACGGCACTGGCTTTCTCCCTTCCTGGAACCAATGGCTCTAAATTAGGAACGGGCGACTGCTTATAGCACATTGTGTTGCTCACGGCGGTCGTTAAACACTCAATCAAAAAAAATTAAAGAGTTCGAAAGCTGTTTCTTGTGTCCTTAGGATAAATTATCATACCATTTATATCATTAGGAAAACTCCTATAGTTCGCTTTGTACCACTAGAAAAACTCCTGCATTTCGTTTTGTACCACTAGGATAAGATGAGCAGAAGTTCCGAATTCTTGGGACAGTCCTCGAATTTAGTTTACTGTCCCAAAAAACGTCTGATGCCTTTGGGGAAGCAAATTGTCCTCGAATTTTGATTTTTGTTCTCAAATGTCCTCAAATTTAGAATTTATCAAAAGCTCCTTACATTTTTAACGAAAATGACGTTTGAAAATGATTTCAATTATGCCCACCTACTAATATGCTTATCGTAAAAACAAATTAACTTGTTCTAATTTCCACCAAAAATTTTTACAAAATGAAAAATTTCTACATGCAACTCGTTCTTCAGAGAAACAAATATCATGCAGCTCGTTCTTATATTTCAGCACGTGCATCTAAGGTGGAATATTTCAGTTTTGCAAAATATGAATTCCCCATCACAGCTCTGCCTTGTCGGTACATATCGCTAACATTCTAAAAAAGATTTAAGATGCTACATCACACTTAATAAAACAATCAGGGTCGGATTTCAGACCAGGCCAACATAGGTTGTGCGAATTCTCAAAAATATCTCGTGAAAAGCAATTAAATTCATTCTTTCGTAAAGTGGACATTGCTTTAAGAATTTTTCTGAGCATGATGGCTTCTAAAGTTTCAGGTGAAAGGACTTTTAGTGTTCTTAAAAGAGTGAAGAACTGTTTTGAGAAGCCTCTCTAGTTTCACTAGTCATGTTAAAAACGCCGAACTTGCAAAACAACTTGATTTTGAAGATGTCATTAAAGACTTTGCTTCCTATGAAGGCACGTCAACTGGTCTTTTAAGAAGAGGTAGTATCAAAAACATTTTGTAATATTGATAATAATAATTCAAGGTGAATTTTAAAACTTTAATTCTTTCAGACTTTTTAATTACATTTTTATCTTGTTTTTACAATTAAAATTATTGTAGTTTTTAGCAGATCCATTCATATTTTATTTAACTATAGGAAATATAATGAAATATTTTTCTTTTCCTCTTAGGGCTGTCATTATGAAACACACTCATATGCAATTTTAAAGAAGGGTACGTAAGAAAATGTTTAAAATATCCTAAATTATCAGTGATGCACTTCAGTTTGTTCTATGTTTTTTGGGTGGGGAGAGGAATCTCCGAGCAAGACTGTCCCAGGGTCCCAAATACATATTTAAAATCCCCCACTGGGAACAATATAGTTTTATGACAAAAAATGTTTTTCACATTTAGTCTGATTACGTAGGTATCTCCAAATTTGGGGGCAGTAATGGTATACATACTGTAGGCACCCACAGCTCTGTTTTTCGGAGGACAAAAAAATAAATTTTAATATGAATAACATTTACAAACACCATATGCAAATTTCCACTGTGCCTTCTTGTTATCTATAACTCTTTTTGTATACCACTCTCAACATAGCATATTTAATTAGAAACTGAATGAAAATTTGTGGGCAAATTTTCGGAAGATGGATAAATGAAATTTTCGGAAGATATGGAAAAATAAAATTTTCGGACGATGGATAAATGAAATTTTTGGAAGATGGATAAATGAAATTTTTGGAAGATGGATAAATGAAATTTTCGGAAGATATGGAAAAATAAAATTTTCGGACGATGGATAAATGAAATTTTCGGAAGATGGATAAATGAAATTAGACAGCTTATTAGGACAATAAAGAAATTTCTTTGTCGTTCTTTCGATTCATTTGGCTACTTGTGTAACACGCGCGACGAACCCCAGATCACTCAAATGACCATCAAGAAATGGAAAAAATACCCTCAAGGCAAATTTCTGGGAAATTTTTTCTCCTGGAAATTCCCAACGTTTTCCCTATTTTTACTGCATACACACGCACCCAGAAGTACTGCAGAAAAATCAGCAATCGAAGTTGGTGTTATTGCGAAAAACTCTGTATTACCTTCCAAGAACAGAAAGGGCATTGTCCGAAATCCAGGGTAGAGCAAATGCCCCCTCTTGTGCCCCCCCCCTATATGAGCGCCCATGACTGCAAACCGTACATTTAGCAAGCAGTGGCGTGAAAACTTGCCCCCCCCCCCCCCCATCGCAAAAAATATCTTCGAGGCCCTTTTGTGAAAATCTATTAACTTTCAATTACTGAACATTTTAAATTCTATATTATTAACTAGGTTTCATGGGGTTTTTAATCATTCAAATTCTTTGGAACCTGCAGGTATTCTTCGAAAAACCAAAATTATTGCATTTTATTACATAAAACACAAATGTTCACGTTATAATTAAAATTATTGCTTTAGTTTTATACCATTACAAAGTACTACAAAAAAGACTTGTAGTAGTATAAAATTAGGCCCAAATTAATCACAACACGCAAATTTTATTCTTTTAGAGAACTAAGGCCATCCTCTTGAAATGTCTCACGATCTTACACACAGAACACTAACTGCGGTGGGACAGTGTCTAATGACATTTTCCAATTTATGCGAAATATAAACAAACGTAAACAAAAAATACATGACAATTAAGAACTATGTACTATTGATTATATAAAAAACACATTAAATTATTCTAATTCTTATATGTATAAATAACACGCATTAATGCCAAAATATTTTGCACATAGTAAACTTTTTTCCTATTGACTCTGTTATAAAAAATGGTACAGGTTTCCGTTTCTTGACCTCCCCGAAGAACACCTTTCAATTCATTATATTCTAAATGATGCGTAGTTATGTGTTAACACCTGTAACACATGACATTTTATTCCCATTGGTATAAAAATTACAGTCATTGAACTGACATTTCTTTCACATACATATCTAGGAACTATTGTTTGGCTGTGAAAAGGTACCTCCAGTTGTCCAAGCAACTTTTCTGTCATCCAGTATTTATAAACTAAAACAGAGAAAATGATTTTCAAATGTTTACGTACATATTTAATTAAAATAATACAAAAATTCGCTTTCTTTTTTAATACTTCAAAGCTCCTGAAAAAAAAAAAAAAAAGGGAATCCTCGCTATTTCTTTAACTAGATTCATATGCAGTTTCCGGATAAAAATTGTTATACATTTTTCCAGAAGTTGGAGGCCCTCTTAGCCGCGAGGCCTCCCCGAGATGTGGGGGTTATCAGTTGACAAGATCTCCGAACGAAGAACAATTTATTTATTTTTTTCGGAAATTTTACGACTACCGTATGCAACTCAATGGGGTAGAAGCAGTCGTCCGTCCCTAATTTAGGATCGCTGGCTCCAGGTAAGTGACAAAACCAGTGCCGTAAGACAAACACATCAATGAGATGGGCCCGGATTCGAACCCGGAGCCATCTCGGACGAATGGTCAGACGTTAACGCGTTGGCTACTGCGCCACCGCTATAGGAAAGTGTAATTTATGTGCTTTCCTTTATAAAAGAAAGTGTAGGAGTTAACCGGTGTAGAAGTTTTTCGATGTAGGAGTTTGGGGCCATTTTTTCTTGGCTTAGAACAGTTGTTTCGGCACAAAATATAAAATATAAAATTGCACAAAAATAACACACACACACACCCATTCCTCACCACCAACTAGCTCCCTCCCCTCTGCATCAAAGAGCTTTTATGCAGCATCAAGTGCTTTCATGCAGGTAAATTCCGGCGCTAAAATAAATGAAGAGTGCAAAATTTCGGCTGAGCAATCAATCGATAGTGTTAACTCAAGCCGTTTCTTTTAACGAGGTTGTAAGTTAAATAATATTTTAGCGCCGTTAATCAGATTCCTAGCAGAACATTTTCATGCAGATAATTTTTAAGAGGGAAAGTTCAGAAAAAGTGAGTCAACCCGTTTTGCTTTAGTTTTATGCTATGCAACAAAAGAAATATTTTTTTTGGTCTTTCACTAGTGTAACAGATACCCAGGATGAAGCACAGTTGACATTACAGCGCCATCTATTGGCATAAAAGGAAACAATCTATGAAAGTTATGGCCATGCATCACTATTACGGGCATTTTTAAATAAGCAAGTATGCGCATTGTTGTTCTCTAATTTAGTTCAGGTGATTCCTGATCTGTTTAATGATATGGCATAACACAGAAAGCATCTTATAAGTGATGTTGTCTTATCAACCAGAAAAAAAAAAAAATTACAAAAATTATGATTCATTCGCAAAAATTTTTATTTATTCGAAGTGTGCCTCAGATGAAAAATAAATTGTAACACGTGAATATGACAAAATATATTGGGAAAATCCTAGAATTCGGCATTAAGGTACTTGAAACTTGTAAAGTTTCTGAACATTATTGTTAAAAACTTTGTTCTACGTAATTCATTGTTCACATGCTTTTCAGGTTACTACAAGAAGAAATTTAAACGATGATGTTGGTATGCTATCGCACTGTGATATTTCTACTAAAAAAACATAAATTAGTTATCTTTTTTTTATTATTCTGAGTAGGGAAACAATATTTATGGAATTAGAATAGCGTTCAGAAAATAATAATTCAGCGAATACAAATCAGGAAATTACGGTTCAGCTACAATCCATTGAATTATACTGAACGATTATTGTCCTCTTGGTATCTGATCCAGTGATCGCTACAAAAATACATACCAAGTATTCTTTAAAAAATATGTTCAAGTTTTTTTGTTTTCCGGCGGGATGCGCAGGAACAGCGTTCCGTCCATTTTTCTTAACACCAATTTTTTATTTATAGTTTGGAATAATTACACTATGAGGACAATGAGCCGGGGATGGCTTAGTGGTTAGCGAGTCAGACTGTCAATGCAAGGTCCTCAGGTTCGAACCTGGGCTGATCTTTCAGAGATGGTGTGATTTACTAACAATCGCTGAATATCCGCCGTGCATCGGACGAGCACGTTAAGTGACGGCCCCCAGGCTGGACCCACTGGTTAAATGGGTATCCTTTACTATGCCCCCCCCCCCGTGAAATTCTCTCACCCCTCTATGTGCAACATCGTACTTGTACGGTGGAGCCATCTACTGCACTCTAATCTCACTACAAACCTGTTCTGTCAAAGTCGCTAGACTTGCTCTCATTCCTTCCGTTTCTGAGTCCTGCCCAAAAGGCGATCTCGCTGTAGGTGGCTGGGACCTAAACTCTACTCACTGTAGACGGAAGTCCTACAAGAAAATGACAAATACTGTGCACTATGAGGACAAAAGTGATTGAACACCCCCACGCAAGCGCAATGGTGTGCTCCAGCAGAAGACACGTGGTCGATTAGGTATAAAACTTGCAACGGGAGTACGCTCAGATCAATCGCATATAAAATAACTGGCAGGAGAGAAGCTGTCCGAGTTTGGAAAGGGTGTTATAATAAGCTGCTCAATTGGAGGTAGGAGCATAAAAAGCATTGCTGATGTGAGACAGGTCGCTAAATCGACTGTGGCCAATGTCATCAACAAGTGGAAGAAGTTGGGGCATAGCAGGAATTCACCTGGGCCTGGGAAACTCACGAAACTTCAACCCAGGTACCAGAGGGGGCTGCAAAGGGAGATCCGGAAAAACCAGGCCCCGACCAATGCACGTCTTTGTACATGAGTTCCAGATGGCCACAGATGTTATGGTCTCCACCAACACGCTTCGAAGAGAAGGACCCTGCACTCGGGTTTCATGGTCGAGCAGCCGTCCATAAACCTCTCATCACAAAGACCAATAACGCCACTCGGCAAGGTTGGTGTCACCAGCACAAAAATTGGACACTGAAACAATAGTGGTAGGTGTTATAATGCGACGAATCCTGCCTCCCATTACTCCAATCGGACGGACGTTTCTGGTTTTGGCGGTTACCCGGAGAACGTCTGCTTCCGGAGTGTGTCGTGCCGACTGTGAAGTACAGAGGCGGTGGAGTTATGGTACGAAGCTGATTCAGCTGGTACGGTGTTGGTTCCACTGGTTGCTAGTCATGGTCACTTGAACTCTATGCTGTATGGAGATATCCTGAATAACTCAACTCTCCCAATGTTGTGGCAGTTTCTACGGACACGACGACAGCTCCGTGTCATCACAATTTGTCCTTTATCAAACTCCGATGAATCGGCTGCTTTTCCCATTCTGACTCCGAACACTCTACTAACCGAAAGCCGGTCCTCCGGTTGTATATACACTGAAGAGCAATTGAATTAGAGATACCTGTCTATTAACGTATAGCACCACCTTTCGCCCTGATGACGGTGGCGATTCGTCTCGGCATGGACTCGACAAGACACCGGAAGCGTTGGGAAGCCATACGGATCCACGACCTCTGAACAAGCTCCCATAGTTCACGAAGATTTGATGGAGGGGAGTCATCTCTCTCGATGGCATCCCAGATGTGCTCGATGGGATTGAGGTCAGGTGACTTAGCTGGCCAAGGAAGCGAGGTCACGTCGGTGGAGTGTTCACCCAACCATTCGGATACAATTCGGGAGCTGCATTGTCTTGTTGCAGGATGAGGTCCCCAGTGTTATGTTGAAGACGCACAAACGGGAGTAAATGGTCGTCCAGGATATCCCTGTAACGTTGACCTGTGAGGGACGATGTCACACGTACCAGGGGACCCATTTCAGTCCACGTAAACAGTCCCCAGACGAGAATGCCACCCGCACCAGCTTGAAGAGTACCCTGCTGACAAGAAGGATCCATCGCTTCATGTGGTTGGCGCCTTACTCGTATCCTGCCATCTGCATGTACCAACGTGAATCTCGATTCATCAGTCCAGGGAACATTTTCCCACATGTCTAGGGTCCAGTGGCGATGTTCCCACGCCCATGCCAATCTTTGCACCCTGTGATGTGCGGTCAGCAGCGGTACCCTCGTGGGACGATGGCTTCTGTACCCCACAGCGAGGAGATGGTTCTGCATGGTGTGGCTGCTTACACGTTTTTGTGCACCAGCGTTAAATTCCCGAGTGATTTTTGCACTGTGTCTCGTCTATCCGCTGTTACAATGCGAGCTAGCCGACGATGACCCCGCTCATCCACACGCTGTTGTTGTCCACGGCAGTTGGCCCTTGCAGGGATGGTTTTACCGGATTCGATGTACTCACTGTGCATCCGCGACACAGTGGCTCGTGAAAATCCCAGTGCCTGCACGACTTCCGAGATGGAGTGACCCATTCGTCGGGCCGCGACAATTTGCCCACCATCAAATGCGCGTAGATCCTTCGTGTTACCCATACTGCGTCCGACTCTTACTGATTTCCGTCGCATCACTCCTTATATTGTCGGATCGCTGCATACGTCATGTCGTTTCCGTTTCCAGGGACGCCCACAGCGCCACATTTGCATAACGCCAGCTGTCTCTAATTCAATTGCTCTTCAGTGTATACTTCTCTGTGAACTTAGAACTATAATACTCAGCTAAAATTAATAAAAGATTGGCTGAATGCAAATGAATTAGTTGTTAATATTAATAAAACTAAATTAATGATTTTCTCTAATTCACAAGCTTCACATTTATACGATTTACCGATTCTGATGAATGGAGTCAGGATTAATACGGTCTCAACACACTCTTATCTAGGTGCAACTATACACAATGATTTGAAATGGAACAAACACATTGAAAATTTAAGTAACAAAATTTCTAGAAATATCGGAATGGTCAGTAGTACTTTGCCAAACTTAACACCAAAAATATTAATTTCTATATACCATACTCTAATTCAAACACACATTAATTATTGCATTTTGACCTGGGGACAAACCACACAATATAATATTAATAAACTACAGGTACTGCAAAATAGATTTATAAGACTAATAGATCTTAAAACATCAAATAATTTTCAACCAATCTTATATATTCGGTCAAAAGTGAACCCCAATATATATAATATTTTAACGATAAAGCAATTATATGATTATAACTCGGGAAAAATAATGTATAAAATAATTAAAAATGTTATACACAATGATATAATAACACTAAATATACATACTCATTACCACAATACTAGGAATAGGTCACTACTAATTCCAATGTTCTTACAAACTGAGAAACTTAAAATGAATATAAATTATAGTGGCCCAAAATTCTGGAACTCATTGCCCCAAGAACTAACATCAATTAATAATTTTAACTTATTTAAAATAAAACTAAAGGCATATCTTATGAAATAATTAGTAAACAATAGGCAATTTCGACTAAATGGAAGAAATGTGGGTTGGTATGATTATAGAGTGAGGTGCAAACGTTATTTGTTGTTTACTTATAAATATATATGTGATTATGTAGTGAAGTGTATATGATACTTATTTGTTTAGATATAATGAAGACTATTGTTGATGGAACACATTGTTATATGTGTTGGTTGTCAGCAAGTACGTGTACCTACCATATATGTGTTGGCTTGCCTTTTCTGCTAAGCTTTATGTTTTTTGTATTCTGGGGAGAGGAGGGCTATGTCAGGCCTTACGGCCTTTTCCCTCCTTTTCCTAGTTGCTGTAGAGGCAACTGAAAGAATAAATAAATGAAATGAAAAAAAAAAAAACTTCACCTGCGCCACCGTTCTGTCTCCAGGCGCGCTAATTTTCTAGGCTGGGGGTGGTCATAATGGAATATGGCTCATCAGAGTATGTGAACATGAACAGCCACCAAAAGATCGACAATTTACCCGAGAAAACCAAACCAAATCCACACCAGCCCAGGATGCAAGATGCATGAAAATTGGAAAGGGAGGGATACAATTTGACACCATATCTCCCAAGCTCAGAAATGCCATATTGCAGATTAACTTTCAATCGTTAAACTGTTAAAACATGGGAATAAAGATTAATAGATATTATTTAACCAATCATAATTTTTGTTGATGATATTTGCAAGCATAGATCATTCATCGAAAGGTATAACACGGTAGTTTTCTTCTGCTCTGAGAGGTGAAAAAACGTTTTCCTGAAAGATAATTAACGTGATACTTCCAACTCGTCTGCTGGTCCCTAGGGGTGGTAAAAGCCGAGATCCAAACAGTTTGTTTTCTGCTCAGAGAATCTGAATTCGTTTGGATCGGAGAAGTAGACACCATGGAAATATAACAATCGACTGGGGCACCCCGCCCTTCTTACCAGAGGGGTGAAGTCTAATGCGTATATGGTCAGAACGTCTTGACATGCGGTGAACTATCACTTTTCTGTTTCATTTAGAGGTCAGAAAATGAGACGGTGGGATAAAATGAAAAGCCAAAGGCGTTACTGCATTCCCAGTGGTCTGTTGAAGCAGCAGGGACATAGAACTCCAGACAGTTATACGCTAGCAGCCATACACCCAAGAGACTGAATCACTTATTGAAAGATTATCAACTGTCCTTTGGCACCCACAAAACTCGTAGTCCCAGAAGAAGCTAAGCTGTCTTAGCCTTACCCTCTTCCACCCCTACAGGTCGGCAGACGAGGAAACATTTACTCACGGTTCTTCTATACTTCCTCAGAGCAGCAGAATATGATCCTGGAGCGTATTGGCAAGGGCAAAGAAGTGGGATTAAAGATGAACTTACAAAAAGCGGAACAGTAGTACAACGATTTCACAAAAACTGAAGGTTTAGCGTTTTATGGGGGAAGTAAGTGATGTTACATTTACTTTAGACAACAGATATCAAGCAAAGACCATAACCGAGAAGAAATATCTAAGCGTGTAAAACTTGGCCTTGTAGTGCATTTGGAAGAAACATTTCAATTTTCAGGAACAATTTACCATTACTCTTAAAACTGTTTAGTCAGTGCATCCTTCTAGTTCTTATGGATCAAAGGCATGGACCTTAGCAAAGGAAGACATACAGAGGCTGACGGTAACTCAAGAAGCATGGCATGTTTGGTGCAACCAAGGAAGGTAAGAAGAGGAATTAATGGTTAGAGAAATGACAAGATTTAATGACGTCATGATGAAAGCCAAGACCCTTGATTGGCAGCACCCGCACTCAACTGTACAGCGATTTCTAGCACGAAAAGAAGGTGTGTTTACTCGACCATTCCCCTTATTCTTCAGATTTTTCACCGTGTGACTACTTTCTATTCCCTAAAGTAAAGCTGCCTTTAAAAGGAAAAGTTTTGCAAGGCATTGTGAAAACACGAATTTGTCTGTGACGGAGATCGAAATTGCATCCCCTCAGTGCGGTGAAAGTTGCTCTCCCAACTAACTTACACGATGCATCGCTTCAGATTTATCGTCTTGACACGTGATTTACCTCGCTATTACCTCACAACATGCAAAGAACTGTGACATCAGCTCTTCATTCTACACCAAAAGATGACCTCTACAAGTCCTTTTTTCCGTTGGCTGATCATGCCACTTCTTGTATTAACACAAGAGGAATGTACTTTGAATAAATATGAAGACATACAAAGAATTGTGACATCAGCTCTTCACTCCATACCAAAATATGACATCTGCAAGTCTGTTCTTTCGTTGGCTATTCGTGCCACTTCTTCTATTAACGCAAGAAGAATGTACTTCGAATAAATATGAAGACATACAAAGAACTGTGACATCAGCTCTTCATTCTATACCAAAAGATAACCTTTACAAGTCCTTTCTTTCGTTGGCTGATCATGCCACTTCTTATATTAACACAAGAAGAATGCACTTCGAATAAATATGAAGACATACAAAGAACTGTGACATCAGCTCTTCACTCCATGCCAAAAGATGACCTCTGCAAGTCCTTCCTTTCGTTGGATGATAGTACCACTTCTTGTATTAACACAGGAGGAATGTACTTCGAATAAATATGAAGACATACAAAGAACTGTGACATCAGCTCTTCACTCCATACCAAAAGATGACCTCTGCAAGTCCTTTCCTTCGTTGGCTGATCGTGCCACTTCTTGTATTAACACAGGAGGAATGTACTTCGAATAAATATGAAGACATAAAAAGAACTGTGACATCAGCTCTTCAGTCCATACCAAAAGATGACCTCTGCAAGTCCTTTCTTTCTTTGGTTGATCGTGCCACTTCTTGTATTAACACAAGAGGAATGTACTTCGAATAAATATGAAGACATAAAAAGAACTGTGACATCAGCTCTTCAGTCCATACCAAAAGATGACCTCTGCAAGTCCTTCCTTTCGTTGGCTGATCGTGCCACTTCTTGTATTAACATAGGATGAATGTACTTCGAATAAATATGAAGACATACAAAGAACTGTGACATCAGCTCTTCACTTCATATCAAAAGATGTCCTCTGCGAGTCCTTCCTTTCGTTGGCTGATAGTGCCACTTCTTGTATTAACACAGGAGGAATGTACTTCGAATAAATATGAAGACATACAAAGAACTGTGACATCAGCTCTTCAGTCCATACCAAAAGATCACCTCTGCAAGTCCTTTCCTTCGTTGGCTGATCGTGCCACTTCTTGAATTAACACAGGAGGAATGTACTTCGAATAAATATGAAGACATACAAAGAACTGTGACATCAGCTCTTCAGTCCATACCAAAAGATGACCTCTGCAAGTCCTTTCTTGCGTTGGTTGATCCTGCTACTTCTTGTGTTAACGCAGGAGAAATGTACTTTGATTAAAATATAGTCACGGAAGTTTTCCTCCTTTTTCCATTTAAAAAAATCAGTCTCATCATTTAATTGCCCCACCGTGTACGTATGCAAACAAGTTATAGGCTTTTTACCAAGCGCACGTAATTTCATTCCCTTCAGCACTTCTTCGTTTTTATACCGATTATGAAAGCGCTCAGCATCACAGAGGGAATCTGAATTTTTGTCCAAAGGGTTTTCTATTTCCTTCATCGCCTCCCAGGAGAAACGTTTTACTCAACGTCACCTTAACAATAATGTTTTCCATTTACTTTGAAGTGCTGTATATTGTAGCGCAGGAATCAAATGGATGATGAAGCAGTGATAAGCTTGCCGGTGTAATTCAACTGGGAGAACAACCGCTCCTGAGTGAGAAAATTCGAATTTCACTATCTCCAAAGGAAAGATTATATTGGCGCCCGAAAGAAAAAACATTTTCCGACCGTGAGGATTGAAAGAAAACAATTGTGTCTGCACAGCGGACTTAACCCTTTAACGACCATAACGCCCAAAACGCCCGTATATACAAACCACCATAGCCGCCTGAAACGCCTGTCTAGAGTGAGTCAGATTTCCTACCCTTACATGTTCTTTAAATTTGCACGACGTATGAGGGATCAGCAGGAGTCACCGTCAGTCACCATTGTTGTTACTAAACAAAGAGGTGAAACAAAAGACAGTTTCGGGCGTTATGGTATTTAGAGTGATACTAGATTTTAGAGTCATGGTCGTTAAAGAGTTAAAGGATAAATACGAGGGGCATTCCATAAATCTTAAGCATGTCCTTGACGGATTACATAGGTATTGCAAAGTATTGCATCACTCTTCTGCTATAAAACAGCCACGCCACCTTGCTGTGCATGTCCGCAAACCGAACGAAAATTTAGTCACTCTTGGTAGAACTTACCTAATAACGGGTGAAAGCGCCTCTTGCCTTGATAATAGCATGAATCCCGTGCTGTATAGACTCCACGAGGTTGTGGATGTATTGAACATCGATTTGCAGCCATTCGTGGGTCAATTGGTCCTGAAGTTTCGCCAAAGAACGAGGGTGTCTATTCCTATGTTTTACCTTCTCTTCCAAATTATCCTATAGATTTTTAATAGGATTTAAATCTGGGGATTTGGCGGGCCAGTCGAGGTGAGACAGTGTTACTGATTGTACATCGTACCACTCAGACACAGTTGTCCTGTGCACCCGGGAACTGTCGTCTTGGAAGACAGGAGTGGCAATGCGATACTACTTCTGGAGATGTAGGGCAAAGGGCAACACTTCGTTGTTCAGAATTCTGAGGTATGTATGCTGGTTCAAATTCATCGTCACTGCAACGAGAGGGCCTATTTCGTGGCATGAAAAGCATTCCCAAAACATCACAGAACCCCTTCCAGCTTAAACAACCCCTTCGACACAATCAAGATTAAAGGCTTCATTGGGTCTGATGCACTCGTCGCCTCCCATCATTGGAGTACAAATAAAAACGAGACTCATCAGACCAAATTACCCGTTTCCAATCCTCCTCAGTAAAGTTTTGGTGCCTCTGAACCCATTGATACCGTGCGACTTTGTGACTTGCTGTTAGAAGAGGCCTCTTCCGTGCTACTCTGCTCCAGATGGCCATCGCACGCAGTTCTCGTTGATCGCTACTCAGCTCCAGATTTCAATCGCACGCAATTGGTTGGTCGCACTCCAACCAATTTCCTTTCCGAAATTGGTTGGAGTGGACTTTCATTGACTGTTTGGAGCAATTGTTGCCTGGTTTGAAACAGATTTGCAGTTACTAGGGGGTGAAAATGGCTGCGGTTTCTGTTGGTGAGAATCGTTTTCCGGCCAAAGTTGGGTCGCCGATTTTCAGTTGACTGTGAAATACACCACTGTTTGTAGACCCGCTGGAGAGTGCGCTTCGACACACCAACAAATTGGGCGACTTCATTCACTTTGTGTCCGTGGGCACGACCAAACATGATGGCTCCTTTTTGCCACTCAGTAACGTCTGTCTTACGACCCATATTGCAGACTAAATTCAACACACACGTTGCTCTTCACCACTTCACGAGACAGAAATGATTCTGCAGACCACGTCAGTGCCATGTATCTCCCACCAATGCTACCACGGTGCTGCTCTCTATGCAACCGGTTACTTCCTACTGTCATTTCTGTTAGGGGTGACTAATCTTTTGTCCGGTGTGCTTATTTGAGACTGCGCCACAGTGCATTGAAGTTTACAAGGTGGCGATGGCTAAGCGGCAGATGAAATTGCGGAACCACCCGGTGATTCAATTTTTGACGAAGGAAAGTGAAACACCATACAGTATTCATGAACGGATGACCCATGTGCACTTCAATAGTGTACCATCATATGCCACAGTCAAAAGATGGGTTGCTCTCTTAAAATGGGAAAGAGACTCATTGGAAGACGATCCTCGCGAGGGACGCTTTGTGGAGGTGATCACAGAAGATTTGCGCCAAAAAGTGGAGGACCTGGTGAAGTCGAACGGGCGAATCCGTCTCACGCAGCTTGCTGAGGAACTGAAGTTAAGTACCGGCAGTGTTTGGACTATTCCCAGGAAGCACAGCCTTGCAATTTAACGTTGGTCCAACACTGATCCACCGTCTTTCAGGACTAGAAGACGGTGGCTCAGTGTTGGGCCTGCGTTAATGGCCAATAAAGTGGAGGACCTGGAGGAAATGTGCCAAGAAGTGGAGGAAATGCGCCAGAAAGTGGAGGACCTGGTGAAGTCGAACGGGCGAATCTATCTCGCACAGCTTGCTGAGGAACTGAAGTTAAGTACCGGCAGTGTTTGGACTATTCCCAGGTATCACAGCTTTGCAATTTAACGTTGGTTCAACACTGAGCCACCGTCTTTCAAGACTAGAAGATGGTGGCTCAGTATTGGTCCTACGTTAATTGCAAAGCTGTGATACCTGAGTTCTGCATGAGAGGTTGGGGATATCAAAAGTATGAGTTCCTCGAATGTTGACACCTGAAATGAAGAATGATCATGTTGAAACAAGTCGGGTTCAAGTTAACCGCTTTAACCGCGATCCAGAAGACTTCTATTCCTACATTGTGACTATTGATGAGAAATGGCTTCACCATTGGGACCCTGACACTAAACAAGAGAGCATGCAGTGGAAACATCACGGAACACCACCACCAAAAAAGTTCAAAACACAACCATCTGCAGGCAAGATTATGGCCACCGTTTTATTTGGGGACTCAGAAGTGTTGCTGTTAATTGATTACTTGCCTTATAAAAGGACTATGAATGCTGCCCATTATGCCGTGTTATTGCGACAAATGCGTGAATCCAACAAGCGTAAGCGGCAAAGAAATTTGTGTCCGGAGTGTTCTGCTTCTCCAGGTAAATGCTCCAATCCACACCGCCGGTGTTTCCATGCAATCTGTGATAGAATGTGACTCCCAATTTCTTTCCGACCCACCGTACTCACCTGATCTTGCCCCCTAATAGCTTCTTCTTCTTCTTAAAAGATCTGAAAAATGATCTGCTGGATAGGCGTTTTGCGGATGATTCTGAAATGAAGGGGGCAACGATGTGTTGGTTTGAGGAAAAAGATAAAATGTTTTTCACTGCGTGGATTCGCCAACTAAATGATCGGCACAATAAGTGAATCCAAGTCAGTAGAGACTTCTTCTTCTTCTTGGTTACTCAGTACAAGGACTGGTTGTTCAGTAGATGTACTCTGTCTCTACACTCCTCTCTATTATCCGTCATTCTCTTCAAGTCATAGTATGTCCTAGTATTGGTGTCTTGAAGTAACTGTGTCACAAAACTATTCCTAGGGCGTCCTCTTCCTCTCTTGCCTTGAATTTTCCCTTCCAAAACTTTCAGAATCGGGCCTCCATGACGCAATGTGTGGCCCATTCATAACATTCTTCTTTTTTTAACATGTTGATCAGATTCCTGGGTTTTCCCACTCTCTCCAGGACCTCCTTGTTAGCCTTTCTAGCGAGCCAACTTATTCTCTCCATTTTTCTATGTCTCGCCCAGCTGTGAACCTGAGCCAGGAAACTTAAACCGTTTGAACGCTTGCACTGATGAAATTTGTCATGTCAAGTTTGAAGTTTTGAAGCCATGCACTTTCATTTTCACATGGACCGACCTTTCTAAAGCAGCTGCAATTCTTTAGAAGTAGAACTTGCTTATAATTGCCATTATTATTGAAACTTATCGTTCAAAGATTCGCATGGGAAATTTCTGGAACTGTACCGTTAAAAAGTGCCTGCGAAATAAGATTTGTACCAGAAACTTTCGTTTTCTGCGTGAAATTTTGAGAGAAACCCATACGTTAAATTCAATAAAAATGTGTCAAACATGAGTCAAAAGAATATCACTCTAAATGCGCTGGTGAGGATGCTGCACTGTAAAAGCATTTCTGAAATTCACGAGCCACTTTCTGTCATTCCTTTCGTGAGTGAAATAACGAAGCATATTTCTGGTACAACTTTTCCGTCATTCCTTTCGTGATTGAAATAACGCAGCATATTTCTGGTACAACTTTTCCGTCATTCCTTTCGTGAGTGAAATAACGCAGCATATTTCTGGTACAACTTTTCCGTCATTCCTTTCGTGAGTGAAATAACGCAGCATATTTCTGGTACAACTTTTCCGTCATTCCTTTCGTGAGTGAAATAACGAAGCATATTTCTGGTACAACTTTTCCGTCATTCCTTTCGTGAGTGAAATAACGCAGCATATTTCTGGTACAACTTTTCCGTCATTCCTTTCGTGAGTGAAATAACGCAGCATATTTCTGGTACAACTTTTCCGTCATTCCTTTCGTGATTGAAATAACGCAGCATATTTCTGGTACAACTTTTCCGTCATTCCTTTCGTGAGTGAAATAACGCAGCATATTTCTGGTACAACTTTTCCGTCATTCCTTTCGTGAGTGAAATAACGCAGCATATTTCTGGTACAACTTTTCCGTCATTCCTTTCGTGAGTGAAATAACGCAGCATATTTCTGGTACAACTTTTCCGTCATTCCTTTCGTGAGTGAAATAACGCAGCATATTTCTGGTACAACTTTTCCGTCATTCCTTTCGTGAGTGAAATAACGCAGCATATTTCTGGTACAACTTTTCCGTCATTCCTTTCGTGAGTGAAATAACGAAGCATATTTCTGGTACAACTTTTCCGTCATTCCTTTCGTGAGTGAAATAACGCAGCATATTTCTGGTACAACTTTTCCGTCATTCCTTTCGTGAGTGAAATAACGCAGCATATTTCTGGTACAACTTTTCCGTCATTCCTTTCGTGAGTGAAATAACGAAGCATATTTCTGGTACAACTTTTCCGTGAAATGACGGAAAGAATCCTGAATTTCGCTGATTTTTCGTACGGCTGGACAATTCTGAATTTCCAGAAACCTTTCCACAATTCATTTCTTATAGTGACGGTAAATTGTTGTTTTTAAGATGTGTTAACGAAAAATTGTGAATTTTCAGATACCTTTATGCAATTCCTTTTGTATATTAACGGAAAAACTCCCTTCTCACTTTTTCCGTGTCCATATGGCGAGAGATTTCCGGTAATAGGAGCGATTCGTGGGAATACTTGAGGTTTGATTAACTGTTAAATTTCAATCGTCTGTCGAAGGACCTGATTTTGAAGTTTTGCTGAGAGATCAGGTATTGTGGATAGTATATCGTGTAACGTATACTCTAGATTCATTTTCCTTTCGATTTTTACTATCTCTGGTTATTTTATTTTACTATGTAAATTATCTTCTTACTGAACGAGATGTTATTTCTCCCGCTGAATGAGATCTGGCAATGAGTGTAAGTCATGACGTGGTGGTAGCCAGTATAAATAGGCGCGTTCAACGATACCTAAGGAGAGCTTTTGTTTATATGAAGAGAGCTTTTGTTTGTGTTACGTGAGAGAACGGTTGTTTATGTGCGAGAGAGCTTGTTGTTGATGTGCGTAGGGAGAGCTTTGGTTTTATGTGTAAGAGATCTTCGTTTATGTGAGTAAAGCTTCGTTCATGTGCAAGGAGCTACGTTTTATTGAGTAGCTGTGTGACCTATGAAGTGTATGTTGGATAATACCAGGAGTTTCCCTAATAAAAGGTTTTCTTAGTAAGTACGTTTTTCTCAGTTCATAGTTTTGTCAGACCTCTGTCTGGCTGTTAGGTTTATTTCATTAAGTGTTATTAGTAACAACCAGCATAAGACTTTATTTATCTTAATTACTACTACAACATTACTACCAGTTAAAAGCTTGTTCATTATTATTACTACACTACTAGCAGGAAAGTTTATTCATGATATAATTAACAACACAACAACCGTTAGAAAAACCATTAGTAGAAGAAGCTTAGAAGAAACTGAATTCATTATAATTCGTGACGTACCTGCCAGCAGGACGCACACGACATAAAGGCAGATAGTAGTCAGAATAAACGTCCGCGTAGCTCAATTGGTAGAGTGACTTATTCCGGAATGAGGGGATCCGGGTTCGAATCCCGGCGTAGACCAAAAATGACGGAGAAATTTACTTCGTTATAATGGCGCCCGAACTTTCCGGATGACCCGACCGTTCAGAATCTCGCAATGGTGTGATGTTATTTCCACACCGCGAGATAGGAAAAATCAGAGAATCCCTTCTCCAGCGCTTCGGAAAAAAAAAACTTGACTGGGAGTTCTCAAGTGCACGTTCTACAGTGGATGGCTGCCTGCAACGATTCATGGTCACGGCTGACCCGTGGGCCATGCCCCCGGCCCTCTTTCGGGGGGAGATGTGACGTACCTGCCAGCAGGACGCACACGACATAAAGGCAAATAGTAGTCAGAACAAACGTCCGCGTAGCTCAATTGGTAGAGTGACTTATTCCGGAATGAGGGGATCCGGGTTCGAATCCCGGCGTAGACCAAAAATGACGGAGAAATTTACTTCGTTATAATCGCATGAATTTTGGGTACTGTGGCACAGGATATTTCTACTCCTCTTTCCCATTTTGTGAACCAACTATTATATGTTGTGTTACTGTGTGAAACCCGGTACTTAATTTATTGTACAGGTTATTGTACGATGTCTATGTTTCAGTCTGTGGAGTCTTTAAGACAAAAGCTATAACAGGTATCAAGAATAAATTTTATATTTAGGAGTTTTGTGAAATAATACTATAAAACAATACATTTAATCTTTTCTTAAGGTATCCCACTACATTAACCCTTTAAGCACCATGACCCAAAAATCTTGTATCACTCTAAATACCCTAAATCCCGAAACTGTTTGTTGTTCCACTTCTTTTGCTTAATAACAATAATAATGACTGAGGGGGATTTCTGCTGATGCCTCATAGGTCGAAAAAATTTGAAAAACAGGTAAGGATAGGAAATCTGACTTACTCTAGACAAGCGTTTCGGACGGTTATGGTCGTTTGGACATACGGGCGTTTTGGGCGTTTTGGTCGTTAAAGGGTTAAAAGGTCGTTTTGGGCCAAATTTCACATTTTATAAAAATGCGTTCATTTTAAAGCCCCATTCCTTAGGATTCCAAAACTGTCTTTGTTTCTTGTCTACGATGAATAGATACTGAGTTTGGAATATCTAAACCGAGGTGTCAAACAAACGGAAAGTGACACTTGAAACGCGTTTTTTTCAGGATGAGATTTTCGTTCTGAATTCTTTACGGAAAACCTAATAACTGCAAAAAGTGTGTAAATAAATTGGCGAGACTTGGTATACATCTTTCTTACAATGTTGTGCATGCGATGGTTAAGTGTTCCTGTTTGTCAGTTCAAAGTTAGGTTATACCTATTTACATTCAATATAGTGAAGCAATTCGTCGAAAATTCACACTAATGCATGTAGGAATGAGCGTATCTCAGCAGTGTTTAGGAACATCACTTACCTTTTAGTTCACTGCAGAGATAATAATAGTCATGCGCATATACTGATGCAAAAAAATGCCATCGCATATATCTGTAACTTTTACATTTAGAGCGTTTACCGTAAACGATATACATATTTCCTTACCGTAAACGACATATTTCCTAAAAAATCACGGTGAAAAACATACTTATTTTTGATAAGTCCTCCTACAGAAAAAATTAAATTATTGCAAACGTATTCGAAAAATAAGCTCCAACGGAAAATAAAATGACTAAATCACTCGCATTCAAGACAAGAAAAAACAGTAAAAAAAAAAAAAAAAAAAAAAAACGCATGTTCATCATAGTGCAATTAGTTTTACCTTGAACGTGCTGCAAGTTAACGAGTCTTTCTGGCTCAGTGGTTAGGGCGCGTGTTATCTGTTGATCCAACATTAATAACATTAGCTTGATCCCCACGGCTGCAAAATGATTATCTGGTGTAAAAGCTGGGAAATTCCGCGTCTTCCATTTTGCGAAATTTCTGTATAAATACGGGGAAACCTGAAATGGATTTTTCTGAAATAAATAAAATTACTGACTACGGAAAATCTGTGAAAACACAGGTTAAAAGAACAGGCACTTTAAAAAAAAAAATTCGTTAAAAGACAGACACGTACCGGCAGCTTTGCTGCACGTTATTTTCAAAAATTTTCCGTGAATACACAGCACTTATTTTTGACAGTATGCAAAATTAAGGGCGAAGAAAAGTGATGAATGCTGTCATTGCTTCACTCTTATCACACTTATATACAAGAATAGGACCTTTATGTCACTTTCACCATATGTTTGGAAACTTTTTTCGTCCCCCGAGGCCGAGTGCTCAGAGCATTTCAGAGCAGGGGCCATCTCGGAAGTTCTGACCCTTCTCCTTAGATGGGTATGTGTTCCAGCCCCTGATGAGTGTGGGTGGTAAGCTTGACTTACTTCGTTGACTCTGTACCTTCCCTGAGAGCAATGATCCTAAATTAGAGACAGGCGACTGCTCATAACCCTTGAAGCTGCTCATGGTGTTCGTTAAACCCTGTTGAAAAAATCTTTGTTAGACTTGCTTCACATTTAAAACTGAAAGTCAGTGTTTTTTATTCCATCTCATATTTGGTATCATGTTTGACTTACGTACATCACCTTGCTTTTGGAGTATGTTTGCCTTTCTCTTCCTAAGGCTTAGGATCCCTGCTACGCTTGCTAAACTTTTCACATTTTATCTTTTATTTAGGCTCCTTGTTTCACGTTTGCATTTGAAAGTCTGCGTCACCTGTTTCATTTTATATTTAGAATCCTTGATTAACTTGTTTCATCTTGCATTCTGAATGCGTTTGTGCTGCTACACCTAAGATTTGGGATTCCTACTACAATTGCTCAACCTTTCACGTTTCATCTTTCATTCGGACTCCTTGTTTCATTTGCGTCACGTTTATATTTGAAAGTCTGAGTCGCCTGCTTCATTTTATATTTAGAATCCTTGTTTAGCTTGTTTCATCTTGCATTTTAAGTGCGTTTGTCTTGCTACACCTTGAGTTTGGGATCCCTGCTGTAGTTGTTTCACATTTGATTTGGATTCCCGTGTTTTTTTAACCTCTCGGTATCTTTGTTTCACTTACTTAACGTTGCATTTGAAGCTCTGTGTCTCTAGCTTCCCTATGTGTTACGGATTGTTGCTTCACTTACTTTGCTGGATGTCTATATTTCTTGCTTCATCTCGCATTTTGCATCCTTGTTTCACTTGCTTCCTCTGCAAAGAACAGTAACATAACAGCCAGCACAGCACTGTAACGCTCTGGAATTTTTTATAAAAAACGTAGATGAGCAGTGCTTGTTTCATTAGCGTATTCCGAAATATTTATAATAAAAATACATTATATCAAATAAAAAAAGGTGGGGTAGATATTTTTGCTGTGCCTGTGAGTCAGATTTATGTAGCTTTGGTTTATGAAAGCTTCTTCATGGCATGCACTCAGTGCTTGAAATGGGCCGGTATGGCATACTGGCTCTTCTTTTTTTCTAGTATTTCATATGGATACTCTTTTTTTTACCTGGAATTAGTAGTGGTAACTGCAGAAATGAATTTTTTTGTCCCTGACTTAGAAGCGCGCGTTCTTAAAAATAGAAACCTTATGCGCCTCGTGCCCTTGAGAAATAGCTGAATGGGAACGGTAAAGGGTAGGAGAGTGGTGCTGACCTATAAGTTCAATCCTGGAAAGGATGGAAATGAAGCTACGCATAGCGCATGATCACATCTTGTCCAAGCCCCAGATCATCCCGCTAAAGGTTTCTGTAATTTTTATTACATCACTAAATAGCTACCTTGCACGGCTTCGCACGATGGCAGTTTAGAATTTACGGCGAATCTAAAGAGAGACGATTATTACGTTCAACAGGCGACTGATTTTCTCTTTGTAAAGCCATTCTTTGTCTGCCATTTGCCAATCGAGATTCTGTTTCTTGGAAAGTTTCATTATGACGGGATAAACAAATTCTTTTAGCGTCCGATGTAGTACGATCTATATTCGATTTTCATCTCGGCATAATGTTAATACAGTATTTAAATTTTAATTAAAGAGCTACTCAAAGAAATACATACGTGTGGACGAAAACAACTCCGCATTTAGTCTGTGCGAGCATCGATAAACCAATTTTCTTTCAGCGTCGGATGTAACTACGCATTTAGTCTGTGCGAGCGGCGATAAATCAATTCTTTCAGCGTCCGATGTAACTACGCATTTAATCTGTTGTGGCCTTACATGCTGTCAGACCGGCCGCCTCGCGTCTTTTTTCCAATGAGTAAAAAAGTTTCGCAAACAGGTCGCCGCGCATGCGCCTCGCGTCTTTTTTCCCAATGAGCAAAAAAGTTTCATAAGCAGGTCTCCGCGCATCGTTGTTTAAAGAGTGGAAGCCACGAAAGAATGCGAACGGCGGTTTTTTCTTTGACTTGTTACTAAAAAATGTTACTGCTTGGCTCCCTTTTGTCATAGATTAATGTTTCATACACCAAAACCTTCCTCGACAAATGCTCTATGGAATGGTGAAAACCGTTTCAAAACTCATCTAGCGGTTCTCGAGATCAGCCCGAACAAACAGACAGACAGACGCCTATTGGGGACTTTATTTTATACTATGTATAGATACGTAAATTTAATACATACAATTAGAAGAGCTCCTTCATAGTATGAGGAAATGGGGGTAATAGATTAAACACAAATTTTATCATCACAGCAATAAGTATAAACGTATTCTACTTCGGACTTTTTTTTTCCTTTTAGGGTGGTGAGATTGCTATTAATTTAACACGGAATATTCATTCTGATTACGGAGATTCTATTACCAGAGTTCCTACTTCATGAAAGTTCCTATTGGAAGGGGGCTGTCTTCTGGGCTCGGGACCTTAAAGTTATGGGTTCAAGTCCAGCTGAATCACCAATGATTAGCCGAGATTATCCAGCTGAATCACCAATGATCACCAATGATTATCCAGCTGAATCACCAATGATTTGTTGTCTGTGTTACCGTATGTAATCACCAATGATTAGCCGAGATTATCCAGCTGAATCACCAATGATCACCAATGATTATCCAGCTGAATCACCAATGATTTGTTGTCTGTGTTACCGTATGTAATCACCAATGATTAGCCGAGATTATCCAGCTGAATCACCAATGATCACCAATGATTATCCAGCTGAATCACCAATGATTTGTTGTCTGTGTTACCGTATGTAACTCGTGACTGATTAATGAAAGAGTGGTGAGTATTTGTGGCGCATGCGTCAAAAGAGAAGAATGCTGCACATTGGAGACGAATAAAAAAGATAGAATATAGCAGCTATTTAATGATATAATCTGTTTTCACATACTGTGCAGTGTTCGAAATAGAAATTTTGAAGTGCCGGTATGCGTACATTTAACTAAAAATCGTCCGGGAAAAAATATCTTCCCCAAAATCTCCAAAACTGAAAAAGAAAAAAAAAAAAAAAAATATCCCTTGAAGAAAAACTGCTTTGTGTGAAAATGTAAATGACAATTCCGTGGAATACGTCAGTAACGATGGCGGTCAATTTCAGTTGGTTGATTTGTGGATCCAGCGTGCACTACTCATGCTACATCGAGGACAGGGGTTAGACTTGCTTTATGACGATGACCTACAGATTAACGAGACTTCAGAATTTCCTTTTAGGGTGGTGAGATTGCTATTAATTTAACACGGAATATTCATTCTGATTACGGAGATTCTATTACCAGAGTTCCTACTTCATGAAAGTTCCTATTGGAAGGGGGCTGTCTTCTGGGCTCGGGACCTTAAAGTTATGGGTTCAAGTCCAGCTGAATCACCAATGATTAGCCGATATTCTGAAGTCTCGTTAATCTGTAGGTCATCGTCATAAAGCAAGTCTAACCCCTGTCCTCGATGTAGCATGAGTAGTGCACGCTGGATCCACAAATCAACCAACTGAAATTGACCGCCATCGTTACTGACGTATTCGACGGAATTGTCATTTACATTTTCACACAAAGCAGTTTTTCTTCAAGGGATATTTTTTTTTTTACTTTTTCAGTTTTGGAGATTTTTTGGAAGATATTTTTTCCCGGACGATTTTTAGTTAAATGTACGCATACCGGCACTTCAAACTTTCTATTTCGAACACTGCACAGTATGTGAGAACAGTTTATATCATTAAATAGCTGCTATATTCTATCTTTTTATTCGTCTCCAATGTGCAGCATTCTTCTCTTTTGACGCATGCGCCACAAATACTCACCACTCTTTCATTAATCAGTCACGAGTTACATACGGTAACACAGACAACACGTCAGCAGCCCTGCTTTTGTTAAGTAAAACGGCGATGATTAATTACAAGCTTAAAAGATGTAAGATAAAAGAACAGTTTGTTATTAATTGTGCTCTGCGTCCACTTTAACCGAAAACAAGGTAATGGTTTAATGAACAAAATAAGTCTGTTTTGGAGGTACTGAAGCTTTTAGAACAATAGTAGGGATTTCATCAGCTTTAGAAAGGTGTAAGCCGAAAAGAATAACGACGAGTCTGCAGATTGATAGTGAAAAGTGCATGGAAAATAAAAATTAATAATTCACGGGGGATGTTAGCGATCCAACGGTCATTCCGCTTAAAAATTGCATTTACATTACGTTTTCTTTTGTTTAATCCAGAGTCAACTGAAAGGATTCTAAACGACACATTAACAAACAAAACAAGTACTTTTTTTTTTTTTTTTTGGTTGGAGGTTTAACGACCACCGTGAGCAACTCAATGGGCTATAAGCAGTTGCCCGTCCCTAGTTTAAGGCCACTGGTTCCAGGGAAGGGAGAGAGCTGGCGCCGTAGGACAAACACAACATCCATACCTCACCGGAATTCGAACCCGGACCCCTCTCGGACGAATGATCAGAGGCCATCGCTTAGATCACTGCGCCACAGGGGCGGCCAAACAACTGCTTAAAACAAAACAACTACTTCAACTACTCAAACCAAACAAAACAACTACTCATTACTCCAAACAAAACAACTACTTTCTATTAAACTAGCAGTCATGCCCGTTCTCCAAATGGTGAATCCATAGAATAATTTTTAACATAAAATTAAAGAACGGGAAAAGTAATTCCCTAACGGTTTTACGATTTAAACCAGGGTCGTGACGTCAGTGGTTTGACGTAAAACGGTGTCAGGCTTTGGCGCCCCTTCAATTTAAATGAAAATTTAATAGGATTTTTACAGCATTTCAACATTTTTGGCATACTTATCTTTAAACCTATCAGCATTTTGAAGAGTAAAACTAAGCCACCATTTTGAATTTTTTGGTTTTCAGACTTTTGCAGAAGTGGTAGAAAAATTTAAGCAGACAATATTCCGAAGCCACCATTTTGAGTTTTTGTTTTGTTTTGTTTTCGTACTTTTCTAGGTATTCGGACCTTAAAACCTATCAGCATGCCAATTTTCAGATCTCTAGGTCTTTTAAAAGTGGTACTTTTACTTTTACGCCCCCTAGCGGAAAATCTATGCGTAATTTGAAAAAGTAACTATATATGGAATCCAAAGATATAATTTTTTTTCAATGGAATGCTTAGAAGCAAATATGTGGAATAAAACGTCATTCAAATATTCGGTACAATATTTATATTAGAACAGTCGTACTTACGCGTTAAAATTTTCCTGCACTATAGAATGCAGTTCCTGCCCTATAGAATTCCGGCACTTTGGTTGAAATCCTACAGGACCGTTCTCGAGTAAGGGAGGTAGCACTGGCTGCCGGACTACCTGCGTTCGGCTGGCAGCTCGCTACATCCCATTTTATGATCCCCTGACCACAATTTTGTGAATGTTTGGAAAATTCAAACGGGAAGATATTCTTAAAGGATTGCATATCAAAACACGCAAAAAACTCGAAATCAGTTTTTCGATATTTCAAACCTCCCTAGTCCGCTTAAGTTAGATTGCAATTTTACAGTAAATCCAATATACGAAGTTAAGTTAAGCTGGTATTTTAGTGTGTTACAGACAAGCTTATAATTGAAAGCCAACGTTATTCTATCTTGATGTGCTAATGAAGCACAACAACGCGTGAACTGTGAAATGTAAGTTACTGCTTTCTGAGTGAGTTCTTACTGTAGACCAGCGGTTTCAATGAGAGTTATTGGTACGAGAGTTATTAAAGAGAGTTATTGGTACGAGAGTTATTTTACTGCTGGCCTAGAGAACCAATCATTGAGAGGTATTGATACTCTAAACCAGCGGTTTGCATGAGAGTTATTGGTACGAGAGGATACGCGTACTCCCGCGTACTAGTAACTCTCATGACTTCGATCTTGAAGTTGAGCTTTCGATTTCAAGACGCGGCCTATTAGGCATTGCAAGGACAGTTGGATTTGAATACATAAGCGAAGCCAATGTCGAAGAATAGCTTCCATTCAAAACAGGGATCATAGAGCCAGGTCAATCTCGATGAGTGGCTTCGATCGCAAACAGGGATCATAGAACGAGGCCAATGTCCAATATCGATGAGTGGCTTCTATCCAAACAGGAATCATAGAACCAGACCAATCTCGATGAGTGGCTTCGATCTCAAACAGGAATTATAGAACGAGGCCAATATCGATGAGTGGCTTCGATCCCAACAAGGATCATAGAACGAGGATAATGTCCAATATCGATATGTGGCTTCCATCCAAACAGAGTGTTAGAACCAGGCCAATCTCGATGAGTGGTTTCGATCCCAAACAGAGATCATAGAACGAGGCCAATGTCCAATGTCGATATGTGGCTTCTATCCAAACAGGGATCAAAGAACCAGACCAATCTCGATGAGTGGCTTCGATCTCAAACAGGAATTATAGAACGAGGCCAATGTCGATGAGTGGCTTCGATCTCAGCAAGGATCATAGAACGAGGCCAATGTCCAATGTCGATATGTGGCTTCCATCCAAACAGGGATCATAGAACCAGGCCATTCTCGATGAGTGGCTTCGATCCCAAACAGGGATCATAGAACGAGGCCAAACCGATGAGTGGCTTCGATCCCAACAAGGATCACAGAAAGAGGCCAATGTCCAATGTCGATATGTGGCTTCTATCCAAACAGGGATCAAAGAACCAGACCGATCTCGATGAGTGGCTTCGATCTCAAACAGGAATTATAGAACGAGGCCAATGTTGATGAGTGGCTTCGATCCCAAAAAGGGATCAAAGAACAAGGCCAACGTCGATGAGTGGCTTTGTTCCACTGGTAAAAGTGAGCGCTAACGGCGTTCCTTTAAGAAACCTGTAAGGGTAACGGCGGTCTCCTAAATAGTGGGGAACTAAAGTACACAATATTTGAAGAAAAAGGTGCTGCAGAACTATACCGAGGAAATTATAGATCTCAGTTTATTTATATCGATTAACTCTATTCGTAATTTACGTAAGATTTTTACGTTAGATAATTTTATTTCTGATTTTGTAGTTTTCCGATCTTTTGAACCGATACATTAAATTTTGTCCTTCGGACTCTTAGCTAAAGGCCCGTAGACAGAGGGAATGCTCGCATTCTACTGTTTTGCTTCCGTTATCGTTTAGTAAGTTATCCCGGAGGGCGGAATGTTGAACTAGTAACAATGTTGCAGGCTTAATTTTGAACAAGGTTAATAGAGTCTACTAACCTTGACTTTAGAATACCAAACTCAAATTCATTTATAGTAAAAATTCGGTACATAGCAGCTGACCAAGACCGCATTGGCTTCAGGAAGAGGTAGCATCTTTAATTGTTTAAACTGGTGTCTAACAGCAGCAGTTTCTTTGGTGACTTAAATTTAGAAATGAAAACCCGCTGAGGTGTTTCTCCCTAATTTTAATTTATAGGGGTGTGTACCTTTTGTCCTTTGATACTGCATAAGGTCAATGAACTGAATATGCTCATTTATTACGATAATTACTACATGTACAACTAAGTAGGAAAACAATTAGTGAATTCCAAAGGTTTTCACTATTTTTCAGATGTTCAATTAAGAAAAACGAAATTCCTTCACCTGTCGCGTAACCTGCTCTTTGGGATATCATCATCATCTTCATCATCATTGTCAACCATTATCAATCCACTGCTGGATAAAGGTCTCCCCAAGTTTCTTCCACAACTGTCTGGCTTGAGCCTGTCTCTTCCATGTCACTCCGGCATGCTTTCGAATTTCATTCATCCATCGCACTGTGTGATATACTTTTGGGTCTTCTTGTGTCTCTTGGAATCCAGTCAAAAAATTTGGTTGTCCATCGGTAGTCCGTTCTTCTAGCAACATGTCCAGCCCATTGCCATTTCAGGGATTTTGCTCTAATCATGTCTTCCACTCTTTTCATTTTCCTTACCCACGAGTTTCTCTTCTTATATTTCCCGGTTTTACCATGCATGCATATCACCATGCTTCTTTCAGTTGTCTGCAGCTTTTGTATGTCTTTTTGGTTAAGGTTCATGTCTCTGCTCCATATGCAAGAACTGGAAGGATGCACTGATCAAACGCTTTTAAAACAGAATGGCATTGCATTGCTCTTGAAAGTTTTCTGCTTCTTCCAAAAGCCCACTTTTATACGCCGATTAATTTCTTCGTCAATGTGATCCCATAATTGATATCTGTCTTCTAAGGTAAATGCAGGTATCGGCTACCTTGAGCTTTCCCCATCAATTGCAATCTTCATTCCTTGAAAAAGCATTCTACATCAGTTTTGTCTTCTGAAAGTTAATTTTTAATCAGAGTATGATCCAGCAAGTTTCTTGATCATACACTGCAGCTTTGAAGGAGTAGTTGCAAAAATGATTACGTCATCCGCGAAACGAAGGTGAGCTAAATAATCTCCAATAACCTTTATCTCCTTTTTTTCCCAATTCAATGATTCAAAGACACTTTGTAATGTGGCATTGAAGAGTTTGGCAGACTCACTCCATTTTCAATTTTTATTGGTGCTGTATTCTCAAATAGTAGAGCCTTTGCACTTGCATTTTCATAGATTTTATTATACTAATAATGTTGTTGTACGCATCTTCAATACCACAGGATTTCAAAGCCATTGTAACTGCTGATGGTTTCATGGGATCAAAGGCCTTTTCATAATCAATGAAAGCCATGCATAATGAGTGTTCACATTCACTCATTCTTTCAATTAGTTCTATCAGCACATGGATATGATCTATTGTGTTGTAGCCACTCCTGAATCCAGCTTGTTTTCTGGGTTGAGCCATGTTACCTTCAAGCGATGTGGAAGAACCTTACTGAAGATTTGATAAACCACTGAAAGGAGGCTGATGGGCCTGTAGTTCCTGAGATCCTCAATGTCCCTTTTTTTATGTAGCAGGATCATTGTAGCATTGTTTCCATCTCATGAATATTTCCTTCATTGAGACATCTAGCAAAAACTTGGGCGAGTGTAGTTTCTGTTTTTCCACTTGCTTCTTATATACAGTGCCAACGGTAATTCCTTCTTCTCCTGTAGCTCTTACGCGTTTCATCTTATTAATTGCATGTGCAACTTCTGCCGGGAGTACTAGAGGAACTTTGATACTGGTACCTTTCGTGATGTCTGAAGTATAAGTATCATCCCCTTCGCATAATTTAGAGTAGAAATCATTCACTCTTGTCAAAATTTCGCCTCTATTTCTTGTTACAGAACCATCTTCTTTTCTCAGTCCAATAATCTGTTTTCTTCCCTTACTGAGATGTCCCTTTGCTTTCTTCAGGCTTTAATTATTTTCAGTTGCTTTTCTCACTAGTTCACAATTGAATTTCCTCATTGGGAAAAATGCATTTTTAGCTGAATTATAAATTTATTAGCGTTTAGCTTTTATTCAATTGTAATATTTTTTATTTATGTGCATATAGAAGAATACGGACGTATGAAATGTGTGTATGTATGTGAGAGAGAGAGAGAAAATCCGCCCAGTTTTAAACATCAAGCATTACTTTCCTCAGAACAAACCGGCTACTTTCACCACTGCTTCGATCTTAAACAGGGATCACAGAACGAGGCCAATTGCGATGAAATCCCGATAAGGAATCATAGAACGAGGCCAATTTCGATGAAATCCCAATAAGGAATCATAGAACGAGGCCAATTCCGATGAAAACCCAATAAGGAATCATAGAACGAGGCCAATTTCGATGAAATTCCAATAAGGAATCATAGAACGAGGCCAATTTCGATGAAATCCCAATAAGGAATCATAGAACGAGGCCAATTCCGATGAAATCCCAATAAGGAATCATAGAACTAGGCCAATTCCGATGAAATCCCAATAAGGAATCATAGAACGAGGCCAATTTCGATGAAATCCCAATAAGGAATCATAGAACGAGACCAATTTCGATGAAATCCCAATAAGGAATCATAGAACGAGGCCAATTTCGATGAAATCCCAATAAGGAATCATAGAACGAGGTCAATTCCGATGAAATCCCAATAAGGAATCATAGAACGAGGCCAATTTCGATGAAATCCCAATAAGGAATCATAGAACGAGGCCAATTTCGGTGAAATCCCAATAAAGAATCATAGAACGAGGCCAATTTCGATGAAAGCCCAATAAGGAATCGTAGAACGAGGCCAGTGTCTATAAGTGGCTTCGATCCCACGCAGGGGTGCTCAGCAATGAAGATCCTCCCAAACTTGAGAAAGAGCTAAAAAGATGGTGAAATTGTTGCTGAGCTTGTAAGACTCTTTCCAACAAACCAAGGCTGACTGTTTAAAGAACATTAACTCTGCCATTAGCATCCTTCACGCGAATGATCCAAACAAGGAGGGAAGCACCAGAGTTTTGCTAGAAATTCAACGCTCTTTGGCTTCTTCAAAAGAACTCTGTAAGAAGCGAAAAAATTAAGTCTGTCAACTATCGTTTGACCGTTTCTTTCACACAGCTAAAAATTATTAGTGCACCGAACCAGACTTCAATGGAGAGGGAAAATGAGGATTCATACTCACCAATATCGGTCGCTCCCGCATCCAGCTAACTATACTAACTCAAGACTATGCGCTACCTATACAATTGCACTACCTCCCTTTACCTCGGAACTGGTGGTGCACATGCGAGGACTGGCAGTAGCGAATCTAGAAGCTCCTCTTATGGGAGGGGGTGGTTGCTCAGGTCTAAAAAAGGAGAGAGGCTTTGAGGAGGATATTACACACACACACACACACACACTATAAGCTCGCAGCGCTGCGCCTTCTTAGCACGGCAAGGTTTGTTTGTTTTTTAATTTTTTTTTCTAAATTTTTAAATCATAACCTCCGAGAGAGAACTGGAAAATCAGCACTATTTTCATGACTTTCAATTTTCCGCTTCTCGAGGAAACCAAATTGATGCTTTTTAAATCTAACGTCCTGATAAAACTTTCCAAAATAAAGTTTTATCCCTTCTATTCAGATAGGTTAATTTAATAGAAAAATTTCCAGCGTGAAAATTTGTTACTAGTTTTTGTTTATAGCCCAATCGAGATACGTACTCCGTTCTGTCACCCACACTATCTTCCCTGGTTTCCCTGTTTCCAATTACTAATGATGCCAGACAATAATGAGAAAAACAGAACAAAACTCACCCATTGCTTTTCACGGTCAGTCTAAAATCTCTTTTCACTTTTGCCCTCATCTTTCTCTGTTTCTGAACCTCTAGTTATTTTTTTTTCTGCTGAAGCTGGAACAGAACATTTTATCTCCAAATTTACAGCAAATTTTAGTTATAGAAACTTCTACGAAAACTGTAGATTTATTACTATACTTTTACAAAAAATAAATGCATTAATTATTTAAATATTGGCCATTTAAAAGGAAAAACTATGGTTCAGGGGCAGCGATTGCCCCAGTCGCCCCTGCTGAATCCGCTTCCGGGGGTTGGTACCGTGTCATGTGCGGTCTTTTTCTTTTTCTTTTTTTTTTTTTTACATGTGTGTTAAGAGGTGAAAAAACCTTTCGTTTCATAATGCTAAGGTGCGTACAAATTATTCGGTTTCCATAACTTGGCGTGAGGTAATTTACTTTTGCAGTTTATGAATGAAACTATCAATTTGCTGGCCCACACCATAAATAATATAAAACAAGAAAGATGAAACCAAATTTCCGGGTGTAATGAGCATGTACTTTGAATCCGTCCTCACGCAAATTAAATTTATCAAAGCTATTCAAAGTCAATGGAACCGGTACAGAAAAGAGTAGTATCCGACCGAAGAAAGAAGTTCTTCAATCTGGATTTTAGTCCCGCAGATATTACTGGAAACGTAATCTCGAACTTATGCCCTCTGGTGGCAGACTTGCGCGTTAAAAAAAATTCGAAATTACACGAGAAACATTTCACAGTGGAAACGTTCTGCAACAAAGAAATAATTTTTACAATCGGACTCTTAGAAGCAGAGATGTCGAAAAATATAAGATATGCATCTACACCCCTGGCGGAAAAAACATGCCTTACTTTAAGAAGAAACTATTCTCAAAATATTTTTCGAAGTCAGCAGTATCGGTCCAGGGAAGAATTTTTTCTGTCGGGTTTTTAAAAGCTCAGATTTTGCTGTAAATACATCAGAAGCAGAAATTAACAATTATGCCCCCTGGTGGCCAAACCATTCTTTACCAAATATTATAAATTATATGAAAAACATTTCCCATCAGAAGCTGTGTACGATACAGGAAGAATGTTTAAAAGCGAAATTTTAGAAGCAGAAATATATTGGGAAACGCAATTTACCTTAACACCCCCTAACGGAAAGTCTATGATTTACTTGAAAAATTTTGCAATTATATTAAAAACATTTCGCACCGGAAAAGCCTTTCCAACAAAGAAGGAATTTTTTAAATTGGACTCTTAGAAGTAGATATGGTGGCAAAAATAAGGTATTCATCAACGCCCCCTGGTGGCCAAACCATTTCTTACCAAAAATTTAGAAATTTTATGCAAAAGATTTCCCATCAGAAGCTGTATCTGGTACATAAGTAATTTTTCAAATCGGAGTTTTAGAAGCAGAGATATCGGGAGAAGCGCAATTTATCACAACGCCCCCTAGCGGCGTGTTCATGAATTACTTGAAAATTTTGAAATTATATTAAAATTATGTCGCACAGAAGCCTCTATCCAATAAAGAAGGATTTTTTTCAAATCGGGTCAATAGAAGGACAGATATTGACAAAAATGAGATATACATATACGCTCCCTGGCGGAGAAACTATGCATTATTTAAAAAAAAAATATTCCGAAAAGGTTCATCGACGTAAATCGTTCCACGAACGAATGTTTTCAATCGAGATATTAAAAACTCAGATTTTGTGACAAATACATCCGAAGCAAAAATTAACACTTACGCCCCCTGGTGGCCAGACCATTTTTTACCAAAAATTAGAAATTATTTGCAAAACACTTCCCATCAGGAGCTGTATCCGTTGAAGAAAACATTTTTGAAATTGGAGTTTTGGAAGTAGAGATAGCGGGGAAAAGGTAATTTAGTTTTACGCCCCCTAGCGGAAAATTTATGCGTAACTTGAAAAAGTGACTATACCTAAAATGTTCTTTGATATAAATGAAATCGAAAGGTAAACGAATTTTTTCAATGGGATGTTTAGATGCAAATATATGGAATAAAATGTGTTTTGAATTCGATATCATCTGCATTTACTCCCTCTAGCGGCGAAATTGTACATAAAAAAATGAAGTATCATCGTTCGAATATTTCAAACTTCCCAATGCAAAAGGATTTTTCATATCGGACTAATAGTTGCGGAGATATGGTAGACGGACGGATGGACAAACAAATAACAGAAGCACGATCTTTTTTTACAAAAAACGTGCTACAAAAGCTGTTATTAACATAGCCTTCAAGCAAACTGGAGACAGACATGTTACGCCCTCTTTCAGGTAGCATGGCTATCATTCGGGACCATTCCAGACGACTCGGGTTACAGCAAAGTTGATCAAGAAATCTCGAGAAGTAGAAGCAATCATTCTTAAATGTTCGAATACCTTTGGGAACAAACAATACGTTGCTCTTAATTACAGTGACTTATCGTCGACTAAGGTAAACTAAATTATAAAGCAGCCTTCTTTTCAATCGCGGCATTCTTGCACAATGTCGGTTGAATCGACATAAAAGAATTATGTATTTGATATACATATAATAAAACTTGTAAATATATAATTATTTAAAAGTTATCTAAAATCAATTTAGTTCAAACGATTTTGAAAAGAAAACTAAAGCAAGTTTATATGAGGGTAGCAATTATAATTCAGACCCTACGAGCGAATGAATAATTAATACGCTAGCATTATTACAGATAGTAAAATTATTTTAAACTATTCCAGACGCAAAAATGTCTGCTTTCGTTCAGTGACGAGGCCAGAGTTCATAAATTGGGTGGGGGTGCTATTAGAGGAGCTAAGTATCGTATACGGGTAGAGGGCACAACTACTGAAGTGCTTGGCAATTTCATTCGTGTAGATTTCACCCGGGATTGTTGATGTTATCCCCGGTAAAAAAAAAAAAAAGAGAGAGGTTTTCATGTACAAGTGGCATCCTGAAAACAATGCCTCCTCCTTAATAACTTTTAAAATTTTAAAGTGATTTTAATGAAACTGCACAGACGTGTACTATATATATGTTACCAACGTGGGAACACATTTTTTTCAGAATCGGAAATAAAGATCATGAATGACAGAGAAAAACAGCGAGCCGTAATTGAATTCCTGGAAAAAGAATGATGCCGCCTCGGTGGCGCAGTGGTCTAAGCGATGGCTTATGATCATTCGTCCGAGATGGGTCTGGGTTCGAATCCCGGTGAGGCATGGATGTTGTATTTGTCTTACGGTGCTGGCTCTCTCCCTTCCCTGGAGCCAGTGGCCCTAAATTATTGACGGGCGACTGCTTATAGCCCACGGAGTTGCTCACGATAGTCGTTAAACCTTCAACATCCCCCCTCCCCCCCAGAAAAAAGAGGGATGTGAGGCTCCAGAAATCCACAGAAGACTCCTGGCGGTGTATGGAGTTGCTACAATCAATATCAGTAATGTCCAAAGATGGATGAAGAGGTTTGAAGAGGGAGAAAGTTCAGCGTCGGACAAACAACGGAGTGAAGAACCCGCGAACCCGCAACTGCAGTGACTGATGCCAACAGGCAACGAGTGAAACACCTCATCACATCTGATCGTCGTGTCACCATCGAGGAGTTGTGTGGTGCAATTCATTGTGGTCATAGTGCTATGGACAGATTAATTAGGAATCTAGGCTACAGAAAAATTTGTTCAAAGTGGATCCCAAGAAACCTAATCTGTCACCGTGGACAAACTTGTTCAAAGTGGATCCCAAGAAACCTAATTGTTCAAAGTGGATCCCAAGAGACCTAATTGTTCAAAGTGGATCCCAAGAAACCTAATTGTTCAACGTGGATCCCAAGAAACCTAATTCTTCAAAGTGGATCCCAAGAAAACTAATTCTTCAAAGTGGATCCCAAGAAACCTAATTTGTACAAAGTGGATCCCAAGAAACCTAATCCAGGAGTTGTGTGATGCAATTCATTGTGGTCATAGTGCTATGGAAGCATTAATTAGGAATCTAGGCTACAGAAAAATTTGTTCAAAGTGGATCCCAAGAAAACTAATCTGTCACCGTGGACAAACTTGTTCAAAGTGGATCCCAAGAAAGCTAATTGTTCAAAGTGGATCCCAAGAAACCTAATTGTTCAAAGTGGATCCCAAGAAACCTAATTGTTCAAAGTGGATCCCAAGAAACCTAATTCTTCAAAGTGGATCCCAAGAAACCTAATTTGTTCAAAGTGGATCCCAAGAAACCTAATCCAGGAGTTGTGTGATGCAATTCATTGTGGTCATAGTGCTATGGAAACATTAATTAGGAATCTAGGCTACAGAAAAATTTGTTCAAAGTGGATCCCAAGAAACATATTCTGTTACCGTGGTCAAACTTGTTCAAAGTGGATCCCAAGAAACCTAATTCTTCAAAGTGGACCCCAAGAAACCTAATTCTTTAAAGTGGATCTCAAGAAACAAGCTTGTTCAAAGTGGATCCCAAGAAACCTAATCCAGGAGTTGTGTGATGCAATTCATTGTGGTCATAGTGCTATGGAAACATTAATTAGGAATCTAGGCTACAGAAAAATTTGTTCAAAGTGGATCCCAAGAAACATAATCTGTTACCGTGGACAAACTTATTCAAAGTGGATCCCAAGAAACATAATTGTTCAAAGTGGATCCCAAGAAATCTAATTGTTCAAAGTGGATCCCAAGGAACAATTGGACTACCACCTGTTGTCCAAGAAACCTAATTGTTCAAAGTGGAGCCCAAGAAACAAACTTGTTCAAAGTGGATCCCAAGAAACCTAATTTGTTCAAAGTGGATCCCAAGAAACCTAACCCAGGAGTTGTGTGATGCAATTCATTGTGGTCATAGTGCTATGGAAACATTAATTACGGATCTGGGCTACAGAAAAATTTGTTCAAAGTGGATCCCAAGAAACCTAATCTGTGAACAATGTGAGCAAAGGGTGGACATGTGCCGGAACCTCTTGAACTGTTACGAGAGGGAAGGGGTGGTTGAGGTGTTTTTCTCTAATATTGTGACGGGGGGTGAAACCTGGATGTTCTTTCATGACTCAGAAACAAAACGTGCGTCAATAGAAAAGCACCGCACATCTTTACCTCGACGGAAAAAGGTGAAAAGAACTCGTTCCGCAGGGAAAGTCATGCTGACAATTTTCTGGGACGAACGTGATGTCGTTTTGACTGATTTCCTTGAACGAGATGCAACAATAAACAGTGCTCACTATGTGCAGACATTGAAGAAGGTAAAGGAAGCAATCAGAAGGAAAAGACGTGACATTCCACTTCATAGTATTGTTTGACACCGTGATAACGCACGTTCTCACATGTCAAAGGAGACTTCACAGGCTATTGCCAAAATGGGTGGACGGCAGTGGCGTAACTACCACCCGCGCAGGTAACCAAGGGGTGTACCGCAGCTTCCAGTTATAGTTTTTTTTTTAATTCGAACTGGCACAAAGACAAACAAACAAATGATCAACCCAAAGGTTCATATTTTGTTTAAGATACATTTAGCTTTGCCTAAAGAAATGCCAAGTTTCATTTTTATAGCACTCGATGTCCTACAGATTGAAGCTATTCGGCCCTTTAGCTCCGAGTTGTAATACGACCTGTTTCCAATCGCCCTCTCTCTGCGCTTCTGAGGAAAAGCGCAAGGCCACATGGGGATTCCTCATGGAGGATGTGGGGAAACAGTCAGTCAGTCAGTCACCTAGGATTACGTACACGACAGGCGCCAATGTTTGTTCACAGCAACCGCAGATCTGCTATGTACAAGAGGGTGATATCTTCAAGTGATTTATTTTAGTTTTGTACAAAACAATTACATGTGTTGTTAAATCTATTACTTAAAAAGTTAAAATTACAGAGCTCTAGATACCGGCATTACTTTTACAAACACTTTCCCTGATTACCTGACCCCCCCCAACACACACACACACACACACATCGCGACGCGAAAAATGCATCCTTCCTCGTGCTTGAAACCCTAGGAAAATTACTGCCCTAGTTATGCCACTGGTGGACGGTGATGCCCCAATCCCCCTACTGTCCTGATTTGGTTCCCTCAGACTTTTTCCTGTTTTCTCCTTTGAAATGCACCCTCCTAGGGCTGTAGTGGAGGGTATACGGCGGTATACGCCGTATACCCTCTGCTTTTTTTTGACAGAATAGCGTATACTTTCAATGTCCATATTATCAACAGAACTTCAATCTCGAACAATATCGCTGCCAAGAGCTGAACATCCAATAAAAAGAATCAAAAGAATTATAGAGAGCTTCGGAGAAAATCCTGGAGGAAAAACTCATTTAGCATTAGCAGCGAACGAGGAATTATTATATGAAAATATCCCACTGATTTCTAACAACAAAATTGTACCTATTAACCAAACCAGTTTATTCAAAGCACGGTTGACAGCATAAAGTCAAGACTGTGTTCAGATTGAAACAGTGAAAATGTACAACATTTTAAAGATATTTCTTCATGAGAGCGAATAAATATTAAAACAGACGACGTGCGCTAAGGAGAACTAGAAACAAGGCGAATCTGTAGACGGTTTTAATGTTAATGAAATGCAAGCTATTCAGAGACTGAGAGAATATACTGAAAACGTCCAAGTTGTACCAGAAAATTTAAAACCCCTCTTAAGAACGATTTCAACTCTGCCTTGTTCGACAACTGAATGCGAACGAGGATTCAGTTTAATGAACAACATTATAACCGATCTCAGAGCATCTTTGTTAATCTCCAATGTATCAAACCTGATTTTCATAAATGACCGCCTATTGAACGATTTAATCCAAAAGAATATTTAAGACCTTTGTTGGTGAATCATCGTTCAGCAACTGATAGTAGATCAAGAATTTCTTCTAGGAAAGAGCAGCGCTGGCTTTTTTTTTTTTTTTTTTTTTTTTTTTTTTTTGGAAATTTAACGATTACCGTGAGCAACTCAATGGGCTATAAGCAGTTGCCCGTTCCTAATTTAGGGTCACTGGTTCCAGGGAAGGGAGAGGGCCAGTACCGTAAGACAACTGTCAACACAACATCCATTTTTCACCGGGATTCGAACCGGGACCCCTTTCAGACGAATGATCAGAGGCCATCGCTTAGACCACTGCGCTACTTTATGGCTCAGGCTTTATGGGATATATTTCAAAAAATATATAAATAATCTTGTGCATGCTCTTCAACATGTCATAATTGACAGAACAGAGGATAAGATACTTTATTCATATCGGTAAGTGAGCTCATAGTCATAATTGTTAAAAAGACACGGTACCCTCGTGGGGGTTCCGTGCCTTTTTTTTTTTTATCCATGTAATATAACCTTTGATTTTTTAGGATTTGTACATACCCTCGGCTGATTTTACGACTAGAGCACTGCAGCCTCCGTGGGGAACGTTTCGACGATGTGACAAACGTTAAACTGGCTGTGAACTCAAGGGTGAAACGGCAGCTTGGAATTTTTCCGAAATGGATTTTACCAATAGGTTCAAAGATGGCGGAAATGTATAGAAAGTGATGAGTAGGCTAGCATTATCAACAATATGTCCAATTGAGTAGGCTAGCATTATCAACAATATGTCCAATTGAGTAGGCTAGCATTATCAACAATATGTCCAATTGAATAGGCTAGCATTATCAACAATATGTCCAATTGAGTAGGCTAGCATTATCAACAATATGTCCAATTGAGTAGGCTAGCATTATCAACAATATGTCCAATTGAGTAGGCTAGCATTATCAACAATATGTCCAATTGAGTAGGCTAGCATTATCAACAATATGTCCAATTGAGTAGGCTAGCATTATCAACAATATGTCCAATTGAGTAGACTAGCATTATCAACAATATGTCCAATTGAATAGGCTAGCATTATCAACAATATGTCCAATTGAGTAGGCTACCATTATCAACAATATGTCCAATTGAGTAGGCTAGCATTATCAAAATATGTCCAATTGAGTAGGCTAGCATTATCAACAATATGTCTAATGCAGAGAACGCATGTCTTCTTAAAATGAAATAGACGCTCTCTATAACGAGAAGCGATCGAGATATTTTGGAAGTCGTCACCGACAAATTATTAAATATGTCCAAGTATTTTAGGGTTCAAAGACGGCGGAAATGTATAGAAAATACTTTGAATAGGCTAGTATTACCAACAATATGTCCAAATATTTTCCACCAAGTTTTGCATTTTTGCTGCTACAAATAAAAATCTTATGAGGGACGAGACATTACTTTCAATATGCACTTTGTACATACTGTATTATAATATTTATGCATTGTATGTATTACTGGAAATCATGGACGCGAACCTCCATAGCCTTTAACAAATTACTATTTACTATTTATTCGAAATTTTAGCATACTTGCGTTATTGCATTTTCTTTTTTTAATATTTGCTATATTTTCTCTTTATGAATTATATTTTGTAACCTGACAATGAATTCTCTCTCTCTCTCTTATTTTTTAAAACTATAAATACTAAAATGGTTTCTTTCTACTACTTAGACTATCGCTCAAAAGATTCCTTTCATTTCACAGAAGAGCAGAACACCAAATTTAACAAAAAATTCCTTTTATATAACAAAATTTCTGTGAATTTGAAAACTTCACGTACGTTTATTCAAGTTCCTTAAAATTTTAAATGTTTGAACTCGCCGAGTGGGTGTGTGTGTGTTCTGACTGCTTAATCATATTGCGGAGGCGAAAAGGTGGACTCAACGAAAAGTTTGTTCAGAAGCCCCCTTAAGCCTACCAGTAGTGTCACGTCTGCTTTCGTTGTTCTGTATATTCAGATCAGATCAGATCACATGTAGAGGATTTTAGGAAGGGAGTGTCCGACCCCAGGTCTTAAACATTCCTTAGAAATAGAAAGCTAAGAGATTTGGGCTAGAGTGCCCGTTCGGAAAGTCACACGGAAGCGCGGTAGAAAGGGGGAGGAAGACGCACTTATTTATTACCGGGGTGTCAGTACCCGGGGTCCGACGGTTTAACATGCCCATCCGACGCACGGCATGTATTTAGTGGTTCGAGCGTTCGTACATGCCCAGGTTCGAACCTGAGGTTATCTACATGGCAGTCACGAACGCTGGCCACTAGGCCACCCGCAGCCCTTGTTCTATATATTAAAACGACAGCAGGTCTTTATCATAGCCAAGCAAGGTGGCTGCCAAGATCGCCATTTCTAGGGGGCCACGGAATTTTAATAATATATTGGTATTTCTTTTGCTCTATATTATCTTTGGAAAACAATAAATAAACTCTCATATATTCAATAAGCTACATACCTTTTGACGTAGGATTACGTCTAACTCCGCGGATAGTATGGGGCGACTTACGGCCAACCGCCTGTGAGAAAAATAAGTCCCAATTGAAATTATTATAGCGTTAAAAATATGTGCCGCACACTAATCGTGTTAGCATATTCCTAAACAGCATGGAGTGCAATTCGCGTACTGCGCAATACATCGTGAGCGCGACGCTCCTCTCGCTCCCTGTGCGCCGGGCAGGTGATGCAATATTTCCGGGTGCGCCGCTGCGTTTGAGTCAGTCTATCTCGGCAACCGTGGGCGCAACACGAATGTGCGTGGCATCGTTGAAAAGCTCTCGACGAGATCTATTCAATATACGAAGAACATTTCTCTGTGGCTTTTTTTTTTTTTTTTTTGGATTGGAGGTTTAACGACCACCGTGAGCAACTCAATGGGCTATAAGCAGTCGCCCGTCCCTAATTTAGGGTCACTGGTTCCAGGGAAGGGAGAGAGCCAATGCCGTAAGACAAACACAACATCCATGCCTCACCGGGATTCGAACCCGGACCCCGTTCGGACTCTGTGGTTTGAACTGAACATCTTAAAAAATTGTTTTCTTGTGAACCGGTGAACACTTTTGACATTATCCCAGTTTATCTGGACAACCGTGGATGCAAAACGACTGTGCGCGATATCGTTTTAAAGCTCTCGAAGAAAAATATCTATTGTGTTAAAAACATAAAAAATTTTTTTAATTGTTATTAATTATTTTTATTTTAATTTTTTTTTAATTTTATTTTAACATTAATCTTTTTTTTTAATTTTTAAATTTTTAAAACATAAACATTTTAAAAACATAAAAATATCTATGTTTATTTATATAAATGTCTATTTTTTCATCGTTTCAAATTATTGGCCTTCAGGATTTTGTGAAAAATAAATACACTATGATAAGAACATTTATTATTATAAATCAATATGATGCACCAGAAAAGACACAATAATGTGGGTATAAAAGTAAATATTAAAGCAATCTTAATGAACACTTACGCTGAAAATGAAAATTTGATTAACATTTATGTAATTCCCCAGTTTTCCACCCAATGCCTCGCTGCATCATAATTATGGCCTGATCATCGGTTTTTTACTGGCCTTTGCATGGGCAAAATTGTCAATGGCTGAAGAGTAGTCTATACCCAGAGTTATGTCCTTTTTTACACACATTCTCACGAGGGAGTATGTCCTTTTCCACACATATTCTCACGAGTGAGTTATGTCCTTTTCTACACACATTCTCACGAGTGAGTTATGTCCTTTTCTACACACATTCTCACGAGTGAGTTATGTACTTTTCTACACACATTCTCACGAGTGAGTTATGTCCTATTCTACACACATTCTCACGAGTGAGTCAATTACTGAAGAGTAGTCTATACCCAGAGTTATGTCCTTTTCTACACACATTCTCACGAGTGAATTAAACTTTTTTTTTTTTTTAAAATGTCCTTTTTCCTTTTGTATTTTTGAGACTGCTGAAAATGATCTTTCAGCAGAACAATTCATGACTGAAAAGGTTAAAAACATTCTCAAAGGTATTTCTAAATTTGGAAATGTACTCTGAAGGTTGTTATTAATGATAAAAATGCACATATCCCGTGGTGTGTCCAAGTCTTAGGCATTCATACATGACTGGAAATGCAGAAATTCGTTGCTGAGAAAGTTTCCTATGTCTCCTTGGTACATGAACAAGTTTATGTCACGAGCAATGGTTTCTTTCAAATCCCTGGAAAGTTCAAACCTTTCCAGAACAACTACGTACGATTTTCTCCTGTTTGCTAAATTACTGATTAAAGAATCCATAATCTCAGGATTGGACTAGACACGACTAATTGGCCTACGCGATCAAATCCAGATATGCCTACATATATATATATATATATATATATATAAATCTCAGTAAGGGAAAAAACATCTCAGTAAGGAAAGAAAACAGATTATGGCTCTGAGAAAAGAAGATGGTACTGTAACAAGAAATAGAAGCGAAATTTTGGCAAGGGTGAAAGATTTTTATTCAAAACTATATGAAAGGGATGATACATCTGTTCCAGACATTACGACGGGTACCAGTGCCAAAGTCCATCCAATCCTCCCTGCATACAATTAAGAATATAAAACGGGGAAGAGCTTCAGGAGAAGATGGAATTGCCGTGGACGTTATACAAGCAGCAAGTGGAGAAATTGAAACTAAACTCGCCCAAGTTTTCACCAGATGTCCTAATGAAGGGAAGATTCCTGAGGATTGGAACAATGTTACAATGATCTTGCTCCATAAAAACGGTGACATTGAGAATCTCAGGAACTACAGGCCCATCAGCCTCCTTTCAGTGGTTTATAAAATCCTCACTAAGGTTCTTTCACATCGCTTGAAGGAAGCACTAGACATATCCCAACCAAGAGAACAAGCTGGATTCAGGAGTGCCTACAGCACTGTAGATCATATCCATGTACTGAGAGAACTAATTGTAAAACAAGAAAATATGAACTTCCGTTATGCATGGCTTTTATTGACTATGAGAAGGCCTTCGATTCCGTGAAACCATCAGCAGTAACAATGGCTTTCAAATCCTGCGGTATTGAAGATGCATACATTAATATTATTAATAACATCTATGAAAATGCAAGTGCAAAGATTCCGCTGTTTGAAAATACAACACACATAAAAATTGGAAAGGGAGTGAGACAAGGTCACACCATATCTCCCAAACTCTTTATTTCCACATTGCAAAATGTCTTGCAATCATTGAACTAGGAAAACAAAGGGATAAAGATTAACGGAGATTACTTAACTCACCTTCGTTTTCTAATGACGTAGTCATCTTTGCAACTACCCCTTCAGAGCAGCAGAATATGATCCAAGAACTTGCTGACAAGAGTAAAGAAGTGGGATCAAAAATGAACTTTCAGAAGACAAAGTGATGTACAATGCTTTTATAAGAAACGAAGATTTATCGATTGATGGAGAAAAGCTTGAGACAACCGATTCCTACATTTATCTTGGGCAGCAGATATCAAGCGAGGGTCACATTGATGAAGAAATTAATAGGTGTATAAAACTTGGATGGAGAGATTTTGGAAGAAATGGTACAATTTTTAAGAGCAGTATGCCATTATGTCTCAAAAGAAAAGTATTTAATCAATGCATTCTGCCAGTGCTTACGTATGGAGCAGAGACATGGACCTTAACTAAAAAAGGCATACAAAGACTGCAGACAACTCAAAGCAGCATGGAGAGATGCATGGTTGGTCTAACCAGGAAAGATAAGAAGAGGAACTTGTGGATAAGGAAAATGACTGAAGTGGACAACATCATGACCAGAGTGAAAGCACTAAAATGACAATGGGCTGGACATGTAGCCTGGAGAACGGACCACCGATGGAGAACCGAAATTTTAGACTGGATTCCGAGGGACAGGAAAAGACCCAGAATTCTTTCATCTCCTCATGGGAGATGAAAGGATGAAATTCGAAAGTATGCTGGAGTGACATGGAGGAAACAGCCCCAAGACAGACCGTTGTGGAGGAAATTTGGGGAGACCTTCATCCAGCAGTGGATTCATAATGGTTGATGATTGATGATGATGGTGATGATATATATATATACACACACACACACAAGTGCCAGAAACACTGGTACATACGAGCTTATGCAAAATACATAGCAACGTCACCTATGCGCGTACTCGGTTTCGTCCGCAAGTGCGTATATAAAGCGAAGACATCCTTGCTAGCTGTTTTCGGCATGAGAATAACAAGTAATAACGATTTAAGCGATTTTCAACGCGGTGGTATACACTATCTACCAACGAGTAATTGGACACCCCTGCAATCGACGATATCTGCGGTCCTGATACACGTCACGGCCGCCGCCGCCGCCGCCGCCGTTAAATATCGTGTGGGAAACCAACAATACAACCAGCCGCATGCAAGATGCCACGCAGTTCGGAGCTCTCTGATTTCGAGAAAGGTGTAATCGTCGGGTATCACAGAAATCGCCGATCCATACGTGACATATCCAGCGAGTTGAAGTACCCAAAATCGACAGTGGCCTACGTGATTGGCAAGTGGAAGACGAGAGGTTATTGTCGGAATGTGCCCCGACCCGGCAGACCCACAAAACTGGGAGTTAGAGACCGACGGGTGCTGTCCAGAGAAATTAAGAAGAACCGCACCAAATCGATGGGCCACATCCGCGAGGAGTTTCAACAGGCATCCGGGAGTGTTCTTTCGATAAATACCATCCGAAAGGAAGCCCATCTGCTCGGTTATCATGGACGTGCTGCCGCCCACAAGCCTTTGATCACCAAGTCCAATAGCGCTGCTCGGCTAACTTGGTGCAAAGAACGTCGACAGTGGACCGTTGAACAGTGGAAACAGGTTCTACAAAATACATAGTTACGTCAACTATGCGCGTACTCGGTTTCGTCCGCAAGTGCGTATATAAAGCGAAGACATCCTTGCTAGCTATTTTCGGCATGAGATTAACAAGTAATAACGATTTAAGCGATTTTCAACTCGGTGTTATACTGTAGTTGGCGCTCGTGAGATGGTATTTCGGAGGTAGAAACGAAGTTCGTATTTTCACGGACGACCATTGCAAGGGTGTACCGTGACTAGAAGTATTTCGGCAAAACCTCCAACCTACGATACCAGTGTGGCCGTAAAAAGACATTGGGTGAACGTGACCATCGTCTACTGCCAAGAATCGTTTCACGCGATAGGCATGCAACACTCTATCAGGTATCATCGGAACTCAATGCCGGAGCCTCAGCAAGCATCAGCGTCCGGACTGTACAACGTATCCTGCACGACATGGGCTTTGGGAGCCGACGCCCAACTCGAGACCCCTTAATGGGTGCACGATGCAGATCTATGCGCCTCGCTTGGGCACGGCAACACCGCCACTGGACACTTGATGACTGGAAACAGTTAGCCTGGTCTGACGAGTCACATTTCCACCTGTATCGAGAAGATGGAAGGATTCGTGTGTGGCGCAAACTCCATGAAGCCATGGATCCCGCCTGTCAACAGGGAACTGTACCGGCTGGTGGGGGTCCGTAATGGTATGGGGTGTGTTTAGCTGGACTTCACTGGGACCTTTGGTACGACTACAAACGTCTGTGACCGGCCAACGCTATGTGCGCGTCCTTTCTGACGAGGTACACCCGTTCGTGTTCTGTATTCATGCTGATGGGTTGGGCCTGTTCCAACAGAGCAATGCACCTCCACACAAGTGTCGGGACGCCACATTGTGGTTAGAGGAGCATTCACCTGACTTTGGGGTGTTGCCATTCCCACCCAAGTCCCCAGATCTAAACGTGATAGAACACATTTGGGATGCCATGCAACGCGCTATCGAACACAGGAATCCGAGATCTCGGAATACACACGAATTGTGGAACGCTCTGCAGGAAGTATGGTGTGCATTGCCTACAGCATATTTCCAGAAGCTAGTGGAGTCCATGCTCCGTCGTATTTTTGCAGTCCTGCGCTCCCGTGGGGGACCTACCAAGTATTAGACTGGTGTACCAGTTTTTCTGGCACTTCACTGTATATATACTGTATGTGTGTGGTGTGTGTGTTTTGTTATTGATTGTGTTAACATAGACACCGCCGCTTCTGACTGCGCATATTTGGACAAAAATAATCGTCTAAAGCTTGCGAGAAAAGTAAAAAAATTCAAATTTCGAAACCATAGTATGCCATTGCCACCAACCACCGCCCGACGCCCCTGATCCTGCGGATTGAAAATTGAATCCTCCATACCTGGCACTTTGAGCTGTAACCTACGTATAAATCACGAAAACGCGCGCGCGCGCCAGGCCTTTACATATAGTTTTGCCGGTCAGGCGCTTTTAACCGACACTGCACCTTCAGATGCGTACTGCTGGTTCATAGAAAAAGGGGAATGTGAGTAAGGTAGAGAGTTAGTCATAACAGCATTCCACTACAGACGTTACGGAGGAGTGTATGAAAATGAAAGAGTCAGAGGTGAAACTCCATAGTGAGCATCAGCAACCCAGTGATAGAATGTGGGGGTGGAAGAACATATCACATTCACAATAATAATAAATCCTTGGTTGGCATAATATAATTTCAATTAATGTCAGCCGCCCTGGTGGCGCAATGGTCTAAGCGATGGCCTCTGATCATTCATCCAAATGGGGTTCAGGTTCGGATCCCGTGAGGCATGGATGTTGTGTTTGTCTTACGGCACTGGCTCTCTCCCTTCCCTGGAACCAGTGACCCTAAATATTGGACGAGAGATTGCTTATAACTCATTGCGTTGCTCACGGTGGTCGTTAAACCTCCAATCAAAAAAATTTGATGTCAGACTGAAAAACTTTCACCAACGGTCTGAAACAACACATGCACACACACACAAATTATGAGAAAACGTATTGCTTATCGAATTCGAATAATGCGATTTAAAACAAAACAACAACAACAGAAAAACGCTCCAGAAGACTGGCCTGTCCACCCCTGCATAATCTTAAAAAACGTGTTTACTCTTGCTCGGTTAATGCCCTCCGTCCACGCAAAAGGAGTGACAACAACAAATAATATAAGTTTTGAAAATTAATAAATTTTGTAAAATTTTTGAAGTAAAAATTTTCGTAGGTTGTAGTGCTAAAATATTCATAAAAAAAAACTTCTACCTTGGCACCCTCAGCTAAATCTGGCACCCTGGGCCCGTTGCTTAAATCGGCCCTGACGGTGGCCGTTAACCCCAAAACAACAAATAAAGCTAGCACGCTGAAACGGGTTTGCATATTCAGTTGTAGAGAAGGCCCATTTTTTCAGAATTTTAGGTCCAATGAAGGTGCGTCGCCCTGAAAAAACAAAGCGGTGTCCATCACACGCTAAAAACCATGGGAGCATTTTCTCAGACATTTACCTCCAACTACACATCCCTTCACGTTTCTCATCGACGTGTTTTTCACGAACTGTACTTAGACTAGAAAGTTTTAGTAAACATGAGCAGGTGTTAGAATTCGTGCTGGACAACACCAAGGCATTTCATTTTCTCATGATTAGTCTTCCATGGAAAGCGAAAGAAAGAATAAAAAGGAACCAATTTACTTTTATTGATAAGCAGCCGCGGGTAGTCAAGTTAACAAAAAAAAAAAAAGGAGCCAGCATGTTTTTAAAGTCATTTGAAGATCTTCGATCTCGCTTCTGTTTGTGTAAAGCGGTTGAGAAGGCTCTTTGCTCTTCACATAAGAGGAGACCAAGGTCTGCCCGCCCTTCGAAGCCGCGTACGGGACCTTGAAGTACAGGTCTTGGGCTTTTTTGCTATGTACACCTACCTCGATTCTATGGGCGTTTTTCCGGGTCCTAAAGGGTTAGCCGGCTGGGCCACAGGAATCCCACGGTCTCTGTCTCCTCTTCGGGCACGTCGTCTGCTGTTTCTCTCGCTGGCTGACTGACCGCCGATGCGTCGTCGGCGTCTTCGTAATGCAATGCAGGATGGTAGCCAGAGTTGTAACGCTCTCACCTCGGATAGCGTTTCTATGGTGTATTCAAGATCTGAGTCACTGATATTATCTTCCACCCATTAGCATCCAACGGTATGCCACCTATTCTCTTTCCTCTTCTTTTTTTTTTCATTAGGAATTCTTTTCCTTTTTTATTTAGTACTTTTCCCTGCTTTTTTTACTGTTGTTTTGAATTGCACGAAAGTGGGTCAACCCTTTATAGCCTTATGATAACCTTCAACTCTGGTGGGAAAGTTCGGAACGGGAGGTGAAAAGATGAAAAGGAAGGGGGTGATAACCGTCACCAGGGCTTCAGTGGGAGCGCAGAAAAGGGTTTCACAATTCTTTCATTTTTTATTCGCTGGAATGCTCCCCTACTGCAGTAGAGCAGCTGTTGTTAGTTGTGTTAGAAGGATACAAGCCTGAAGATCTTTTCCGTGAAGAATGTTTTCATTTTGAGCAGGTAGGTCTGTTTACAAACAATTTTCGTGATGATTATTTCCTCTTTTTTTTTTTTTTACAGAAATATGTCTTAATTTGATATATGATTAAAATGGTTAGGTTGGACTTTGTTTGTTTTAAACCACATCAAGATTTTGTCTATGACTTTTGTCCACGAAAATAAGTATTAGACACCATTTTTTTCTGGCGCTTTAATGGCATAATTCTAGTAGTAAAGCTCCATATAACCACACGCAAAAGATGAGATGCACGGATTATCAAAGAAATTATTTCGAATGAACTTGCTTTATTTGCTGCTATAATAGCTAAACATCCACTATGATCACTATAACATCATTTTGTACTATGCGTAACGTATCAAAACATTGACCTAAGTAATTGCACGATCCAATTTCATGTAAAAATATCCTCAAGTACTATACTGAACTGCATTTATTTACATGAGGTTAAAACGCTATATACAATAGATTAAAAACACAAGATATTTCGCAGTAGCAGCTACCGCATCATCAGGAAAAAGTACTAAATAAGCTAATTATCCGTTCTTCGAACGTGAAAATAAACAATTTCGTAAATCATTCAATAAACAATTTCGTAAATCATTCAATAAACAATTTCGTAAACAATTTCGTTCGAAACTGTGCATTTAAAAGCTAGCAAGTCAGATGTTTTTGGAAGCGTGAGCAAAACTGTGTTGCCATCGCTAATATCTCAAGAGGATTTTTTTTTTCAAATTTCAATTGCTATGAAAATCTACCCGCATATTTATATTTATTGCAGTCACCTTGCCACTTATATGACGTCACTGTTGCTTCGGTTAAAACGAATGTTGATAATTTGATTTTGACTCAAAAAAAAAAAAAAAAAAAAAAAAACACTTGCATGACGCCACCGTAGGTGAAAATGAATGTCGGTAATTTGATTTTGACTCAAAAACCCTTGACATTCGATATGTTAAACGATAATATAAATGTTTGAATGCAAAGCGTATTATGATATAGCGGATTTTACGTGATATTTTTAAAAGTTTTTTTTTGTTAAGTAAATTTAGAACAAATCAAAAAACCTTGACATTCCATATGTCTAACAATAATAAATGTTTAAATGCAAAGCATATTAAGATATAGCGCTTTTTACGTGATTTTTAAGGTTTTTTCGTTAAATAAATTCAGAACAAATAAATTTAGAAGAAAAATATACTGAACAGATCAACTCAAGTCATTCAAAACTTAGGGCGGGGCTTCAGTTGCTGGGCAAGAATGGCTCGATCATTGCAAAACGTCGTAGCGTTATCAAAGCTGAGTTATTGAAAAAATCCATTTCGACCCACTTAAAGTTATCGTAGGAAAAAATCCTTTCTTAGTGCGCCTCTATGTTGTAAAAGGAAAATTCCTGTCAAATATGAAAGTTCTAAGTTTAGTAGTTTCTGAGATTCGGTGATGAGTCATTGAGTCAGTGAGGGCTTTCAGTTTTATATGTACAGATAACGATACAGGAAATTAATTATAAAGTTTACCGAGTTTTAATTATATCAAATGTTATCAGCTAAAACGATAGAAAGTTACTCTTCCATCTAAGAGCAACAGGCGTAACTTGAAAGGAAAGAGGAACTGTCCATTCAATATTTTTTACTTTCCCAAATGCCAGTTTTTATTAAAATAAATTCGTAATATTCAGTGCTGGGAACGAAAATTTTGAAGTGCCGGTATGCTCATATTAATCTAAAAATCATCCGGAAAAAAATACCTTCGTCAGAAAATCTCCAAAAATGAAAATGTAGGGGGGGGGGGGGGATTCAGTGAAAGAAAAACTCATTTTTGTTTGAAAATGTAATTGACAATTCTATGGAATACTATTTCATCATAAGGCAGAAATGATGGCGGTCGATTTCAGTTGGTTGCTTTGTGGTTCCAGCGGCCACTACTCATGTTACACCGAGGACTGGTATTTGACTTACTTATAATGAGGAGTCTCTACCCCTGGACTAACGAGACAAGACTTCCAAACTTCGGCTAATCACTAGTAATTCAGCTGGACTTGAACTCCAGAACCTTAAGGTCCCGAGCCGAGAAGGTAGCGTCCTTCCAACAGGGGCCTTTATGAAGTAGAAAGTTGAGCAATTGGAATCTCCGCAATCAGAATAAATATTCAGTCTTAAATTAATAGCAATCTTACTACCCTCAAAAAGTGCGAAGTGTGGAAAACGTTTATCCTCATTGCTGCAAAACTACAATCTGTGTTTAAGCTATTACTCCCAATTCTTCATTCCATGAAGAAACTCTTCAAATTAAATATACTAAATCAACGATATAATAAAAATTAGAGACATCTTTAATGGGATGATCTGGGGCTTAGGCAAGATGTGATCATGCGCAGTGGGTAGCTTCACTTCCATCCTTTGAAGGATTGAACTTATAGCTCATGTGTACACCACTCCCCTACCCTTTACGGTTTCAGCACGGATATTTCTCAGGGGCACGAGACACATAATAGTTCTATGTTTAAGAATGCGTGCTTCTAAGTCAGGGACAAAAAATTTCATTTCTGCAGTTCCCAGTGCTAAAATTAGTGCCGGTATGTAAATTTCGGGTAAAAAAGTGTCTGTATGCCATACTGGCTCATCTCGAGCACTGGTATTATTATTATTACTGGATTATTAACAATACGGGATTATTTAACAATAAATGCAGTCTCAACTTCGTCAAGTTAAAATTGCGACGGGAAATTATTGCTGAATCACCAAAAAATGGAGTTTAAATTTTGAAATGTTACATGATAAGATTTGGTGCCCGTCACTCTCCAAAAAAAAAAAAAAAGTATAGTGGAAATTATGCTTACGGTTATAGCAAAAAATCATAGTGCTTGCTAAAAGCAATGTTTCTCGGTTAACACACTCCAACCTAGTTCCCCTTCTTTCCATATACTTTTAAAACGGTGCTATGCCAGCTGTACCACTTTTGTCCAATTTTGTAGTAGGTTGCACCAAAAAGTGGTGCTATACCAGCTGTACCACTTTTATCCAATTTTTTAGTAGCTTGAACCAAAAAGTGGTGCTATACCAGCTGTACCACTTTTTAAAGTAAAGGTAAACTGTTGTGTGATGCAAGAAATACACGAAAACATGAGGCAATTATGCACCACAGTATGGTATACAACCTGCTATAACCATTGCTCCAGATTAGCTGGTGGTATGTATACAACCTGCTATCTGCACCCATTGCACCATATTTACGTATGTTTCATGCATCACAAAATGGCTTACCTTTTCCCCAAAAGTGGTGCAGCTTGTATAGCACCACGTTTTGGTGCTTCAAAAATTTTAACAGTCTAGTAGAGAACTTCAGTCTTGCAGGTGACTTATACATTAATGACAGTAAAAGAAGAATCTGGGAAGAGGCCGCACTGGTGGCCGAGTAGTCTAAGGCGCTGGTTTTTGAGTGTTCGTCCAAGATGAGCACGAGCTCAAGTCCCGATGAGGTATAGGCGATGTGTTTGTCTCATGGCTATAACTCTCTCTTTCCTGGAACCAGTGGCCCTAAATTAGGAACAAACGACTGCTTACATCCTATGTAGTTGCTTTCAGTGGTCGTTAAACCGCCCAAGAAACAGACAAAACAAATAGAACCAGCTGCACTAAGTTAGTAACTAGACAATTTACAGCCCTCCACGCTAGTCGTTTTACTGCGAAGTCAAAAAATCACTTTTTGCATTCAAGAATAAAAAAGTAAAAACAGCTAAAACAATATTTTGGTTGACAGAAAACCCGAAATTCAATTGTTTCTGGATCTTCTGTGAAATTACTATTTCATCTAGTTAAATTTATTGAAATGAATAGCATAAGAATTAGTTATTTAATTAATTTGCATATTTTTTTCAAATGAATGCCCTAAGATTCCAAAAATTTATTATAGAAAAGTTGCGATTACATTGTTTCACATAAGAAGAGAAACTAAGAGCAAAACACATGAGTATATAAATATTACTGTTAAAATTATTCTGCAGAGGTCCGCAAGAGCATACAATTTAAAAAAATATATGTGTTGCCTGCAGAAAAATTCTGTTGATGGTTTGGGCTTACTTCTGTTTCACCAATTATTTATGAAATGCAGTAGACATCAGTTCTGAACGAGACAGCTTTGTCAGAGCAGGAAGCGCCTTAAAATAAATGATCACCTGAGAATAGTAGCACTCGTTAGGTTTTATAGAATAAAGTTACTGGTGCAAATTGAGAACTTGCCTTCAGGTCTCTAAAGCCAAACACTTGTCTAGAAATAAAAGAAACTATGGAGTATAAATAAGTGCTAGCATTTTTCATTCACTTTTACATCAGTTTTAAAATAAGCTTAAATATTTTTCCAATAACGAAGATAAACTGCCAGAAGGTAGCAAATCTTCCTGGAAGATATATAGATGCCAGGATTATTTCCTTGTTAAGCAAATATTCTGGACATTAATTGTTTCAAGTGAACCATAAAAATCAGGGTATATTTTCCAGTTTGTGATGCAATTCACTGATGGACCTCTACAATTGCTCTATATAAGTCTTAAGCATCTCACGCACATTCTTTTTCTACTGTCTAGTTGCATCTTCTGTCTACTTAATACTTTATCTTCTACGAAATCCTTGATATGGTTGTGATTTTTGGAGTTTTCTCTCAGTTTATATTTCATTTCCCTTCTCGGACTAGCCATCTACTTTCGCTTTAGTTCAATTTGAATTAACGTCTGCTTCCTTCTTTTTAATTCCTTCTCGTTTTCGAGTGTTTCATCTCAACATCTCACACCCATTCCTTTTCTACTGTCTAGTTACCCGTTCTGTCTGCCTAGGACTTTCCCTTCTCTGAAGCCCTTGTTTTAGAGGGAATATTTCATTTCCCCTCTCAGACTAGCCATCTGAATTCACTTCAGCTCAATCTGACCTAACGTCTGCTTCCTTCTTTTTAATTCCTTCTGTTTTATGAATTAATCTTCTCTTTTTTCGTTTTTAACTTTTATGGCAATTCCGAGGTAAAAATTTTCGTTTTTCTTCTACTTAATTTACTTTCTTTGAATTGTTTTACATTCCATCTTGACATATAAATGAATATATTTCTTAACAACAGGGTACTTTCACATGTTATGGCTCTTTCCAACTGATAGTATGCGCAAATTAATGTGGCCTTTCACTTGAGAAACAGAGGAATTCGGATGTCCTCCGTGAAAATATGTCAGTTATTAAGACAATCTCAGGCTTTCGCAAACTCGTTTGTAGCTTTCGTGGAGATCTTCATTACTTCATATTGTTTCTCCTACACCGATAAAGTATTTGACCCCATTTATAGTTTTTTTTTGTTTCGTTCATAGTCTTCCTCTTTCGTTTATCATTTACCTGTTTTGTTTATAGTTTTCCTGTTTCATTTATAGTTTTCCTGTTTAGTTATAGCTTTTCTTTGAGAAGAGGAAGCATTGCTCTCTCTCTCTCTCTCTCTCGTTGTTTGTGACACCTCATTCGTTCTTCGGTCTTTGTGTAGGTGTTTTTATCCAACTTTTAGAGCAATTTCCTTCGAAAGCAATGTCTCTCGCATTGTCGTCATCATCAATCATTCACAAATCACTGCTGAATGAAGGTCTCCTCAATTCTCTTATATGTCTTTCGAGTTTCACTCACTCATCCTCCACGTGGTTATCTGTCCCTTGATATCCGATCAAGTATTTCAATCCTGTAATGGTGAATGGTGAGCAGTTCTAACAATATCTCCAGGCCACTGCTACTAGAGATTCTGTACTTAAATCAAGATATCATCAATTCGTCTCATTCTTGATACAGGAGTTCTTTTTCCTGTTTTTCTTAAGTACACCAAACATGTAAATCTTCAGGCTTCTTTAAATTTTCTGTACATTCAGTATATCTTTTTTACTTAAAGTCCATGTCATGATTAGGAAGTCGAAAGCTGCATTCATTAAACTTTTTTATACGTAATGCTAAATTACTATTGAAGATTGTACTGTCTCTTTGAAATTCACTCTAGCCAAGTTTCATACGCCAATTAATTTCTTCTTCGATGTGGCTGTAGCTTTATATTTGCTGTCCAAGGTAAGTCTCTCACGCTATATATTAATAGACAACAATATCGAGCCATGTTATAAAAAAAGAAAAAAAAATTACATGGGCAAAGCAGAGAGATGCTCTGTAATTGAAACTGTTTGCTAACATCAAACTTGAAACAATAAAGGTTTCTCAGAAACAAAAATGCTACCATGAAAATTAATTATGGGCGTAGTAAAAATTCTCACGTTAATTTTAAAGTTTATTTCCCAAATTTGTACGAAACACAAAAAATATTCAAGATAAATATTAACAATAAATACTACAGCTTGCAAACCGAGTAATTTAGCACTTTCTGTATTCATGCAATAATTTCAGCGCTGCCCATTTCTCTAAATTTTATTAAAAAGAATTTTTTTCCAAAGACTATGATAGTTTCTGAAAAAAAATATTTTTGTAGAATTGGTTTATTTTTCGGAAAAGGAACGTATGTTAGGAAACTTCAGATATTTTAAAAAATAATTCATTACATCGGTTTAAAATTATCTGCAACAAACTAGTCATTTAATGTGAGAAATTAAATTCTTGTTTGAATTAGTGGCACATTTATTCAAGCATAAAATAAAGACTGAATAGATTCAATATTGTCAGCAAGAAAAAAGAAAGGAAACTTTGAAAAAAATTTAAAAAAAATGTTATATATATATATAGGGAAATTAAGAAAAGTATTTCTCAGAATTCAGCGCTCGGTTACTTTCTGTGTCTGAAGTTTATAATCACTTTAAGCTGTTTGGATTTAAATGGATCTTTCATAAAATCTTATTCGAAAAGCGCGTTTTGGATAATAAATTTTGGGAAAAGACGAAAGAAATTAATGTAGGGATGTTTACAAATGGGTTGAAAGCGATGAGCAGGTGAATCAGAATGTTTCAAATATTTCTGTGAGAATGGAAACTGAGTTTCTCAAAGTAAAACAGGAAAGAGGTTCAAGGAAATCAGTAAATGTATAACTTCAAATATTGTGTTTCTGTAACAGTGCTAAGCATTACGGTTAGATAAACACTTTTATGTACAATTTCTTTTAATAATATAAAGACCGATGTCTTAAGTTTGAGAAAATAATAACTGCCTGTTTATTCACTTATCTATTTATTTATTCATTTTATTAATTTTGGACAATGGACTACAGCCAGATTTTTATTAGGGTCTTTACAAAGCAAACTCAAAAAGAACTTCAGAAATCTGTTGAACTACTTTCTCTGTTAAAAGAAGAGGCTTTTCCTGGAAACTACAGTTATGCTTGTATTTTTCACATGTACGTTGCAGTTAATGTTAGGAATAGACATGCAGTATCACACTTTATTTGTAATACGTAAAAGTCAAAATATTTGTGTATCATCGTCATCATCATCAACCATTATCAATCCACTGCTGGATGAATGTCTCCCCAAGTTTCTTCCACAACGGTCTATCTTGCACCAGTCTCTTCCATGAATATACTGTATATATATATATACTGTATAATATTATGAATATATATACATATACCGTATATATATATACAATGTGAAATTTAATGTAAGATTATTTAAAAATTTATGAACGGTAACAACTTTTCTTCATTGAGCTAGTTGCACTTTCACGAAGAGGTATGTATTCTTAAATGTTTTCTAATTGTCAACGAACTTTTCACTTTTCATAATTTCCTATTCATATGTTTTACACTAAAAGTTCTTTGGTCTGTTTTGATTTTCTTATCACTGAAATATAAAACTCAATGTTTTCGACGGTGTTATGTGCAAGATATATGCGGTATTTTGTATCAGAAAAAGCTCAATGGATGTATGCAATTAAGAAACCAATATTATGAATGAAACATTTTCTGACAGTAAAAGCTTGATGAACCCATGGCAGTTGAGAATCAAATGTTATTCGACCATGGCATACGATTTTTGTTAAAAGCAAGCTGAGCACATAACAGTCGGTGATCTAAGGCTTTTCGTGCAGGACATGCGTTTTTGTATCGCAAAAACCAAGCTGAACCCGCAACGGCTGAGAATTCAGTATCTGCCCAAGGTCTCTTTCAGTCACGCACACTGTTTGCGATTTCGCTCGGTATCTGTTTTTCAGATATTTGAAAATTACATAGCATCTGTATAAGATTTTTAAACGGGCATCTAGTATGTAAGACTGACCATCGCTGAGAAGGCATGTATTAACCAAAACATGTACATCTGATGTAGGTGTTTTGGCTTACATCAGATGTACATGCTGGCACTTATACCTACTAAAGGGAGGAGACAACATCTTTGACGCTCTAACTGCTAAATATCAAAAGCTTTTCATTTTGCAAGTATCAGCAGTACTGTACCAAAACAATTTCTTTCAAGATAAGATTTTTTTATTGGGGGTTTAACGACTACCGTGAGCAACTCAATGGGCTATAAGCAGTCGCCCGTCCCTAATTTAGAGCCACTAGTTCCAGGGAAGAGAGAGATCCAGAGCAGTAAGACAAACACAGCATTCATGCCTCACCGGGATTCGAACCGAGAATCTTCACGGACGAATGGACATAAGCTAGCCCTTAGACTACTGCGCCATCAGGGCGGCTAGGAATTTACTTCCAACTCCGAAATATAAAGATTGAAATAATAGTTGAAAATTAAAAAAAAAAAAAAAAAACGGACTGAAATTTAAAACTACATAAGAATCTCGTCTTTACAGAAATAGACAAAAAACATTTCTTGATATTTTTCAAAAGAAAATGAAAATTTTAGTAAAATCATTTGTCCAGCACATGGTATTGACATCGTATACATAAACTGGCATAAGTGTAATTTTTATGACCTATATATTCATTATACACACAAAAAAATTGTAATGATACCAGCTGTACAAAAATCATCCATGATTCAGTTAGTTTTTGGTTCAGTTCCTTAATATATAGTTAGGTTTTGTTCAATGTTTTTAATTATAGTCAGCTCTTGGTTCAGTTCTTTGATTATAACACTTTTGGTTCAATTCCTTGGTTACAGTTAGCTTTGGTTCAGTTCCTTGATTATAGCCAGCTTTAGTTGAATTTCTTGATTAGAGTTAGCTCTTGGCTTAATTTCTTGACTACAGTTAGCTCTTGGTTTAATTTCTTTATTATAGTTAGCTTTTTTTCAGTTTCTTGAATGTAGCTCGATTATTAAAGTGGCAGATAAATCCATTGTGTTAATGCCACTGTGACATTTGATATTTTCAACAGTCTGATGATAAATAGTTTCCAACTTTACTGCAACTGACTGTAGTGAAACAATATTTGTAAACTGAACATCTTATGATTCATCGTTATAAGTACAGTGAAGCTCTATTATAACGTTCTTCACAAGACTTAAAAATGATGACCGTTATAACCAATGGCTGCTATAAACGATTTGAAATAATTCTGAAGAACAGAATTTATAACATACTAACATTTTGTAGAGCTATGGTAAGGTATTAATCAGTCCAATAATTGAACAGTATAGATAAATACGTATTTTACTAAAGTACTGGTCATATTAATTAATACACATGAGCACAAATTTGCCAATTCAATCCGAGAGATTAAAACACTACATGCTGTAATCACTGAAAGAAATCGCGAATTGTCAATTGCTTCATACTTTTTAGTTTCATTTTTTGAACAGTTATTTTTAGTGAATGTACATGAAAAAAGAAACCTTCATCTTCTACAACATTCGCTTCGAATTTTTTTTTTTTTTTTTTTTTTTTTGTAAAATTGCATATGATTCTAAAGCCTTCATTTTCAGACTCGAAATGGCCGTCACTTCCATCTTCTCAGCAACAATGTTAATTGATCATTGGGTTAAAGGTAATTTCGCCTGGACCAAAGTTTTTGGCTGTTACAGCTGACTGCTCGTTACATCTGAGCTTGTTATAAGTGAGTTTTACTGTTTATTGTTTATATGATAGTTTACTCTTAGCATAAAGCATAATAACATTTTCGCTAGTGAATTTGTAGTTCATTTATGGAGTAAAAAATATATTTCTTTAGGCTCTCCCTTCTTTGAAAGGAAATTTCACCAAAATTTTAAGGTATTTTATGGAGTTGAAATTAGCTCTTTGGTGTTTCATTCAAGTTTGATATTATAATCTCATTCTTTATCAAACTGCTGGACGAACGCCTCTTGAAAATCTCTGACGATCTCATCAAGTTAGTCGAACGATATCATCTTTCCGTCTTCTCCACTCTGTCCATTTACCCTTGCTGTCTATCCTTCTATCTTTGGTGATACCTTTGATCTACCTTCATCCTGTTTGCCCGTGTCCAACCCACCTGTACATATCCTTTTAAGTTTATTGGATTTTATTTCAGATATCCGTTCATGATCTTATCGCGATTGTTTTGTTTAACTTTCTATCTTTAAAAGTCACTCTCATCATTATCATGCCTTTCATTCGTCTTCGTGATATTTTTACATGTCTTTCAAGTTTCGCTTACACAGTATCATACTAGCGATACACTTCAATCAAATGCCTTCATTTTAAAGCAAATCAGTGCAGCTCCTCTAAGAATGTTGTTCATTCTTTCAAAATCCACCCGACTTAGTTGTATCGTTCTACTAAGCCTTCACATCGTTCTTCATTTAAATTGATCAGTAATAAATGTTAACTTTCTCCAATATTTGGTGAAATGATAGTTTACTCTTAGCATAAAGCATAATAACATTTTCGCTGATGAATTTGTAGTTCATTTATGGAGTAAAAAATATATTTCTTTAGGCTCTCCCCTTCTTTGAAAGGAAATTTCACCAAAATTTTAAGGTATTTTATGGAGTTGAAATTAGCTCTTTAGTGTTTCATTCAAGTTTGATATTATAATCTCATTCTTTATCAAACTGCTGGACGAACGCCCCTTGAAAATCTCTGACGATCTCATCAAGTTAATCGAACGATATCATCTTTCCATCTTCTCCACTCTGTCCATTTACCCTTGCTGTCTATCTTTCTATCTTTGGTGATACCTTTCATCTACCTTCATCCTGTTTGCCCGTGTCCAACCCACTTGCACATATCATTTTAAGTTTATTGGATTTTATTTCAGATATCTGTTCATGATCTTATCGCGATTGTTTTGTTTAACTTTCTATCTTTAAAAGTCACTCTCATCATTATCATGCGCCTTTCATTCGTCTTCGTGATATTTTTACATGTCTTTCAAGTTTCGCTTACACAGTATCATACTAGCGATACACTTCAATCAAATGCCTTCATTTTAAAGCAAATCAGTGCAGCTCCTCTAAGAATGTTGTTCATTCTTTCAAAATCCACCCGACTTAGTTGTATCGTTCTACTAAGCCTTCACATCGTTCTTCATTTAAATTGATCAGTAATAAATGTTAACTTTCTCCAATATTTGGTGAAATGATAGTTTACTCTTAGCATAAAGCATAATAACATTTTCGCTGATGAATTTGTAGTTCATTTCATCATCATCATCATCATTGTCAACCATTATCAATCCACTGCTGGACGAAGGTCTCCCCAAGTTTCCTCCACAACGGTCTGTCTTGTGCCAGTCTCCTCCATGTCACTCCCGCATATTTACGAATTTCATCCACCCATCTCCCATGTGGTCTTTTTCTGGGTCTTTTCCTGTCCCTTGGAATCCAATCTAAAATTTCGGCTGTCCATCTATGGTCTGTCCTTCTGGCAGTATGTCCAGCCCATTGCCATTTCAGGGATTTAACCCTGATCATGATGTCTTCCACTCTCGTCATTTTTCGGATCCACGAGTTTCTCTTCTTATCTCTCCTGGTTATACCAAGCATGCACCTCTCCATGCTTCTTTGAGTTGTCTGCAGCCTTTGTATGTCTCTTTTAGTTAAGGTCCACGTCTCTGCACCATACGTAAGCACTGGAAGGATGCATTGATCAAACACTTTTCTTTTAAGACATAATGGCATATTGCTCTTGAAAATTATGCTGTTTCTTCCAAAAGCTCTCCAGGCAAGTTTTGTACGCCGATTAATTTCTTCATCAATGTGACCCTCACTTGATATCTGCTGTCCAAGATAAACATACGTATCTGTTATCTCCAGTTTTTCTCCATCAATCGATAAATCTTCATTTCTTGTAAAAGCATTGAACATCACTTTTGTCTTCTGAAAGTTCATTTTTAATCCCACTTCTTTACTCTTGTCAGCAAGTTCCTGGATCATACTCTGCAGCTCTGATGGGGTAGTTGCAAAAATGACTACGTCATCAGCAAAACGAAGGTGGGTTATGGAGTACAAAATATATTTCTTTAGGCTCTCCCCTTCTTTGAAAGGAAATTTCACCAAAATTTTAAGGTATTTTATGGAGTTGAAATTAGCTCTTTAGTGTTTCATTCAAGTTTGATATTATAATCTCATTCTTTATCAAACTGCTGGACGAACGCCCTTGAAAATCTCTGACGATCTCATCAAGTTAATCGAACGATATCATCTTTCCATCTTCTCCACTCTGTCCATTTACCCTTGCTGTCTATCTTTCTATCTTTGGTGATACCTTTCATCTACCTTCATCCTGTTTGCCCGTGTCCAACCCACTTGCACATATCATTTTAAGTTTATTGGATTTTATTTCAGATATCTGTTCATGATCTTATCGCGATTGATTTGTTTAACTTTCTATCTTTAAAAGTCACTCTCATCATTATCATGCGCCTTTCATTCGTCTTCGTGATATTTTTACATGTCTTTCAAGTTTCGCTTACACAGTATCATACTAGCGATACACTTCAATCAAATGCCTTCATTTTAAAGCAAATCAGTGCAGCTCCTCTAAGAATGTTGTTCATTCTTTCAAAATCCACCCGACTTAGTTGTATCGTTCTACTAAGCCTTCACATCGTTCTTCATTTAAATTGATCAGTAATAAATGTTAACTTTCTCCAATATTTGGTGAAATGATAGTTTACTCTTAGCATAAAGCATAATAACATTTTCGCTGATGAATTTGTAGTTCATTTATGGAGTAAAAAATATATTTCTTTAGGCTCTCCCCTTCTTTGAAAGGAAATTTCACCAAAATTTTAAGGTATTTTATGGAGTTGAAATTAGCTCTTTAGTGTTTCATTCAAGTTTGATATTATAATCTCATTCTTTATCAAACTGCTGGACGAACGCCCCTTGAAAATCTCTGACGATCTCATCAAGTTAATCGAACGATATCATCTTTCCATCTTCTCCACTCTGTCCATTTACCCTTGCTGTCTATCCTTCTACCTTTGGTGATACCTTTGATCTACCTTCATCCTGTTTGCCCGTGTCCAACCCACCTGTACATATCCTTTTAAGTTTATTGGATTTTATTTCAGATATCTGTTCATGATCTTATCGCGATTGTTTTGTTTAACTTTCTATCTTTAAAAGTCACTCTCATCATTATCATGCCTTTCATTCGTCTTCGTGATATTTTTACATGTCTTTCAAGTTTCGCTTACACAGTATCATACTAGCGATACACTTCAATCAAATGCCTTCATTTTAAAGCAAATCAGTGCAGCTCCTCTAAGAATGTTGTTCATTCTTTCAAAATCCACCCGACTTAGTTGTATCGTTCTACTAAGCCTTCACATCGTTCTTCATTTAAATTGATCAGTAATAAATGTTAACTTTCTCCAATATTTGGTGAAATGATAGTTTACTCTTAGCATAAAGCATAATAACATTTTCGCTGATGAATTTGTAGTTCATTTATGGAGTAAAAAATATATTTCTTTAGGCTCTCCTTCTTTGAAAGGAAATTTCACCAAAATTTTAAGGTATTTTATGGAGTTGAAATTAGCTCTTTAGTGTTTCATTCAAGTTTGATATTATAATCTCATTCTTTATCAAACTGCTGGACGAACGCCCCTTGAAAATCTCTGACGATCTCATCAAGTTAATCGAACGATATCATCTTTCCATCTTCTCCACTCTGTCCATTTACCCTTGCTGTCTATCCTTCTACCTTTGGTGATACCTTTGATCTACCTTCATCCTGTTTTCCCGTGTCCAACCCACCTGTACATATCCTTTTAAGTTTATTGGATTTTATTTCAGATATCTGTTCATGATCTTATCGCGATTGTTTTGTTTAACTTTCTATCTTTAAAAGTCACTCTCATCATTATCATGGATTTCATTCGTCTTCGTGATATTTTTACATGTCTTTCAAGTTTCGCTTACACAGTATCATACTAGCGATACACTTCAATCAAATGCCTTCATTTTAAAGCAAATCAGTGCAGCTCCTCTAAGAATGTTGTTCATTCTTTCAAAATCCACCCGACTTAGTTGTATCGTTCTACTAAGCCTTCACATCGTTCTTCATTTAAATTGATCAGTAATAAATGTTAACTTTCTCCAATATTTGGTGAAATCATGATACTATATGATTATTGCACAATCGTTTTGCACTGAAGAAACGTTAAATAAAACAAACTGAACCAAAGCTAACACTAACCAAGGAATTGAACCAAAACCTAATTATAATCAAAGAACTGAACCAAGAGCTGACTATAATAAAGAAATTAAACAGAATATAACATGCTTCTCCTTCTCTCTCTCTCTCTCACTCTGTTGTTTTCGGTGAAATTCTTCTTCTAGAAAAATGTTTCTTACCATTCAATATACTTAACTGTTTCGCCAACATTATCGGACTTAAGAGTACATTTTTTTCTGTTGTTTCGGGATTTAACGGGTACTATGAGGAAATCTAAGGGCATCGTTTGCCCCTAATTTAGGGGCACTAGTTCCCTGAAGGTGCAGATCCAACGTCATCATAAAAAAAACCCAACCATGCTTCATCCGGGATTCGAACTCAGGCCCATTCGGAAGAGTCGATAGAATCCAGCGCCTTAGACCACTAGGCCATCAGATGCTGTCCTGAGAGTACATGGCGTCACCTGTCTGGTGAAAGTTCTTTAATTGGTGGACGGAAAAATTCGATGCCAGTGTTTTGTCAATTGTCGGAGAAGCATGAATCATGATTTCTTCGAAAAACTTCTACAATTAGGCGTTGAAATGATGTAAATTCGTTTTGTTTCTTTTATTGTCAATAAAATATATATTCACTGCTGGCCACCCAAAATGCAACACCAAGAAGGAAGCATCCGATTGGCCTGAAATTCGCAGCATGCGTCGCCCGCGAGAGGACATGCAAACGATTAGCATTGCAGGGCATATGCAAACCATGTGCGTCCGGCACGCCACCACCGAGAATCACTATAAGAAGGTTTCACAGAAGGCGGGGTGTAAGTAGTGGAAGTGTGCTGTGCTGCCGGACCTGTGCGTGGGAAGCTTCCTTATGCCTCGTTGCAGAATACGGCAGTCATTCCAGCACGTTTCGGAGTTCGACAGAGGACGATTAGTGGCTTATCCGGCAGCGGTTTATTGTACCGACACATCGGCGCCCGTGTGGGACGACATCCAGCCACAGTGAGGCGAGTATGGATTAGGTGGGTGCAGGAGGGACAGACGGACCGATGTGAGCGATTGCCGCAGTCGCGGCACACCACCTAACGAGAGGACCGGCATGTTGTGCGGCGAGCATTGACGGCTCGCACCGCCACATCACGAACGTTAGCGCAGGAATTAGGGTGTGTTGCGCAACAGCCTGTGTCAGCACGTATCGTTCTACGTCGTCTGCAGGAGCGGGGACTTGTCGCACGGCGCCCATTGCTCCGATTACCATTGACGCTGCACCCCCGGCGAGTGCGGCGGCAGTGGGCCGTTGAACGCCGCACCTGGACTAGGGAATGGCACGACATTGTCTTCTCCGACGAATCCCGCTTCTACCTGCAACAGCACGAAGGTCGGATCCGCGTGTAGCGGCACCGCGGCGAGAGACTGTATGACGCCTGCATTATGCATCGCCATACCGGTCCGTCGCCTGGCGTTATGGTTTGGGGCGCAATTGGATATGACACCCGCAACCCTGTGGTACGCATCGCCGGTACACTCAACAGCCACCGCACCATTTCTGACGTTTTGGAGCCTTTAGCCCTCCCTTACCTGCAGGACCTGCCAGCGGCCACGTTTGAACAGGACAATCCGCTCCCGCACGTGGCACGCATCGTGCAATAATTCTTCACGGCCCACCAGGTGTCACTGCTGCCGTGGCCCGCCTGTTCTCCCGATATGTCGCCCATCGAACACGTCTGGTCGCTGATCGGCAACCGAGTGGCCTGGCAAACATCACCCGCGGCTACGCCTGATGAACTGTGGCAACGTGTGGAAGCAGCCTGGACCGACATACCCCAAACCCACATCCAAAGCCTCTTTCGTTGGATGTCGCGGCGTGTAGCGGCCGTTATTACCAGCCATGGGGGTCACACAAACTGTTGATGTCTGCGTGTTCTGCAAGTCGTACGAGCTTGTAAGCTCAATCGTTTCATCTTTGTATCTGTTGTTATATGTCCAGTAAATCTGGCTTTGCTATCTCGTGTCCTTCTTGGTGTTGCATTTTGGGTGGCCAGCAGTGTATATAGACTTATCTGACAAAAGTTCTTCTATTCGTATGAAAGAACAATACTGTTGTTGTTGTAAACGAAGTATGTATCTATGCCTAAGACAAAATTTGGTACCACTGTTGAATTATTATTATTATTATTATTATTATTATTATTATTTCAGCTGTTCAATAAACGCTAATCATGAATTTTACGGCAAAAATTCTTTTAAAAATGGACAATATAATTTGAAGCCTATGTTTTCATAATTTCGAAAAAGTATGAAGCGCGACTTTTATGGCGCAGAGAAGTAAAATGTGTTTTTAAATTGTTAGGAAAATATGAATTGTATTTTCTAGGGCAAAACAGTACTGTGAATAGACCATGAAATTCGACGTAACTGATTCTTTTTCCTTTCATACTTCACTTGTGGAGTAAATGTGATTCGTAACTTCATTGAGGAAAATTTTCCTCTAAGTGCTATGTCCAATAGGATACTATTTTTTTTTTTTTCGTCAAGCTTGAATTGCTATTTCTTTCATAAGAGATCTTCCATGAGTGGACACCACGATCGAATATTCATTGGGGGGGGAGGAGATTAATGACCACAGTGAGCAACTCAATGGGTTATAAGCGGTCGCTCTCTCCTGTTTTAAGGCCACTGGTTCCAGGGAAGGGTAAGAACCAGTGCCATAAGACAAACATAACATCCATACCTCACGGGATTCAAACCCGAACCCTTCCAGGACTTATGATTAGAAACCAGGGCTTATACCAATGCGCCACCGGGGCGGACATTTCTCTTTTCTTATCAGAGAAACACGAGTCGCTACTTTTATGGCAAAAAATGCTTTTGCAAGTGGACAGTCCGTACCGGTGGGCCAGGGGTCAGAAGCGCTGGCTTCTGATCATTCGTCCGTCATGAGTCCGGGTTCAAGTCCCGGATGAGGCATAGGTGGTGTTTTTTTCTAATGGATCTTTCCCTGTTCCTTTCCTGAAACTAATGACTCCAAATTAAGGGCCGATCACTACTTTTAGCCCAGCGAGTTGCCCGTGGTGGTCGTTAAAACTTAAAACAAAGAAGAAGAAAAATAAGTGGCACTACGTATCGATCTCAAGATTTTTACTCTAATCATCAAGTATAAATTGCAACTTCTATGACATAAAAATTCTTCATTGAGTACATGAGTAGGCGCTACATTTTATTTTTATTTTTTAGTTGGGTTTAATGATCCTCATGAGCATCTAAGGTTATTTCTCTCGTCCCTGATTTAGAGCTATTGGTTCGATAGCAAATGACAGTACCATCGCGGGAAGGGTTTCTCGAACACTGTTCTCATTCAGTTGCTTGAACACGGGCCCACATTCAGACGTTTAGTAAACAGCCACGTCCCTAGCAAAGACGAACATTTCACTTCGATGCCGGTGTTCGTTGTCGACAAACATTTATAGTTCGTCCCTTGAGATGCATTGGTTTGTAAAAAACTGACATATTGGTGTTATCATTTATTTTTCCGTCTGCCTGTCCTTTATCTATTTCGAGTCTTGTATTCGTTTCCAAAAGGCATTTTAGAAAACATTCTTGCTCTTTAAATAATAAACCAGTTTTTCCATGTACTTTACTATTTCCAGGTTCTCGTTGGTTTCACAAAGTGAGCAAATGTATATAAATACTTGACATGATATCCGGGCTTCTTGAATATGGCTTGGTTATTTCCTTTTGTTCCAAAGAGAAGTAAAACCGATTTAAAAATTTCATTTATTTCCGTAAGCGATGTAAACGTATATTTATATTTGCACATTATTTCTCTGTAAAAAATGCAAATTACAATATGCTCTTTTGAGTTGAACAGAGGTTAACATACCTAAAATTTCCCGTACAGACATGAGTACAGGTATTTTTGCATAGCACAGTGTTACTGTACATTTGCATTTTGCCAGAAGTTCTATTTTCCAGCAGACTTATTAGGTAAATTTTCTTTCAGTCAAATAACAACCTGTTTCGCTTGTTTTTGTTTGTTACACGTTCCTATTCCGCAAGTAAAGAAGATGTGACTAAAAAAAAAATTATAACTCCATAGATCAAATAGCATGCTCACAGAAAGTTAAGAACACATATGAAACATGAGTCATGATTATATATATAGGATATAAAAATAATCCCTTTTGCAACGTCTAAGACAAATGATAATGTGCTATATAGGCAGGCTGATGAGAGAAAATACGTAAAAAAATGATTGACATTCTTCTCGGTAGCTCCCAGATATAGAAACACTGAGTAAACCTGAGTGTTAAACACGCATGAAATATTATATCATATAATAAGCACGATTTAGAGAAAGCAGTAATACTATGTTGAAATGTAAATTAAGATTTCTTTAAAATAAGGTAATTAATGTAATACCAAATAGACTTCAAAACAGCGCAAAGAGACTTTTCAAACAGTTGTTGTTCTTGCATGCTGTTCAGAATTTTATCTAAATTCTTAGACAAGAAATCCACAAAAAAATATAACAAGAGTATTAATCCTTATTTTATCATTTTAACTCTTCATTTGGGTTTCCTATTATATCTTTTGAGCACCAGTGTACAGCAAACATTTAACTACAGCCTTTAATCAGCACTGAAACATTGCACCACTATCTAGGAAGTTTCACAAATTTAGTAAATTCTGTGCTCTTTCAGATACCACGCTGTTACCATGAAATGTTTACATATTTTAAGTTTGGTAACATGACATGTTCACGAAGACTGAAGAAAATGTTTAGACTTCTTCCGAACGAAAATTCTAGATGCATCAGTTGCCAGGTTTAACCTTTACATATGTGAAAACCATCTAGCAATGGAAAGATCGTGAGTTTAATTAATAATATACATTTATCATCCTTTCCAAACAGCATAATTTTTAAGTCTTTTTGAAAAGTTGTTCGCACTGCATTCTGGTGACACTAAGAGTACCTATACGCCAAAAATTTATCATCATTCAACAATACGTTGTACAGCAGACTAAATTATCATAAATTTAACATAATTATAAATACACTACACTCTGAACACTCAAGAGACGCATATAGCGTATTAAATCCGTTTATTTCTGTGGCGTAGTACGCAAAAGTAAACACGCCACAAAAATAAACTTACTACGCCACAAAAATAAACGAATTTAATACGCTATAAGTTCTTTCACACCGCTTGAAGGTGACAATGGACATGGCTCAACCGAGAGAACAAGCTGGATTCAGGAGTGGCTACAGCACTATAGATCATATCCACGTACTGAGAGAACTAATTGAAAGAGCGAGGGAATATGAACTTCCATTATGCATGGCTTTTATTGATTATGAAAAGGCCTTTGATTCGGTGAAACCATCAGCATTTACAATGGCTTTGAAATCCTGCGGTATTGAAGATGCATACATTAATATTATTAATAACATCTATGAAAATGCAAGTGCAAAGATTCTGCTGTTTGAGAATACAACACCTATAAAAATTAGAAAGGGAGTGAGACAAGGTGACACTATGTATCCCAAACTCTTTAATGCTACATTGGAAAATGTCTTTCAACCACTGAACTGGGATAACAAAGGGATAAAGACAAATGGAGATTATCTAACTCACCTTCGTTTTGCTGATGACGTAGTCATTTTTTGCAACTACCCCATCAGAGCTGCAGAGTATGATCAAGAACTTGCTGACAAGAGTAAAGAAGTGGGATTAAAAATGAACTTTCAGAAGACAAAAGTAATGTACAATGCTTTTACAAGAATTGAAGATCTATCGATTGATGGGGAAAAGCTGGAGACAACCAATACCTACATTTATCTTGCACAGCAGATATCAAGTGAAGGTCACATTGATGAAGAAATTAATCGGTGTATAAAACTTGCCTGGAGAGCGTTTGGAAGAAACAGTATATTTTTCAAGAGCAATATGCCATTATGTCTTAAAAGAAAAGTGCTTGATCAATGCATCCTTCCAGTGCTTACATATGGTGCAGAGACGTGGACCTTAACTAAATGAGACATGCAAAGACTGCAGACAACTCAAAGTAGCATGGAGAGGTGCATGTTTGGTGTAACCAGGAGAGATAAGAAGAGGAACTCGTGGATCCGAAAAATGACAAGAGTTGAAGACATCATGATCAGAGTGAAATCACTGAGATGGTAATGGGCTGGACATATTGCCAGAAGGACAGACCATCGACGGACAGCTGAAATTTCAGACTGGATTCCGAGGGACAGGAAAAGACCCAGAAGAATACCACATGGGAGATGGGCGGATGAAATTCGAAAGTATGCGGGTGTGACATGGAGGAGACTGGCTCAAGACAGAGCGTTGTGGAAGAGGCTTGGAGAGACCTTCGTTCAGCAGTGGATTGACAATGGTTGACAATGATGATGATGATGATGATGCGTCTCTTGAGTGTTCCTCAGAAATTTATTTTATCGTGACGTGGTCAAACATTCTGTTATTTATACATAAAAAAAAAACGAAATGGTTTTGAAATTATGCAAAGTGTTTGGAAATGTACAGGGATTGGACAAAATAATGTGAACACCACGATTCTAAGGGTTAATGTCATTCGTGTAGTCTACACTGAAAGCAAACTAACGTTGTGATGATCTTGTATATGTTCTCAAGGTTGTATGCCAGTGTAGTAGTACAAATTGTGTTCAGCAGCGATTAGTACGAAATGGGTGACTTGTCAATAGGTGACCTGTCAAACTTCCAAAGAAAACAAATCGTTGGAGCTTGTTTAGCAAGAGCGTGTGCAATATAAAACGTAAGACTTTTACGTTATGCGAGATTTGTTGTTATGCTGAATTCCAAATGTATGACTGAGGAAATGTTGAATAAACGTAAAAATGATGCAGTAGTTGCACCGGATAACTCACTTTAAAAAATTAAGGCTTTTAGGACCAGACGATACATATACAGAAATCCAAATCACTTACTTAAACTTTTTATTGGTCCAGCTACTTGAGACTTCAAGCAACTTTAGACGAAATCTATTTGCTAAATCCAAAACATATCACAGTGAGGCACACCACATAGATCTGCTGTTTAGTCATTTTATATCTCTCGTACAATCAATAAGTTCAGCAAATGTTTAACATCTCTCACCTCAAACAACTGCGTCGCCAAATATATATCCTTTCTCGTTTTTATAAACATGCATACGTCACTTACGTACTGACCTCAGGGGTGTTGCCAAACCTCATTCATGTGAGAGAGAAAATACCACGTTAAGTTCGGAAAGGGCAAAAAAGAACAAACTCAAATTTTCATATGAAAAGGAACTGAAAATGAAAGTTAAAATTGAATATACGTCACAAATCACAAGAGCCAAAGTGTTTAGTGTTTCAAGACAAACAGTTTCCACGATCACAAAGTCTTTACGTTCACAAAGTATGACAAGACTTCATCGGCTAAGAAGAATAGCGCGCGAGAACCGATATTGAGTAAGAGTGGCCGTGAAACACTAACAAGGATATAGAAATAAATCAAGCTGTCCTTTCTATGTAACGCAACCACAGAAATTTGAACATTTGATCGTTTTTGAATGGGAATCGAACCCGCACCTCCCGATTTGCGTTGCATAATCTCCCTCTTAATTTTCTTTTGTTTGAAGCGAAGTACGATTTTTTCTTTAATTCCAAACAATGTATGGAACAAACGTCACACATTTTTTCGAAGAACCCAATGGCCAGTTGATCCCTTTTCCACAATCGGGTGCCAATGTGAAAACACAAGTTTGTCCGCGACGGACATCGAATCCTTGACCCCTCATTTCGGAGTAAGTCGCTCTTCCAATTGAGCTACACGGACAGAATGTCTCGCTGCAGATTTCATTTCATTTCATTTTCATTTATTGCATTTTAGTTGTTACAGACATGATATTACACAATCATAAATATATAGCACACATTATATTTTTGTAACTCAAAGAAGCATGGAGAGGTGCATGCTTGGTGTAACCAGGAGAGATAAGAAGAGGAACACGTGGATCCGAAAAATGACAAGAGTGGAAGACATCATGATCAGAGTTAAATCCCTGAAATGGCAATGGGCTGGACATACTGCCAGAAGAACAGACCATCGATGGACAGCCGAAATTTTAGATTGGATTCCAAGGGACAGGAAAAGACCCAGAAGAAGACCACATGGAAGATGGGTGGATGAAATTCGAAAGTATGCGGGAGTGACATGGAGGAGACTGGCACAAGACAGACCGTTGTGGAGGAAACTTGGGGAGACCTTCGTCCAGCAGTGGATTGATAATGGTTGGCAATGATGATGATGATGATGATGATATTTTTGTAACAACAGGGAATGAGGAGGGAAAAGGCCTGATAGGCCTGACGTGCCCTTCTCTCCCAAAGCATCACAATTTTCATGAAAATAAAAAACAAAACAAAAAAAAAACATAAACAAGTCAAGTCCACACAATATCAAACACAGCTAGGGCGGTACTATAAATTAATAAAGGTGATAATACATTATGAGCTTTTGGTCAGTAAGAAATACCTGAGTTTTCGTTTAAATATATTAATATTATTAAGTGATACAATATCAGTAGGAAATGTATTCCATAATGCCGGACCATTTGTCGTCTTGACACATGTTTTCGCCTCTATAGTTAGTCACATCGTATAAGGTAACTCTTTTACGTCATGCGAAATTTGTTGTTACGCTTAGTTCGAAATGTCCGGCTGAAGAAATGTTGAACTAAGTGTACATGTGATGAACTAGTTGCGCCGGATAGTTCACTTCAAATTAAGGTTTTTAGGGCCAGACGAAACATAGACAGAAACCAGAATCATTTACATAAACTTTTCTTTTATTGGTCAAACTCGGCACTTTTACTTCAAGCAACATTAGACGAAATCACATAAATTTATACAGCGTGATACTACAGTAGAACATGTACAACATATCACAGAGAGTTCCATCCGCGCACCGCACACACAGCTGCTGCTTAATCATATTATGTATCTCTCTATTTGTTTTTTATCACTACAAGCATACGTCACTCCGACAGACAAATCTGCAGCTTCAAGTGTTGCCAACAGTATTCATGTGAGAGAGAAGATATCACGTTAAGGTTGAAAGGTGCTAAGGCGAACGAACTCAAATTTACATAGAAAAAGGAATTAAAAATGAGAGTTAAATTAGAGTATACGTCGCCACCCTACAATGTCGACTTACTGCCAGAGAGTATTTGGACATGTTTTCACCTCTGTAGTACGTCGTATCATATGATAAAACATAATCCTTCTCATTTCTGCAAGGTAACACGGTCATCAGGTGCATCCTGTAGTCCAAAAGTTGTCTCCCAACAATGATGCCATTTTCTCGCTAAATTACTCACAGTGTCAAAATTTATTTTTAAGATTTTTACCTTTGACCACCTCATACCTTTGCTGGATAACTTTCTCCAGTTTGAAAGATAAAACCTTCTTTTTTGTGGGTGGATTTTTTCTGACCTTTCTTTTTTATGGGTGGATTTGAGTTTAAAAAAATTTTTTTTTTAATCCTCACGCTTAAGGGGGCGCTTAATAGTAACTATAATTAAAAGCCCCCTTAGGCATCGCTTAACCGGTCTTAACATTACTTACGCCACTGTATAAAAATCACCATTTCGCACTACTTTTCCCTTCAGCTCTTCTGTTTGCTCGCTAAATTATCCACCGTGTCAAAATTTATTTTTAAAGATTTTAATCTTTGTTCCCTCTCGATACCTTTGCTCGATGTATGAGCTCGTTTGAAACTGTCACGAAACATTGCACACAGGACTAACATCAAACATAATCCTTCTCATTTCTGCAAGGTAACACGCGCAACTTTATCCTCGTTGCTGTAAGTACAACAAAATACGTGTTTCGAATTAAGTACAAGAAGTTGTGGTTCGTCGTTTGAGAGCCTTAACATTTACAAGGCCACGATCTGGAACCTTTCATTAGTCAAATTGTTTTTCCTTTTCGAACTGAAGAAAAGTTTCACTTTGTTGTACGTTTCTTTTGGAAATTCAAAGCATCTTTAGTTAAGAATCACAACTGGGTCGTTCAAAACATTTGCATGTCGCAGTTTCGAAAGCTGTCATTAATAAACCGCAGTTGTTATCAGGCCCCTCAATAGTTTCATTGTTTTTCACCTGTCAAACAGATCTTCGACAGATAAAAACCACATATTTTAATGATGCTACAAAAACTAATCATGATCTTGCGTCATGTTTGCTGGAAAGGGCATTCACAGGCGATTGAATTTTGAAATGAAGGTAAGTTAAACTTTAGACTGGGGACAAATACCTCTAATTTAACCTTCCTTTTAAGTTTCTGTTTCTTATGAAAATTTCGTTACTTTTCAGTTTAAGATTTTCTTACTGAACAGCACATTTATTCACACGAACAGCTTGTACATTTTGGAAACGCTAACGAGTCAGAAAAAATAAATAGACTAGGTTGAATGAAAAACTGTGGATATGTTAGCGATATAGTTCGAATAGCGAAAGAGGTTGAAGCTTATTATAGATTTATGTGAATCGACGAATACCGCATTGTAGCTATATAGTTGAGATTTGTTTTATGATACAAGAATTTGTTATTAAGTGTCAGTAGAAAAATTGCAACTTGACTATTATAACGTATTGGTGACCTAAACCTCCAGTGAAAAAAAAAAAAAAAAAAAAAGACGGTTGATGTTACACTGAAGTGCCAGAAAAACGGGTACACCAGTCTAATACTTGGTAGGACCCCCACGGGAGCGCAACACTGTAGAAATACGACGGGGCATGGACTCCACTAACTTCTAGAAATATGCTGTAGGCAATGCACACCATACTTCCTGCAGAGCGTTCCACAATTCGTGTGTATTCCGAGGTCTCCGATTCCTGTGTTCGATAACGCGTTGCATGGCATCCCAAATGTGTTCTACCTCGTTCAGATCTGGGGACTTGGGTGGGAATGGCAACACCTCAAACTCAGATGAATGCTCCTCTAACCATACTGTGGCGTCCCGACACTTGTGTGGAGGTGCATTGCCCTGTTGGAACAAGCCCAACCCATCAGCATGAATGCAGGACATGAACGGGTGTACCTCGTCAGAAAGGATGCGCACATAGCGTTGACCGGTCACAGACGTTTGTAGACATACCAGGGGTCCCAGTGAAGTCCAGATCAACACACCCCATACCATTACGGACCCTCCACCAGCCGGTACAGTTCCCTATTGAAAGGCGGGATCCATAGCTTCATGGGGTTTGCGCCACACACGAATCCTTCCATCTGCCCGATACAGTTGGAAATGTGACTCGTCAGACCAGGCGTTGGGCGTCGGCTCCCAAAGCCCATATCGTGCAGGGTACGTTCCACAGTCCGGACGCTGATGTTTGTTGAGGCTCCAGCAATCAATTCCGATGATACCTGCGAGAGTGTTGCACACCTATCGCGTGAAACGATTCTTGACAGCCGACGATGGTCACGTTCACCGAATGTCTTTTTACTGCCACACTGGTATCGTAGGTTGAAGGTTTTGCCGGAATTCTTGTAGTCACGGTACACCCTTGCAATGGTCGTCCGTGAAAATCCGAACTTCGTTTCTACCTCCAGAATACGATGGCCCATCTCACGAGCGCCAACTATGACACCGCATTGAAAATCGCTTAAATCGTTAATACTTGTCATTCTCATGCCGAAAACAGCTCTGACAGCTGGCAAGGATGTCTATCGCTTTATTTACGCACTAGCGGACGCAACCGAGTACGCGCATAGGTGACGTTGCTATGTATTTTGCATAAGCTTGTCTGTACCAGTTTTTCTGGCACTTCAGTGTTACACGTTAAGTGCTAATTATTTCACCCTGTCCGTTTTATTCACTCAGTTACTTCTAGAGTGTGAGATGTATGTTTAATGGAAAGTTAGTTAGTTTATTTGTTTCACCAAAACGTTAGATAAGGAAACTAACTGATTAAATTAGTTAAATCAACTTCTAAAAGCGAAGTTCAAATAATAAAAACACTACAAGTCAAAATAACAACATTGAAAAATCATGTAAAAGATAAATTGAGCATTTGAAATGATAATAGTTTCACTAATGGATCGTGTTAAAAGTGACAGTAGATACAAAATTCACTGAAGTTGTTTTTGAATATGAATAGCGCTGTAAGATATCCAGAATACGTGAGACAATTGTGTCATTAAAAAAAATTGTGTCATTTTGGGACTTAACGATTTAATGAGCAACTCTAAGGGCTATAAGCGATTGATGTCCCCTAAATCAGGACCACTTGTTCGGAGGGGATGGAGGGGGCATCGGACAAGTGCATCGCCTATGCCTCATTCTGGGGTTGGACCTGGACCTATCTTGGAAAAATTATCAGAAGCCAACGCGTCAGACCACACTCCTGGGCGGATATTAAAAATCCGCCTTGTAAACAAAATGAATTGCGGAAACACCGACCACATATCAAAATGTGCTGAAAATAAGTTAACGTTGAGAATAACGATCTCATTAAAAAACTGCCTAAAAATAGGCTGAGCTTTGGAAATAACGATAGCCGCCCCCGGTGGCGCACTGGTCTAAACGCTGGCTTCTGACCATTCGTCCGAAATGGATCCGGGTTTAAATTTTGGTGAGGCACAGATGTTGGGCTTGTCTTACGACACTGGCTCTTTCCCTTCCCTGGAGCCAGTGACCCTAAATTAGGAACGGGGGACTTTATGCGCATGTCAGAACCTGCCTAAAAATAGGCTGAGCTTTGGAAATAACGACCGGTGGTGCAGTGGTCTAAGCGCTGGCTTCTGACCATTAGCCCGAAATGGGTCCGGGTTTAAATTTTGGTGAGGCATGGATGTTGTTCTTGCCTAACGGCACTGGAGCCAGTGACCCTAAATTAGGAACGGGAGACTTTATGAGAATGTCAGAACCTGCCTTAAAATAGGTTGAGCTTTGAAAATAACGATCACCGCACCGGTGAAACTGCCTAAAAATAGCCTGAGCTTTGGAAATAACAATCACCGCCCCTGTGGCGCAGTGGTCTAAGCGCTGGCTTCTCACCATTCGTCCGAAATGGGTCCGGGTTTAAATTTTGGTGAGGCATGGATGTTGTGTTTGCTTTACGGCACTGGCTCTTTCCCTTCCTTGGAACCAGTGACCCTAAATTAGGAACGGGAGACATTATGAGCATGTCAGAACTTGCCTCAAAATAGGCTGAGCTTTGAAAATAACGATCGCTGCCCCGGTGAAACTGCCTAAATATAGGCTGAGCTTTAAAAATAACGATCGCCGATCCGGTGAAACTGCCTAAAAATAGGCTGAGCTTTAAAAATAATGATCGCCGACCCGGTGAAACTGCCTGAAAATAGGCTGAGCTTTGGAAATAAATATCTCCGCCCCAATGAAACTGCCAAAAACTAGGCTGAGCTTTGAAAATAACGATATCCACCCCGGTGAAACTGCCTAAAAAAAGGCTGAGCTTTGAAAAAAACAATCGCCGCCCAGGTGAAACTGCCTTGAAGTAGGCTGAGCTTTGAAAATAACGATTGCCGCCCCGGTAAAACTGCCTAAAAAAAGCTGAGCTTTGGAAATAACGATCGCCGCCCCAGTGAAACTGCCCCAAAATAGGCTTAGCTTTGAAAATAACGATCGCCGCCCCGGTAAAACAGCCTAAAAATAGCCTTAGCTTTGAAAATAACGATCGCCGAACCGGTGAAACTGCCTAAAAATAGGCTTAGCTTTGAAAATAACGATCACCGCCCCGGTGAAACTGCCTAAAAATAGCCTGAGCTTTAGAAATAATTATTGCGGCCCCGGTGGCACCGTAGTCTAAGCGCTGGCTCCTGACCATTCGTCCAAATGGGTCCGGGTTTAAATTTTGGTGAGGCATGGATGTTGTGTTTGCTTTACGGCACTGGCTCTTTCCCTTCCCAGGAGCCAGTGACCCTGAATTAGAGATGAGAGACTGCTGTACGACAAATCATTTTTCATCCGCAGACACCAGTATCGAGCACAAAATTGAACAGTGCGCATTTCTCTTTGAAAAAGCAAAATGTTTTTGCTTTTCAAAAATAAAACAGAAATTAAACCGTGTCGAAATTGGGTCAGGAACACTTTGACCCGACCCGTTTGACCCGCAAGAAAGTGTCGAACACTTGACCCGCTAACCCGTTGACCCGTGACGCGTTTCCATCTCTGACCGGGATTCGAAAAGGACCAATCTAGAACGAATGGTCAGAAGCCATCACTTAGGCCACTGCACTAATGAGGAGGCAAATGTCAATGGAAGCAAATATGATTTTCAAATGTGACATGAATTTAAAAAAGTGCAAGGTCAGTCTTTCGAAGGAGTTGGCGTTTACCTACATGTACATGTATCGGCTTTCGGACAGGGTCAGGTCAGTATGGCACTAACCGGAGGAAGGAGCCACGAAAAACGTTAAATTGTACCTTCAGAACGTATCGCAGCAGGGAAATTCACTTCCACAACACAAACAGTGCACATTCACCAAGAATATAGCTATAAAGCAGTTCTTAAATTTATCTGATCTCATTTTGTTTAGAGCCCGTCATTTATGACGAGTTGCGGCTAATGCATTAATAAAGAAATATTGCCAATATTGCGAAAGGACAGAGTTAGCACCGTGAGACAAACACACTTTCCATGCTTCATACAGCACTAGAACCCGGGTCCAATTCAAATGAATGATATGAAACCAAGACCGCTGGGCTCCAGGGGCAATATTATCGTCATCTCTGAACTCCCAAGTTTTTGCTTCTGCATGTGGAATCACTGGCAGTCAGTCAGGTGAGGACTCAACACTCAACTAAGGTAAATTCGACGTGTAAGAGGTTTGAAGGTTGTTAAATGTTAGGACCTCAATCTGCCTGATATTTTCTACCTAAGACAGACGATTTTTTTTCTTGTGTTTCTGCCATCCAAGTGAAAACATGTCTGAGTCAGATGTTGCAACTACAGTTTCTCCATGAGTTGCTACTCCAATGAAGAAGTCAGCTTCAAAGAGAGGTGCAAAGAAGCCGAAAAGCAGTTCCATCTCATCCAAAAGTTTCCGAAATGGTTACCTCAGCTACTAGCAGACCAGTTTGAATGATTGTGGAGGCTTTTTCTTGCAGACCATCAAGAAACACATTCCTGCTAATCACCAGGTGGATATTGAACGGCTCTCTGCTTTCATCCAAAAGTTCCTCAAGTCATCAGTATCCAGTTGTGCCTTTGTGCAAACTAAAGGAAAGGTTGCAAGCGGGTCCTTTAAGTTGAGTAGACAAAAGACTAAGGATTCTGCACTATCAGCATCCAAGGCCAATGCAAAGAAACCAGGCTAAGAAGGAGGGTTCTTTAGCTAAGAAAACTACCAAATCTGCTGAGGAGAAAAATGCATGTGTCAAAAAAACCTCTCGAGGAGAAAAAACTGCTGTGAAAAAGGCCCCATCAAAGAAAGCAGCAAACGTCAAGACCCCTAAGAAAGCAGTGAAAGCCACCAAGCCCAAGAAAGTTAACGCTCCAAAAAAAGCAGTGAAAGCCACCAAGCCCAAGAAAGCTAACGCTCCAAAGAAAGCAGCAGGTAAAAAGGCAGTTAAGAAATGGAAAATCTACTAAATTAAAAAAAAGGGGAGAAAAACCTTCTTGCTACCTTGTTCTTCGTCAATCATTCAGTACGACGATATCTTGTTGTTACCTTGTTCTTCCCGAGTTATTAAGTACTACGTTACCTTGACTTCCGTTAGTAATTCAGTACGACGTCACCTTATTGCTTCATTGTCCTTCGTTAGTTCTTAAATACGACTTCATCTTGTCATTACCAAGTTCACCATAAGATAGTCAGTAACTTCGTTAATGTGTTGGCTTCTTCGACTGCTAAACAACATAATTCTTCATATTTGTGTGTGAGTCATCAAGGTGGCAAATAAAGGTTTTATCTTCACGTTACCGTCATCAAGGTGGCAACTAAAGGTTTTAATCTTCACACCGAATTTTGGTTACATAAATTGTTCCGAATGTACTAAAACGTTCTAACTCTGATTTTATACGAATCGCTCTCCTGATTTTATGCTTACATTGCAACGTGTCTCCCATGCCTGAAAATGTGCTGTGAATTCTTTTGAGCCAACAAAAGATGTCATTGAAGATTTTCATTAGTACGAGATTCCATTCCACTAAAGGCATCTTTCTTTGAACCAAGATTTGCTGCTCTGCAAAAATTGCATGTGAAGGCGATTATCATGATCTTTCAACTGCATGATAGCATAGACGTTCTTCGTGAACAAACCTTTGACAGAAATTAGTGGAACAGTTTCTGTATGCAACTGACGATGATTTCTCAACATTCGAGTTACCTTATCTACTCTGAATCAAATGCTGGAAGTTATGAGTATCTTCCGTTTTCCATCTCCTCCTTGAAGCTTCTTGATCTTCATCACGACCACAAACAATGTGTGTATTCCATGGCATTTCTCTAACCCGTAATTTCTCTAAACATTTTACGTTTGTCTCTGTTTGTGCTTTCAAATGTTTTCTTTATTTATGCTATGAGGAGAATTATGACTTTCATATAGCACTTATAGCTGTTTCAAAACAAAATGTATCCATCCCTGAAACAGTGAAAGGTGGCTCCTCTTAACCAAAATAAAATTGTTGCACAAACAAAAAATACGATTACCCCAATAAATGAAAGTGGAAAGGAGTTGGCCAGGCAATAGAGCCGAAAAAAAAATTCATCAGCAAACAGCTGGATGTGGTTTTTATTTCTCATTCTTCGTGAAAATTACTGAAACTAAAACATGTTCTATTCCTAATATGCTTCTGATTTCTGATGTCTTTGTTTAGTTAATTGATACATCTTTAAACAAAATCCCGCAAATGGGAACTCAGCCGTGAACTTCTGAAAAATGATTTCCAAGTCATTTTCGACGTTTCAGTATTTCAATGTTGAACGTCGTACTTCATTTATTGAACTTTAGCAACAAACCTGCAGTACTAAAAAATTTAAAACGTAGTAAGAAGAAACAAATCGAAAACAGAGAGAAAACGGAAGAGAAAATACAGAAGTAACAGAAACAGAGAAATGGGCATAAGAGAGAGAAGAGAGGAAGTATGTGAAGGAATTGAAAAATCTTGAAATAGTGTCGACAAAGAAATAGAATTAGTGGGAGAAGATATATACGTAGAAGGGAGCGAGGTGGGAGAAAAGACAGAAACAATTCATAGAAAGGGCCGACAGAGAAAAACAAGAGCAGGGAGAACGTTAAAAGAAAAAGCAAGATATAGAGGAAGAGACAGAAAAACACTAGGAAAAGTGATGAAGAAAAGATAAGATGAAGAGCGAGGGAGAAAATCAATGGGATATAGCGTAAAGCACAGAAGGGCGAGATATATAAGGAAAGGAAGTAGAAAAAAATGAAACAGAAAGAAAAAACATAGAAGAAGAAATGGAATAAATATATAGAGAGGAGGCGGCTAGAGAGGTAGGAAACACAGACAGAAATCTAGGAAGAAAACACGGAAAGGGAGAGAGAGAGAGAGAGAGAGAGAGAGAGAGAGAGAGAGAGAGAGAGAGAAGTTACAATGCAATACTACGAGCCATAAAAGACACAAGGAACTGAAAGAGAACAAGAATTTATGAAAGATAGCTAGAGAAAGACAGAAACTACAAGGGAAACGTCTCTCACAAAATTACTAAGAACACAGAAGGGTTGGCTGTTGAGTACCTTTCTTCTCGACTGAGTTTGTTCTGTGTCGTCTCAGTTTTTAGTTTTCAGCTTCATGTCATTCTTCAGAAAGTCCTTCCATTTCATCTTCTTTCCTTTATCTTTTTATTTCCTGATGCTTTATATTCATAACTTCTTGTCACCCAGAACACTTCGTTCCTTCTCAATATATATCATGCTACAGAGATCTTGCTTTCCGTGCTGTCTTTGAATCATTTTTCACTTGAACGGTTCCGTCATTTCTAGCTCTAATCTCTCATGACTTCCTCATGGACAAGGTCTCAGCACTGTATAGTTTTGCTGGTCCTGAGAAACAGAAGGAAGACAGTTTCTCAAGACTTTAGAAAGACTTGTTACCAGCTGAAGATTTTTTGCGTCAGATTCTTGGCAAATCCCAAAACTCTTTTATGAAATATGGAAACTTTTCATGTTTTAATACACCATTGTAAAACCACTCAAAATTTCGACGCCTTCAGGGGGAAATTGTATACATTAAATGCTCCGACAAGCTTCTGTGACCAAAGGTTTTTGCTTTTGTGAATTTTAACTGGTCTTAGAACTAGGTAAGACTAGTGTGTGCATCTCCAAAGGAATAGAAAGAGTGATACAGTATTTCGTATTGTTATACCGTATTTCGTATTGTTATCCTATTGTTATACCGCAGATGTTCTGAATATCAAACAGAGATAGAGAAATTAGAGAATTGAGTAGTTGTTTGTTTGTTTGGAGGTTTAACGACCACCGTGATCAACTCAATGGGCTATAAGCAATCACCCGTCCCTAATTTAGCGCAACTAGTTCCAGGGAAGGGAGGGAACCAGTGTTTAATGTCAATGTCTATCAATAGCATAAGACAAACATAACTTTTATGCCTCACCGGGATTCAAACCCAGACCCATGAGGACGAATGGTCATAAGCCAGCGCTTAGACCACTACACCAACGGGGCGGCGAAGTAAGTAGCTGTATGCAGCTGTGAGGAAATTACTGGAAGAAAATGTCACGTGTACGAGGGCCGTTCCAAAATCATTGACGAGTGTGTGTAGGTTAGCTGTATGCAGCTGTGAGGAAATTACTGGAAGAAAATGTCAAGTGCACGTGGGCCGTTCAAAAATCCTTGACGAGTGTGTAAGGGTTAGCTGTATGCAGCTGTGAGGAAATTACTGGAAGAAAATGTCAAGTGTACGAAGGCCGTTCAAAAATCCTCGACGAGTGTGTGTAGGTTAGCTGTATTCAGCTGTGAGGAAATTACTGGAAGAAAATGTCAAGTGTACGTGGGCCGTTCAAAAATCCTTGACGAGTGTGTAAGGGTTAGCTGTATGCAGCTGTGAGGAAATTACTGAAAGAAAATGTCAAGTGTACGAAGGCCGTTCAAAAATCTTTGACGAGTGTGTGTAGGTTAGCTGTATTCATCTGTGAGGAAATTACTGGAAGAAAATGTCAAGTGCACGTGGGCCGTTCAAAAATCCTTGACGAGTGTGTAAGGGTTAGCTGTATGCAGCTGTGAGGAAATGACTGGAAGAAAATGTCAAGTGTACGAAGGCCGTTCAAAAATCTTTGACGAGTGTGTGTAGGTTAGCTGTATTCAGCTGTGAGGAAATTACTGGAAGAAAATGTCAAGTGTACGAGGGCCGTTCAAAAAAATCCTTGACGACTGTGTGTAGGTTAGCTGTATGTAGCTGTGAGGAAATTACTGGAAGAAAATGTCAAGTGTACGAAGGCCGTTCAAAAAATCCTTGACGAGTGTGTGTAGGTTTGCACCCATTCCTCCAAAGTTAACGAGTTGCAACTTATTTGAAAGCTTGTGTAAACTTGTAAATGCTTGTTAAGAACAATGGCCATATCATCATTTATTTCCTGTGACGTACCTGCCAGCAGGACGCACACGACATAAAGGCAGATAGCAGTCAGAACGAACGTCCGCGTAGCTCAATTGGTAGAGTGACTTGTTTCGGAATGAGGGGACCAGGGTTCAAGCCCCGGCGTTGACAAAAATTACGAAAAAATTTACTTCGTTATAATGGCGCCCGAACTTTTCGAATGACCAGGTCGTTCAAAATCTCGCAATGGTGTGATGTTATTTCCACACCGCGAGAGAGAAAAAATCAGAGAATCCCTTCTCCAGCGCTTCGAAAAATAAAGGAAAAATAAAAAATTTACTGGGAGCTGTCATGTGCACGTTCTACAGCGGATGGCTGCCTGCGACGATTCATGGTCATGGCTGACCCTTGGGCCATGCCCCCGGCCCTCTTTGTGTCGTGTGCGTCCTGCCAGCAGGACACACACGACATTAAGGCAGATAGCAGTCAGAACGAACGTCCGCGAAGCTCAATTGGTAGAGTGACTTGTTCCGGAATGAGGGGACCCGGGTTCGAGCCCCGGCGTGGACAAAAATGACGGAGAAATTTACTTCGTTATAATCCTCATTGGCGTTGCGTAAAGTTTGGTCTCCGAAAACTGTGCTAAGGATGGGGAAAGTTTTACATTTTCACAAGAGCGCAGCTTAGGGAAGAAGCAAAAATAATTCATGCCGATTTATCACAAGTATCTGCGAATCATGCTTGTTTACATGTCACTATTACTGGATATCCGAAAAATATCAGAAAACAACGCCAGTGGTCTGAAGATACACTTAGCGCAAGAAGACCGAAGGAGTCCGTGAGCGTGAGAACCATCGCTCATATTCGTGAACTCATTAAGGGAAATCAACAAATAACCGTTCAGGTAATAAGTTGAATGTCGATGTCTATTAATAGTATGAAAACAATTATTCATCAACATTTAAAGTTTCTCAAGATCTGTCCCAAATGGGCAACCCTCAAACTTACCGAGCAGGAAAAATGGGTAACCCGGGATATTTGTATTTATGGGTAAGAGTCATACTACCAAATGGGTAAACCACAAACTGACCGAGCAGGGGAAAAAGAGAGAGAGAGAGAGAGAAACACTAGAATCAATTCTTGCAAGTTAGCAATGTTGAAACTTACACTGTAAAACATTTTCTGAAATTCACTGGCCATTTTCCGCCATTCCTTTTGTAAATTAAAAGAAATATTCTTGATACAACCTTTTCCGTGAAATGACGGAAATAAACCTAAAATTTACGGGTTTTTCGTATCACAGAAAGATTCTAAATTTTCAAAAACCTTCCGCCAGTTCCTTTCTTATATTAACGGAAAATCTCCGTTCTCACTTTTTCCGTATTCATCTGACCAAGAATTTCCGGTAATAGGAGATATTCACCGGAATACTTGGAAGTTTAATTACCTGTTAAATTTCAATAGTCTGTCGAAGTATTTGATTTTGAAGTTCTGTAGCGAGATCCGATATTGTGGATGACATATCGCATGAATTTGTTTATAGTGGCACAGAATATTTCTTCTCCTCTTCCCCATTATGCGCACCAGCTATTTATTATATACTATATTGACAAAAGTCACCGGACACCTAGAAGAGAAACACAACATAGCATTTATTGACATACATTAGTACGGTGTCGGTCCACTTTTGGCCTTAATGCATGCACTGACCCTTCGAGACATGCTTTCGACAAGGTTTTGGAACACAGCGGTGGATATACGCTCCCATTCAGTACATAATGCTGCCGCTAACTGTTGCTTAGTAGTAGGCCTTGGTTCCAAACTTCTTATGCGGCACTCTAATTCATCCCATAGGTGTTCTATGGAATTAAGATCATGGCTCTGTGCTGGCCAGTCCACACACGCACGATACGGAATTATCGTCAAACCACGCCGTAACAGTCCTTACTTTATGACTCGGTGCACTATCCTGCTGGTGCCAACAAGGCTCAGTTCCGTAGTATTACCACAGAATTGGTAGGGCATAATTGTACAGAATATCGAGGTAGATGTGCTGGTTAAAAGGTTTGTCCACGATAACCAATGAGCCGGGACCATACAACGAAAAACACCCCTACACGATGACACTGCCAGCTCCAAACTTGACCGTAGGAACACTACACTGTGGTAATAGCGTTCCCCCGGCTGCAGCCATACCCGCACACGGCCATGAGACTGAATGATCGTGTATCTGGATTCATCAGTCCATAGAACCTGTTTCCATTTATCTACAGTACACGATAAATGTTCTTTACACCATGCAAAACGACGAGTAGCATTCTGAGTGAAGATGAAAGGCTTACAAGCAGTCACACGATCACCGCAACCCATGGAATGAAGTTGTCTGAGAATGGTACGTGTACATACCGAGGTTCCAGCATTTTTACTCACCTGTACACTGAGGTCTTGTGCAGTACTCCGTCGATTAGTTGTAACGACTCTCCTGAGGCTTCTATCACTGATTATCTTTGGTCTGCCGGTACGTTTTGCTGCTTTAGGCACGCTATGTGTCTTCCACTTATTCAGTACATCCAAAACAGTTGACTTGGGTATGTCTAAACGTCTCTTGGTTTCTCTTATGGACAACCCACTAATATAATACCCAACAATCTTTCCTTTCTCAAAGCCAGTTCTCTCCCGTTGCGACATTTTCACTCAACCTCACAGTGCGATATGATCGCAGTCGGCTGCAGGCTTGTTTTTAAACCGTTTGCAGCTGTACCGCGCATCTTAACAACGCAGCGGATTCGTTAATTTGCTTTTGAAGAGTGTCCGGTTACTTTTGTCAATATACTGTATATTGTGTTACTGTAAGGAATCGGGTACTTCCATAACTTATTGTAGAGGTGATTATACGAAGTCTATGTATCAGTCTATGGACCCCCTTGAAACAAAAGCTATTATAGCTATCAAGAGTAAATTTGTACTTAGGAGTTTTGTAAAGTAATGCGGTAAAAAAGCACATCTCAACTTTTTTTAAAGATAATTGAAAGTCATTGTCAAGTTAAAAAGATCAAGTTGCAAAGCATTTTGTTGCTTCCAAAAATCACGATGAAAAATGCTTAATTTGTGAAAAGTCCTCCTACAGAAAAAAGATTATTACAAATCCATTCAGAAAAATAATTAGCTCCAACAGAAAATAAAATGACTAAATCACTCCCATTACTAACGAAAAATGTTTTTTCATCGTCGCGCAATTTGTTTTGCGATGAACGTGAGTTAATTCTCTGAGTGTTTCTGGCTGAGTGGTTAAAGATGCGCGTTTTCTGTTGACCCAACCCAAACGACCGCGGTTTGATCCTAATTGCTGCGGAAGGATTAGCTGGGGTAAAGGCTGAGAAGTGCCAGTTCTTTGATTTTTGCGAAATTTCAATTTAAATACGGAAAAACCTGAAACGTACTTTTCTGAAATAAACGGAATTTCTGACTACGGAAAATCTGTGAAAATACGGGTTAAAATAAATGGGCACTTTTTTAAAAACGGGAATTTCTGAAAAAGGCGGACATCTACCAGCAACTTTGCTCCACGTTATTTTCAGAAAGTTTTTGTGAATTCACACCATTTATTGTTTACAATGCAGCCGCCCCAATCGGTTGAAAGACATTGTCACAGTTTATGACACATGGCTTTATTACTATAGAACTCCTAGAAAGATGGACACCTATGATTGAATTTCGGAAGATGAACAGAGTTCCCACATCCTTCGACAACACATTAGCTCCAGAAAAAGAATGTTCACGATTTTTACCAATTCCAAAAGAATGGAATCCGTGGATTCCTTACCCGAAAAAATGGTTATACCTGGCCTGTTCTACATCACCATTGTTCCCCACCCACCCCCACACACACACCCGAGAGGACTAAGGAGGTGAAGAAGCAGCTTCTAAGAACAGGTGTGTCGTGGGCTCTCCTTCATGACAATGCCAGCGCTAAAAGACATCTGCAAGTTACGGCCTATCTGGAGCAGAGCTGAGTTCGGGCTCAATTTTAAGCGTCCGAGCCCGCCCGATCCCGAAGTATGTCAGCCCAAGCGCACCCGAGCCCGAAGTATGTCAGCCCAAGCACACCCGAGCCTGCCTGAGCCCGAAGTATGTCAGCCCAAGCGCACCCGAGCCCGCCCGAGCCCGAAGTATGTCAGCCCAAGCGCACCCGAGCCCGAAATATGTCAGCCCGAGCCCGCCGAAGCTCCAATTTCAAATTGCAAGATAGAGACCGGGCCCGAACGAGCCCGAAAACAGTGATTAACCTGTTTAGGCATTAAAAAATCTCCTCTTTCAGATTTCGGCTCTTTTCCCCCGGGGCAATTAACCAATGTCTTTCTCAAGGGATGTCTATCTATTTCTATAGTTTCTATTGATTTCTATAGTTTGGCCATTTTATATAGTTTTTTATTTCTATGGTTTGACCATTTTCTGTAGTTTTTTTTTATTTCTATAGTTTGACCATTTTCTATAGTTTTTTTTTATTTCTATAGTTTGACCATTTTCTATAGTTTTTTTATTTCTATAGTTTGACCATTAATTTCTTCCTGAAATCTTTCTGGCGGCCGGCCATCAGGAAAAACCAGGAGGCACAACAATCTACGTCATACGTTGCTCAATAGAATTAGCAGGGAACTGCCCCTTTGATGTAGGGAGCAAAATTTCGTCAACCTGCTATCAATAGTTCTAAAAGAAACTTTTCCTTCGCAGAAATCCAGTAATACGTGGCTTATGGTGTTTGTTACCCAAGCCTAGAATAAATAGCCCTGCCGAATTCCTACTCCCCATCAAGACCCAGTTGCTGAAGAATTCTCTTTAACAAGTGTAAAAATGTCTCGTGTGCTAAATCATACAAAATCACATTAAAAGAAAAAGGAAGAAAATTATCTCCTTCTCTCAGAACCCGAACTCCAGTAAGTATTATACAGCCTGAGCCCGGTTCGTGCCAGGGCTCGATTTCGGGTTTTCGGGCTCGGGCTCGGGCTCGGGCTCGGGCTCGGGCTTGGGCTCGGCCCGTCTCAGCACTGATCTGGATCGCAAAAAAAAAAAAAAAAGGATTAAACATGTGCCCAGCCCTCCAGGTTCACCTGAACTTACACCATGCGACTTCCGTCACAAACCCCTGCGTGCTTTGTGATGGAAGTCGGTCAATGAGACTGAAAACGGTTTTGAAGATTCTCATATGATCATCAGCCCTATACAGTGCTGACACTTGGCCCATGACAAGACATATGGATAACAGACTAAACTTTGCGGAAATAAAGGTACCGATGTGGATGTACAATGTCACCAGAATGGAGAGTGTTAAGATCAAGAGGAATAAAGTATTGAAGTGGAAGTGGTTTCGAAATATCTGCCAAGAGACAATATTGCGCTCGTATATCACGCATTGAGGGGTGATGAATATGAAAGACGCAGTTTTGTCAACACGGAACTGTCAGGAAACTACGAGTGCAGGAAGACTGAAGTTGGACGAAGTAAACAAAGAGAAGAATTTAAACTGTGACGATGCAGGACCGAAATGAATTGCGAAGAGAAATATTCAATGGGGCCGTCACTTAAAACAATTAATGGCACAGGAAAATTTGAAACAATTATCTGGACAATTATTATCATGGATATTATTGTCAGAAAACACCGCCCGGAAATAATTTCCTAAACCCTCTAACATAAATTTATTTTCAAATTATGCGCATTGGTAAACTCGAAGTACTAGTATGGATCGCCCCAACGCACCATCGTGAGATTATTTACCTGTTTGTTGTTTTATTTAATGCGCTGTATTATGTTTTTCTTTAAACAGCTCTAGCTGAAAGCTTAAGTGCTTAATTTTGTGTCTCGGCTAGTGTTCGTTGTGAACTTCGTGAAGCCGCCCCGGTGGCGCATTTTTCTAAGCGATGGCCTCTGATCATTCGTCCGAACGGGGTCCCGGTTCGAATCCCGGTGAGGCATGGATGTTGTGTTTGTCTTATGGCACTGGCTCTCTCCCTTCCCTGGAACCAGTGACCCTAAATTAGGGACGGGCGACTGCTTATAGCCCATTGAGTTGCTCACGGTGGTCGTTAAACCTCCAATAAAAAAAATACTTCGTGAACATATATTTTACTTCAATAAGTATCACAACGGCCAGGGTGAAAGAACTGTTTAATAAACTCTTCGCTTTATTTGTTCCACTTGCGGGAAGATCCAATCGGCATTTGTACACACATTAATCCTGCAGTGATTATATTCGTTAATCAATCACATAGATCTCAATAGCTTTGATATCAACTTTTAGCAATTTACTTTCCAGCAACAACAACTCTTGAACATAAATCGCCATATCTCTGTCGTGGATGAATCTCGAACAACTCCACATCAGCTACTACTACAATTACTGCCTTACACATTACATCAAATAACACTGGTGTACAAAAATTAAGGACGAAGAGGAGAAATTAGCATAACAGCGGAACGAGCAAGCAGAACGGACCGAAAGACCACTCAGGAGATAGACTAGGGTCCAGTACGGTAGGGCATGCGCATGTATATGCAGCATGACGTAGGGGGAGGGGAGTGTCGGAAGGGTGTTAAGCACACGGGCGGTGTACGCTCAGCAATTCGGTAAAAGCTATTCCACGGTGTACATCGGTTTGAACGACGTCGAGTTGCTGCCACCGTGTGATATGGCCAACAGGCAATCCAGTAGACGACATCTGCATGACTTTACCCAAGGTCGCGTCATTGGGAAGTTGGAAGAAGGTCGAAGTGTGACTAGTGAAGCCGAGGAGTTCGGGATCGCTCACAGCATAGTTTCACGAGCTTGGAGAGCATTTAAAACGACAGGAACAGCTGTCCGAGAGTTTAGCAGTGGTCGTCCACGAACAACCACGGCGGCGGACGACTGGTATATTGTCCTACAGGCGAGAAGAGACAGATGGTAGACAGCGGGAGAAATCGCAAGGCACATGCAACAGACAACTGGACGTCCAATATCGCGTTTTACCGTGGCTAGGAGGCTGCACAAAGGTGGTCTATTTGCACGACGACTAGTACGGTATGTGCCATTAACGCCTCCTCATCGGAGACGGCGGCTTCTGTGGTGCCAGGAACACAAGAACTGGACACATCAGCAATGGGGTCGAGTTCTCTTTACGGATGAGACACGATTTAATCTGACGAGCGTTTCTGGACGTATACACATCTAGAGAGAGCAGGGAACACGCAATCACACCTCCAACGTCATCGAAAAGACAGGTTTGGAGGTGGCGGAGTTCTCGTTTGGGGCGGTATCATGCTTGGTAGCCGTACTGACCTCCACATCTTCCAAGGAGGTTCAGTCACTGGTATCCGCTATTGTACCGAGGTTCTCCTGCCTCACGTGCGTCTGTTTAGAGGTGCTGTGGGTCCTGAGTTCCTTTTCATGGACGACAACGCTACACCTCATCGTACAGTGGCTGTTGGACAGTGAAGATATTCAACGCATGGATTGGCCCGCAAGGTCCCTGAACCTAAATCCAATCGAACACGTTTGGAACCTTCTCGGGAGACGCTTGGCAGCACGTCACCAGCCGCCGGCAACGATTCCGCAGCTGCAATTGGCGCTACAAGAGGAATGGACCGCGATGCCTCAACAGCTCCTTGACAACCTCGTCCTCAGCATGGACAGACGATGTAAATCCTGCAACGCAGTCAGGGGTGATCATATCCCCTACTAAAGACTGGAATATTCTTGGAAGCCGCCTGTCACATGGACGTTTCTGTCTTCTGTCCAGTTGTGCTAGAAGCTGCCTTTTCAATAAAGTGCGTTTGTATCCTTTAGATTCCTTGTTTGGACGGTTTTGCTCACTTGTCCCATATTCTTACATCTTGGGGATCTTATGGTATGATTTGAGTCGATGTGGAGCACTTCTGCACGATGTTACATTCAAAAAACCGTCTCGTCCTTAAATTTTGCACGCCAGTGTATTGTATGCTGCTCTGATTCACAGTCAGTGTTGGCAAGATGAAAAAAGCTGTTTGGGGATATGTGTGCTTCAGTGAGAAAGCATCTAATCAAGAAGTAACTAAATTTACATAAGAGTACAGAAACTCAAAAGGAAGGTTAAATGGAGATACACAGTGGTTGGACAGAAAAATGTGAACACCTAGGAAAAGAAGGTTTTACGTACCTAATAGGATGTGGGATAATCTTTGGCATTCAAAACTGTCTGAATCTTCCTTGGAATGAAAGCATACAAATCCTGTATGGTGGTTAGTGGGATGTTATACTATTCTTCATGTTGAAACTACTACAGGTCCTTTGAGAGAAGCAGGAGGAGGATAACGAGATCTTACCCTGTTTTCCAATACAGACCACGGTGGCTCGATGATGTTTAAGTCTGGTGATTGGGGAGGCCGTGGAAGGTGTTCGTCCTTATGTTCCTCAAACCATGATTGGACATTACGAACTCTGTAAATTAGGGCGTTATCATCTTGATAGATGGCATCCCCTGCAGGAAACAATGCCTGTGCCATTGGATGGACTTGGTCGGCCAAAATGGTTTCAAACACCCTGCCAGTCGTTCGTCCTTTCAAGGGGATCAGTGGACCCGCTGAAAACCAACATATGGCTGACCCCCTAGAGCATGACAGAATTACCACCATGCTGCACTGTTGGGAGCAGACATTCTGCGTTGTACGCTTCTGACGATGTTCTCCAAACTTAAACACATCCTGCGGTGGGGAATAGTGTGAATGTGGATTCATCCTACCACATTACACGCTTCCATGCATTGGCAGTCCACGTTTTATGCTCCTGGCACCATTGCCGTCGCCGTTGTGCATTCACCCGGGTCACTAAAGGTTTTACAATAGCAGCTCTCATGAATATCTTGTTTATGTAGTTCTCTGCGCACTGTTTTCGTTGATACTGGGGTCTGGAAATGCAGATTGTGCTCCGCACTAATTTTCGGTGCCGTGGTCTTCTGATTAAGGGTAACAATCCCCTTTAATGCTCTCCTGTCTCTATCAGTCAGGGTCGTTTTCTGGCCGCTCTTGTGTTTCGCTAACAAGGTTTTTCCACGAACATGGTACGTTGTCGTGATGCTAGACATAGTAGCTCTGGATACCACCAATGCCATGTCGACTGTTGTCCCGGAGGCTCCAACTTGCCTGCCACCAACAATAAGCCCCCTTTCGAAGTCCGTTAGGTCGCTCATTTCGTCGTCACCTTGCAAAAAGTTTAGCAACAAGACATTTTAAATGCACTTAAACAGGATCTTGAGGTTCTAAACAAAGTTATTACAACCAAAACGTGGTAGATACCTTTGCATATTGTAACGTACGCAGCTGCATTAAAAGTCACGTCTTTTTTTTTTTTTTTTTTTTTTTGAGTGGAGGTTTAACGACCACCGTGAGCAACTCAATGGGCTATAAGCAGTCGCCCGTCCCTAATTTAGGGTCACTGGTTCCAGGGAAGGGAGAGAGCCAGTGCCGTAAGACAAACACAACATCCATGCCTCACCGGGATTCGAACCCGGACCCCTTTCGGACGAATGATCAGAGGCCACCGCTTAGACCACTGCGCCACCGGGGTGGCAAAAGTCACGTCTGAGAGTAGTGTTCACATTATTCTGTCCAACCCCTATACGTCACAACTGACTGAACAGCAAGAATTGTTTTTTTTGGGGGGGGGGGGGCTGACGACCTTTGTGAGCAACTCGATGAGCTATACGGCCACTGGTTTCAGCAAAGGGAGAAATCCAAGCACAACATCCATGCCTCACCGGGATTTAAACTCGGATGCATCTCAGACGAATGGTCAGAATCCAGTGCTTAGACTACTGCGTCACCAGCGCTGCGCGGCTGGAAACCTGGAGGCCGCCCCGGTGGCGCAGTGGTGGCTTCTGATCATTCGTCCAAGATGGGTCCGTGTTCAAATCCCGAGAAGCACGGATGTTGTGTTTGTCTTACGGCGCTGACTCTCTCCCTTTCCTAAAGCCAGTGGCCTTAAATTACAGACGAGCGACTGCTTATAGCCCATTGAGTTACTCGCGGTGGGCGTTAAACTCCCAAATAAACGAAAAAAAGGCTTAATGTATCAACGAATGAAATACGTGATTACACCATTATACAATACAAATTTTGAAGTTGTGAATCCGTTTATTGGTGTAAATATGACATGAATGGTAAGTCAGATAATATCCGAGAAATTGAAAATTTCGTCTTGCTGGAGGGGTAATCGAACCCGCGTCTCCTGCCTTGTGCCCGAGTATGCTAACCACTACACCACCCAGAACGACCAAGTCTCAAGTTTTCGATTAATTTTAATATAACCATCACAGGATTGGCCAAAAAATGTGCAGCAAAGTTGTATTGGCTTAATGTATTATTTAGATTTTTTTCTAGAAGTGGGAATGTCGTGCCCAAACACAGACAGACAAGGTATAACATGTTGTTTATTTCTTTGCATATGTACGTTAAATGACATTCAAAAAGGGGACAATGGTGCCTACTGTGTCTATCTTTCTTTCTTTTTTTATTTTTCTCTATTGAAAAGCTTATCATAAGGGAGCCAGTTTGCGTCTGCTTAGTATCCGGCTATAAAAATTAATCGCGAAATAAGCCAGATGGCTGGAGGAAACGAACGAACACCTACGAAAGAAGAAAGAGAGGTGGTATGCTTACTATCAAGAAGAAAATGCAAATGTTTTCTCCTGTCTTGTATATTCCATGTTAGTTTTTCATTTCGTTGTTCACGGCGCTAATACTTCTAGGACAATTCTATTCATTGCAAACTGCCCCACAGCTCGTAAAAATAACGGGCTGAAAAACTAGCGCGCGGGAAAATGTGCTCTGCGCTGCTGCTGTTTCGTTTTTCTTCCGCTTAGCCGTTTCTTTTGCTTCAGTTTAAGTCTCTTATCAGTCATAATTCTCCTCCCCACCCCCACACACCCGTTCCATTTTTTCGATGTCCTCTGATACTGGTCACTTTTGGTTTTTTTTTTTTTTTGGTTGGGATAAAGCAACCACAGTGATCCATCTGCATATTCAAATCCGTTTCCAAACGTGAAGTTTTCCAGTAACTGTTCAGGAAAGCTGTTCCAATAAAGATTTTACGTTAAATAAAAATGCTTCTCAAATATCAAATTTTGGACGCATTCTTATCATTTTTTTCACATAAACAAAACAGGAAATCTTATTAGTAATATAAATAGTATAAACTCACTGTTGTAGAATACTTAGAACGGTGTTTTTTTTTTTTTTTTTTTTATTGGAGGTTTAACGACCACCGTGAGCAACTCAATGGGCTATAAGTAGTCGCCCGTCCCTAATTTAGGGTCACTGGTTCCAGGGAAGGGAGAGAGCCAGTGCCGTTAGACAAACACAACATCCATGCCCGACCGGGATTCGAACCCGGACCCCTTACGGACGAATGATCAGAGGCCAGCGCCACCGGGGCGGCCTTAGAACGGTGTAAATAATGCGGTGTAGGTGCAATTGTTAACAGGAAAGGAATTTCTTAAAATAAATTCTCATTTATTATAGTTATTTCAGGCAGCATAAGTCTAAGCAGGTTGTTAAGTATTTTAATGACAATGTTGGGTATGGCTAGAAATCGCGCTTAAATACCTACAACCAAGGCGAACAGAAAATATAAATTACAGAAAAAAAACAGATATATTTTAAAAATATACAGACGCCACCCCGAAATTTACGAAATAAAGCTGACAACGATTGGCTTTTGTGCTTCATGGCATTTGATTGTTACTCTGTTCGCCAAAATTAATTTTTCAAACTATTAAACTATTAATTTTTGAAACTGACCCAAAAACTGACCCACACATTGTTATGTTCAGGAGCTTGTTTCATTTCATGCTGGAAACATCTCTGAGTTTCAGTTACCGAACCACATTCATGCAGTACCTTACAATTTTTTTATGGAGTTGTCAGTATTCCAGAAACCGGGAATTATATAAAGAAACATCAGATTAAAACTTAGGCTTCTACTCCTGTTGAACACAGTTTTTTATTCAAAATAGTATAATTATACTAATGATCCGAACTCCTTGGCGTAGAATAGAAATCAAAGTTTCCAAGCTTTCGCAAATCAACCAGATGGTTATTCAAGGAAGGTAGACAGCAAACCTTCCTTGAAAAACCCATGTGGTTGATGTGCGAAAGTCTGGAAACTTTAATTTCTTTCCTACGCCAAGAAATTCAAATCATTAGTATAGTTATACTATTTAGAGTATAATTGGCGTGCCGTTCCTATTTATTAATTACTTTTGCCCTCTCCGAGCAATGTGGAAAACCTTTAAATTATTACGACAGCTGAGGCTCAAACTGAAGAAGGAACGGTCCCACCTCGACTTCCAAATCGCTTGCAAGACTTTCGGCTTGATCCCAAAGTTAGAAGTTTGCTGTCTACTTTACTTGAAAAAGCCATCTGATTTATGTACGAAAGCTTGGAAACTTTCATTTCTATTCTACGCAAAGAAATTCAAATCGTTAATATAGTTATACTATTTTGAGTATAACTGGTATGCAGTTCCTATTTTTTAATTACAGTTCTTCATTTCGTTTACAGTAAGCGTATTAGAGTTTCTTTTCTGGAATATTCATTCTTGAGCAAACCGCATGTGTTACATGGGAAACTTTGATCAATTTTTATCTATCCTATTCCTTTCTTCCTCCTTTTCATTATTTAGAAGTACATTATTGGGTTATATGTAAACTTTCACTTGCTCCGTATGAACAGATTTGAATCTAATCATATGAAGAAAAATATATTTGCATCAACTGAATTCAAAATGATGGCCTTTCAGTGCGTGTATTATAAACACAGTTATCACCAAACGCAAATTTTCCTTTATGTCACCTGTAGTGTCTTTAGTTGTTTTGAATAGTTTTTAGTAGTTGAACGTTGTTGAATTAATTGGTGTCCTTAATTAAACTGGTTGAACATATACCCCACTAAAATGAACGACGGGGTGAAAACAAATCACGAAGCTACTATTCACGACATTAAAACCACAACACAAATGCCATAGACAACTAACAGAATGGTAGTACACCACCGTATAGCCCATTGTCATGAAAACTACCATTCACGACATTAAAACCAATCACAAATACAATAGACAACTAATAGAAAGTTAAAACACCATTATGTAGACATTGTCACAAAAATTACTATTTACTACATTGAAACCAAATACAAATACAATAGACAACTAATAGAAGGTTAACGTACCCTTGTGTGTGTTTAGCCATTATAGCAAAAACTACCACTCAATACAATAAAACAAAACACGAATTCAATTGACAACTACTCACTGCAGAAACACAACTCCAACTGGAAGCTCTCAGCCTTATTTGGGAGGTGAAGATGAGCTCATGTGCAGGTTCAAACATGTTTGAATCTTGTTTCCACATGTGCTTGGCTGCCCTTTTACTTCACACCTTCCTTTTCATACGAATTGTTTTTGTACAAATTTGTTATTCGTATTTGTGAGCAAACTGAATCTTGCACAATTTTACAGCAGCATTTGGCAAAACCTGCCGCCATAACTACTCAATATTTGTTACTTCAGACATCCAGTTTTTATTCCTTTTTGTATCTTCCGTAATTTTTGAACTATTTCTGATACCATTAAAGCGGAGATACATTTTTGTTCATATTATTTTTATTTCATGTTTTGTTTCATAAGTTTTTCCATAACTTATTGCAAAATATTTTCAATGTTATCACTGCAAAGGTCCAGTTTTGTTCTTATCCTCATACACTCTTAGGTTCAACAAATTTCTGTACAACTGTTCAATACCTTTCCTAAAATATAATAATAACGATAATAAATACGAATCATTGAATTATCTTTTCAAAATCACTTCAAGCCAGTGATTTAGTTGTCTTTAGATATTCCTTATATGATTCAGCAATTTCCGTAGATCCAAAGTAGAGACGTTTGAAAAAATGAAAAACTCTGTTTTACCGTTGAGTAAGCTGCAGTATCTTAAGTTGCTTGGAATAGTTTCTAGTAGTTGAACGTTGTTGAATTAATTAGCCTCTCTAACTAAATTGGTTGAGCCTATATACACTAGAAATAACTAAGTGAATGAGCGGCCAAGGTGAAAATAATCAACAAACGTACAATACCAGTAGTTGACTTACTGAGGTCGTAATTCATCAAATGACTCTTTATATTAATCGCATATGTAAACATAGAAATCTCCACCATCTAATTGTAACACCTTGTTCATCAATAACAAGCTTTTCATCTCTCCATCACTCCTCTACTGCACACCATCTTTCATTCAGCGTATTTATTTCCTTCGGTGAGAACATTTTTAACCGAGAAATAACGAAATTTTAATAAGAAACAGAAACACTAAACGAAGGTTGAATACAGGTGTTCCTCACCATGCGTGAGACTAGAGTTGTTTTTCTAGGACAGGTCATGCTATCGATAAAAGCTATACGAACCGCACGCAAATAATTTGCATGCAGTATCGACAAATTACTGTTATCTTTGAGGAAAAGAAAGTTTTGCACTAATTGTATCACTAGATACTTAATTGATGTTCTCAAGATGCATAGTATGTTCACACATTTTTAGAACGTTTTGATAAGAAATTACAGAAAATAAAAAAAGTTCAAAGAATTGAAATTGGCAACAGCGAGTTAGATGAACACGAAAGAAACATCTGCTGCAGTTAAATATTGTCTGCTAAGAAAATAGCGCACGTAAACAAGCTGTGGATAGAAGACTATGTTTCTGCTCTTTACGGAGAGAAATATTCGTAATATGTAATTAAGAAATGCTGTGAAAATCATAAAATTAGCATTTCTAAATGTAAAATAAGCAATATTATTAATAATTGTGGGGGAAATCGTCAAGCATTGCTTTTAACAGGGAAAAGAACACCAAACGAATATCCAAAGAAGATATCTACTTTTACGACTATTTCAAAAGCAAGGCCTAGAGAAATCGCGAAGTCGTTAAAAATCTCTGCATCAACTGTAAACAAGGTAATGCACAAAGCTTTGAATGTGAAAAAAAAACAAAACGTAATGCTCACTGCCTTTTACTTAGTCACGTGGCTGAACACGGTGTAGACTTCTCTATGAAAATAATCTAGACAGAGACAGATGGAAATTTCTTGTGACTTTTGATGAAGCATGGATCTACCTAAACGTCTGTAACAAGGACAGGTCGATTTGCTATCGTGAAAGATCAGAAAAAGACTTTCAGACTTGGTTTCAAGAATCCAAAGCAAGTTTCAGTAAAGGATTCATGATTATTGCTGGTTTCTCGTACAGTGGGAAATTAAAGTTTAGAAAAGTTGAAAAGAATTTTAAAATCAATTCTACATATTACCAAAATAATGTTTAAGCTCCGATATTTAAAAAGAAAATTTTATTCCTTTATCAGCAGATCCTTTAAAGAGTAGAACTTCATCAGGATAAAGTTAGCAGTCATTCATCCAAATCTACTACTCTGTTTCTTGAAAAAATGAAGAAAAGAGATGAGTATCAAGTCTATTCCTTTTGCTCATATTCCTTCAGAGTCCCCTGATGTGTCATCAATGGACTATTGTGTCTTCGGACTGCTAAAAAGAGCGCTCAGACCTAAAAATGAGACGGGTATCAAGTGAATACCTTTTGCTCATATTCCTTCAGAGTCCCCTGATGTGTCACCAATGGACTATTGTGCCTTCGGACTGCTAAAAAGAGCGCTTTCTAAACGCAGACCTAAAACAATGATTGGACTATGGAAAGCAGTGGAAAAGGAGTGGAATAAAATATCACTACCAACTGTAAGAAATGCCATGATATCTTGGAAATCTAGATCTAGGTTAATAGTCCAGAGAAAGTACTTTCAGATAGAACATTTAAGAAAGAAATAATATCAATATTGCTGGAAAATCGTTATAAAAATATCTGAACATCCTGTATAAGTATCCTTCTTCTTCTTCTAACCCTTTCTATAGCCAATTAAGCCAATAGGTTTCCCTTATTTTATGAGGGACTTTCTAGCCTAATATCTCACGATCACCAGTCGTCTTAGGAAATGCGTTTTATTACCTCCTGCCAGGTTTTTAGTTAGGGACAAAGAAGGTCCGGGGCCGACTTCACAGGGAGCCAGATCAGATCAGATGTAGAGCATTTTAGGAAGGGAGTGTCTGACCCCAGGTCTTAAACAACCCTTAGAAATAGGAAGCTAGGAGATTTGGGCTAGAGTGCCCAATAGGAAAGTGAAACGGAAGCGAGGTAGAAACGGGGTGGAAGACGCCCTTGTTTATTACCGGTGGGGGGAGAGTATCCGGGCCCAACGGCTTAACGTGCCCATCCGACGCACGGCGGATATTTAGTGGTTCGAGCGTTTGTTCATACCTGGGATCAAACCGGAGGTCTTCTCCGTGGCAGTCACGAACGTTGGCCACTAGGCCACCCACGGCTTTCACAGGGAACCGTCTACGCATTCGCGTCCTCAAACACAGGGAGTCTGCGGAAAAACCGCAGGCTGGATGGCCGGCAGGACTGGGGTTCGAACACCCATCAGAAACGTCCGTCTCCCACATGCACAATGCATAGCTATTTAAACAACAACGCTACGCCGGTGGTAAGTATCCTTATTGAGCAAACTAAAGTAATATAATAGAAAAGAAGAAATAATAAACTCCATAATAGTGATGATCAGATAAAAAAAAAATACGAGCACTTTATCATAAACATAACTGTAATGTAAAGGCAATACATTGAAAAAATGTGTCTATCTGTCTGGGACACTTCCTATCGGAATAACCAATGGCGACTGCATTTTGTTTCTACTGTTTTGATGGTGTTCTTTGTTGAGTGCTCACAATTCTTTATACTTGTATACTTCCAGAAAAGGACGAATTCTGGTTATGGAATTTAAAGGTTGACCACAGGAATTCAGTTTGCCGGTTGAAATTTGGAACCGAATATCCGGTATCAGAAAATCCTAAAATCTTGTCCTCATGCCCTACCCTAGGAAGTTAGACCATACAGTAGGTTAAATCCGTCGAAAGGGTCATAGGAGGCTATACCAGCCGCGACAGCGTTTGGGTGGCTTCACAAGATCACGTTTATCCCATTGTGATCCTATGTAGAGGATTTTAGGAAGGGAGTGTCTGACCCCAGGTCTTAAACAACCCTTAGAAATAGGAAACTAGGAGATTTGGGCTAGAGCGCCCGATAGGAAAGTGACATGGAAGCGAAGTAGAAAGGGGGAGGAAGACGCCCTTATTTTTTACCGGGGGCCAGTACCCGAGGTCCGACGGTTTAACGTGCCCATCCGACACACGGCGGGTATTTAGTGGATCGAGCGTTCGTACCTTCCTGGGATCGAACCTGAGGCCCTTCCCGTGGCAGTCACGAACGTTGCCTACTCGGCCACCCGCGGCCCAAGTTCATCCCTTCTTTTATCTCAATGGGATATATAGGCAATGGAAAAATTCGAATAATTGTGTTGTCTGTGCTCTACATCCAGATTACACATCGAAAGCCTCACAAATGGAAACGCATAACGTTTAGAATTTTATCTTAGGAACGCTCAGCGGAAAGGAAAATTAAAACAAACTGTGGAGGAGTTATACGGTATAGCAAAATAGACTCTGGAGGGGGTTTTAACCCCTAAAATTCTATCCTGGTTGCGCCCCTGTTCGCCACACATACCCCTAACAAAAAAAGTGCTCACTATGTAAAGATTAAAACGTATGTAAAATCTTAGTCAAGTTTAAAAGTGTAAAGCTGATGTACATACAGAGGAAGCGCTAATATAACGCATTCATTTTTTAATACATATCTACATACTAAAAAAATCAAAGACTTTGATTTTTTTCCCTTTTACGTACACATTCATGGCAAAAAACTGGGCGAGAACTCCCTTAACGATTCAGTGCCTCAAATATTTGGGAAAACACACGTACACTCATGCCCCAGTTCAAAGGTTAATTCCTTCAGGAAGTGTGCGTCGTAATCCCAAATCCAAATATCGACTATTTTCAAATATAATCGTTATTGAAGATAGTTGAACAAGGTTTGGGGACTTCGAGAACATCGTTTCGACATAATAAAGTTCACAAATTCACTCATCATAATTATGCAGCATAGTTATGATAAAATTGCTTTAAAGGATTTTAGAATTTTGATCAATATTAGAGAAGTGCTCCAAAATTTATTAATGATAATATTTGTATGCTTCAATTTTTCCCAAACTGTTCTTCAATGGAATGCGGTTTTTTGTATTTCAGTGTTAAAAGAGCGATTCAGAAAATAAAAACATACAGCAAAGATTCTGACAAAATAAGTCTGAAAATGGAAGTACAACCAATACAGATAAATATGAGTATAAATTTTATGAATCCTCTCAGTATCTTTGCAAACATTTCTCACTGAAATCGCCATCTAGTTTGACACATGAAATTCTCTGCTTTTCTGTCATTTTGAGATCTACTTAAATTTTCTACTATAATAACCGTTTTTGTATTATCCCTTGAAATATATTCTATTCAGTTCTTATTCATGTGTTATAGAAGCATATTTTTATGAAATTGTCTTATAATTTCTTTTTCCTTATTCTTCCAGTTGACAAATGCTGAAGGATAATGATTCAAAGGGGCCATCTTTTAGTCATTTCATCCTGATATTATTAGTGCCGAAGAAAAAGACGAGAAACCCATGATGGCCATTTTTTCTATCTTTCCATATTAAAGATAAAGGAATCCAAGAAAATAATACACGAGGGACAAGATAAGTAAGTTGCTCAAATATCTCTATATTCTTCCAAATATCTGATGTGATTGCGTCAGACATAAACACAATGAACATAAGTTAGTTATTTTAAAAAAGACAAACCCATTTCAGTTTAAAGACACAATTTACAAACAATAAAAAGTATACGATGAAACGATACAATGTACAGGTTTACATCTCAAAAAGGGATGAAAATACCAGATCTCGCATGAGAAATACTAGTTTAATAATAGTAAGAATAAGTAATGTCTTTCTTTTTCTTCCTTATTTTGAAATTAGTGGACTTGCTTAAATATATATATGGTTTCACGTGAAATTTATTTCTTGTGCTTTTTTAATATATCTGAGCAGAAAAGAGATGTGTTCATTTTCGCACTTAATCACAACTGTTTTGCGTTTCCTTTGTGTAATCAAATATAGATTCTGCTTATCCGTTTTCATAGAAAATTGCCGAAATTTTGATGCTTTCTCAGTGAAAAACTCGTACGTTCACGTAGGAAATAGTAATACTATACTAGTGATCCGACTTATTGGCGTAGGAAATAGACACATAAGCGTTTCCAAGCTTACGCACATCAACCAGATGGCTTTTTCAAGGAAGTTAGACAGAAACTGCACTGTCTAACACTGTCTGTTTTGGTGTACAGTTCCTTGTTATCAATTCGTACGTTCACTTTTACATGTAAATGGATTTTTTTTTCATTTATTAATTTCTTGGAAAATCTAAATCGCGAATCTGCTTATTAACTTCACACAAAATATATTAAATTCTTATTCGTCCAGAGGATATCTAAGTTCAGTTAGTTTCGTTCAAATTAACTGAATTCTTAATCTTTCTTAACACCGCCATATCATGCATGAACCAATTTATGCACTTTCACTAAAAGCTGAGTTCTTGTGCTTTCTCGTTGATACATTAATTTAGATTCGCACATGGTTTAATACTTTTCCTCTCTTGATTTACCTAATTAATATAATTGCTTATTCACTTTCATGCATAATTAGGGTAATTTTTACGATTTGGTAGTACCCCAAAATGCTAAATCTTTTTATTCACTTTTGCAAAGTAAGTAGCGGAGTGGTTGCGCTCACATAGCAAAGGCAGTTTATGAATCTGTGTTGAGGCAAAGCAGCTGAAATTTTCATAAATTTGTTATATTTGGTAGTACCGATGAAAGAAAATCAGTGGAGATTTTATACTCGTATATTTTCAGAAAATACTAAAGATACGTTTTTACTTTCTTTATATTTTTGTTGTAAATCGTGACCATCGTTTTCGCCAGTTTCACGGAAAATTAGTGTGGTTCTTAACTTTTTGGTGCAAATACTGAAATTACATTTCAGTTTCCCGTTATATCATGCAAGAGATAAACCAATCACCTCCGAATTACATTCCCAGTTCAGCAATGTTGAACTAAATTAAAACAGTCCCGGCTGATTCATGAATATATTACTTAAAAGAACAGATTTTTTTTAAATAAACAGCACTGTTCGAATTAGAAATAAATCTTCTACAGGCCCAGCGGACCACTCGAATTTGCAAATCACTGGTCCGTTAAAATGCCCACTAGTTCGTGAAAGAAAAACTTTTACAGCATAGGCAAAAAATGACGTGTCATTTCATCGGACTGTATATCACAAATTAAGAGGGACAGAAGTCATGAAATTCAATACATGCATATACATGAGCAGCACACGAAGCTGCAAGGAAGAAAATAAATAAGGGGGAAACCATACAGTGTACTTATTATGAAGCACTTTGCAACATACCAAAAGCCACCTGCCTGAATTACCTTGATTAAGTGTAAAAGGCAGGAGGTTACCCCATGTGGACAGAAAGAGAAATGGGAAAAGCCACTTGTCTGAATTACCTTGATTCAAAGGCAGGAGGTTACCCAATGTGGACAGAAAGACAAACGGGAAAAGCCACCTGCCTGAATTACCTTGATTCAGCGTAAAAGGCAGGAGGATACCCAATGTGGACAGAAAGAAAAATGGGAAAAGCCACCTGCCTGAATTACATTGATTCAGTGTAAAAGGCAGGAAGTTACCCAGTGTGGACAGAAAGAGAAATGGGAAAAGCCACCCGTTTGAATTACCTTGATTCAAAGGCAGGAGGTTACCCAATGTGGACAGATAGACAAATGGGAAAAGCCACCTGCCTGAATTACCTTGATTCAGTGTAAAAGGCAGGAGGTTACCCAATGTGGATAGAAAGAGAAATGGGAAAAGCCACCTGCCTGATTCAGTGTAAAAGGCAGGAGGTTACCCTATGTGGACAGAAAGAGAAATGGGAAAAGCCACCCGTCTGAATTACCTTGATTCAAAGGCAGGAGGTTACCCAATGTGGACAGAAAGACAAATGGGAAAAGCCACCTGCCTGAATTACCTTGATTCAGTGTAAAAGGCAGGAGGTTACCCAATGCGGACAGAAAGAGAAATGGGAAAAGCCACCTGCCTCAATTACCTTGATTAAGTGTAAAAGGCAAGAGGTTACCCAATGTGGACAGAAAGAGAAATAGGAAAAGCCACCTGCCTGACCTGAATTACCTTGATTAAGTGTAAAAGGCAAGAGGTTACCCCATGTGGACAGAAAGAGAAATGGGAAAAGCCTCCTGCCTGAATTACCTAGATTCAGTGTAAAAGGCAGGAGGTTACCCAATGTGGACAGAAAGAGAAATGGGAAAAGCCACCCGTCTGAATTACCTTGATTCAAAGGCAGGAGGTTACCCAATGTGGACAGAAAGACAAATGGGAAAAGCCACCTGCCTGAATTACCTTGTTCAGGCAGGAGGTTACCTCATGTGGACAGAAAGAGAAATGGGAAAAGCCACCTGCCTCAATTACCTTGATTAAGTGTAAAAGGCACGAGGTTACCCAATGTGGACAGAAAGAGAAATGGGAAAAGCCACCTGCCTCAATTACCTTGATTCAGTGTAAAAGGCAGGAGGTTACCCAATGTGGACAGAAAGAGAAATGGGAAAAGCCACCTGCCTGACCTGAATTACCTTGATTCAGTGTAAAAGGCAGGAGGTTACCCAATGTGGACAGAAAGAGAAATGGGAAAAGCCACTTGCCTGATTCAGTGTAAAAGGCAGGAGGTTACCCTATGTGGACAGAAAGAGAAATGGGAAAAGCCACCTGTCTGAATTACCTTGATTCAAAGGCAGGAGGTTACCCAATGTGGACAGAAAGGTAAATGGGAAAAGCCACCTGCCTGAATTACCTTGATTCAGTGTAAAAGGCAGGAGGTTACCCAATGTGGACAGAAAGAGAAATGGGAAAAGCCACCTGCCTCAATTACCTTGATTAAGTGTAAAAGGCAGGAGGTTACCCAATGTGGACAGAAAGAGAAATGGGAAAAGCCACCTGCCTGACCTGAATTACCTTGATTAAGTGTAAAAGGCAGGAGGTTACCCCATGTGGACAGAAAGAGAAATGGGAAAAGCCTCCTGCCTGAATTACCTAGATTCAGTGTAAAAGGCAGGAGGTTACCCAATGTGGACAGAAAGACAAACGGGAAAAGCCACCGGCCTGAATTACATTGATTCAGTGTAAAAGGCAGGAGGTTACCCCATGTGGACAGAAAGAGAAATGGGAAAAGCCACCCGTCTGAATTACCTTGATTCAAAGGCAGGAGGTTACCCAATGTGGACAGAAAGACAAATGGGAAAAGCCACCTGCCTGAATTACCTTGATTCAGTGTAAAAGGCAGGAGGTTACCCAATGTGGACAGAAAGAGAAATGGGAAAAGCCACCTGCCTCAATTACCTTGATTAAGTGTAAAAGGCAGGAGGTTACCCCATGTGGACAGAAAGAGAAATGGGAAAAGCCACCCGTCTGAATTACCTTGATTCAAAGGCAGGAGGTTACCCAATGTGGACAGAAAGAGAAATGGGAAAAGCCACCTGCCTCAATTACCTTGATTCAGTGTAAAAGGCAGGAGGTTACCTCATGTGGACAGAAAGAGAAATGGGAAAAGCCACCTGCCTGAATTACCTTGATTCAGTGTAAAAGGCAGGAGGTTACCCAATGTGGACAGAAAGAGAAATGGGAAAAGCCACCTGCCTGACCTGAATTACCTTGATTCAGTGTAAAAGGCAGGAGGTTACCCAATGTGGACAGAAAGAGAAATGGGAAAAGCCACCTGCCTAAATTACCTTGATTCCGTGTAAAAGGCAGGAGGTTACCCAATGTGGACAGAAAAAGAAATGGGAAAAGCCACCTGCCTGAATTACCTTGATTCAGTGTAAAAGGCAAGAGGTTACCCAATGTGGACAGAAAAAGAAATGGGAAAAGCCAGAGCATAAACAGTTTTTCAACCTCCAGTTGGAAAGCATTCTAAAAGACCCATATTCTGGGGTCACTACTTAGACAAGCAAGTGGTGTTGTCTAAATACAAATATTTTGATTCAGACCACGCCTTCCTAACAGTCCAAAATTTTCATAAAACTAAAGTAGGGTTTGAAATTCTGATATTCAGTTTTTGAGTAGTAAAATATCTGAATTTCAAAAAAATCCGAAAACTGTCATACCCGAAACCTGGATATTTTTAAATATGGTTCAGTTCTTTATAAACTTGATAATTCTGAAACAAACGGGTTAAAAAAATTACTGGCCACCCAGGATAGGTACACAAATAGTCCACTGGCCCAATGGAAGTTTTACTGGCCAATTGTCAGCGGACCACTGGGTAATTCGAACGCTGAACAGCATTGTTATTCTTTGACTCCAGAACCTTGATACATGGTTTAAAATTCCTGTCCGTCATTTGGACTTTTTAACTGTGCAGGGAGTTAACAGGCAAGCGTATGAATCATGAAACAAACACGAAAACATAAAATGACTGTAACATACAGTGACTTCAGTTTATTGCACATGTAATTCAGCAAAGACGAATGTACTACTAGGTGCTTCTCGAACACTATGAGCAACTAGGTGCTTCTCGACCACCATTAGCAACTTTAAAGGCTATATGTACTCACGATAAGTAACTTGAGGCCACTGGTTCATGGGAGAGTGGGCAGTCTGCGAGCGCACCACCCATGAATCAGTCGGGACCCGAACCCGGGTTCACCTTGAAGACCCAGCCGGAAACCTGCATCTATGACCTCTAGGCCATTGGGCGTCCCAGATGTTTCAACGTAGCCAACGAAAGGAATACTTGAGATTTAAAAATATGACGCATAATGGAATGAGAGATCTATCTATTTTGCTAAAAAGAGAAAATTGTTGGTGCTCTTTCATTAGGAATCTCAATGGATAATACAGCATCTTCAAGATAACTGTTTTCAAAGCCATGGTGACATTCGCAAAACACAGACAGATATAATCTGGAAGGAAATACAGTAGTCGGAAATCTGAGCTCGCCGAGGGAGGGAAAGAAAAAGACATTGCCAAGGATTGCTGGCAAACAGCACAAAAGGGCATCGCCTGCAGTAACTACAGATATCGCTATGCATTACAACGATTCTTTTTCCAGCAAAACAATTCGCCGTGAAGGTCTCAAATTATAGACCTTTTACTACTAAACTGCGTGTTGCTAACGCCACTGCTCTGAATTAGAAGAATTATTATAATGGGCATAAAAACTGCGCATCAGCCTTATTGTAAGCGCATGAGCAAAGACATCGCTCTTTCCACGTTTTATCAACACATAGTAACCGAAGAATTGTTATCCCGTCACCGCTGGGGATCAGAATTCCAGATCTCTCGATATCTAGCCGAGCGCGTTATCCTTACACTAGGGTGGCCAACAATCAATGGCGTTATGTTTGTTTTTCTATCAGCTTCTGAAATCATAAATCCGTAAGATTTTAAGATTAGCTCAGCTATTGAAACTTCTCCATCTGGTGGACATTAACGGCACTTCACTTTGGATTTAACTGCTATAATTAAGATATAGCCAGTGGCGTTAATGCCCACCAGATGGAGACGTCTCAGTAACTGAGCCCATCTTACGGAGTTATGATGCCAGAAGCTGACAGAAAAACACACATAGCGCCATTGATTGTTGCCCATCGTAGCGTTAGACTAACGCGCTCTGGCTTGATATCGAGGGATCTGGGATTCGGATTCCCAGCGGTGACCGGATAACAATTTTTGGGTTGCTATGTGTTGCTAAAACGTGGAAAGAGTGATGTCTTTGTTTATTCACTGACGCCACGTATTTCGAGGATTTTCACTTTAGCCTGTTGTAAGTGTGTCATATGGTCTCAAGAATCATTTGTTACACTCTTCCCAATGTTGGTAGGCCTTTTTGAAGAACTTTCAAAGAGTTATTGCATTAACAGTAGTTCACAGAGTAGGATCATCTCTAGCTTTGGGAAGAAATATCGTGACATTCCTGTTATGGTAGGATCTTGCTGACAAGAGTACAGAAATGTGATTAAAGAGGAGCTTGCAGAAAATAAAGTCGAAGAGCAATGCTTTCACAAGAACTGAAGAATTAGAAGTTGATGGGGCAAATTTAAAAGAACTGTTATTTACACCTACCCTGGAAAACCGATTACAAGCGACAGCCACATCGAAGAAGAATTTTAGAGGCGTACAGAACTGGATATCAAGTGACAGCCACATCGAAGAAGAATTTTAGAGGCGTACAGAACCGGATATCAAGTGACAGCCACATCGAAGAAGAATTTTAGAGGCGTACAGAACTGGATATCAAGTGACAGCCATATCGAAGAAGAATTTTAGAGGCGTACAGAACTGGATATCAAGTGACAGCCACATCGAAGAAGAATTTTAGAGGCGTACAGAACTGGATATCAAGTGACAGCCACATCGAAGAAGAATTTTAGAGGCGTACAGAACCGGATATCAAGTGACAGCCACATCGAAGAAGAATTTTAGAGGCGTACAGAACTGGATATCAAGTGACAGCCACATCGAAGAAGAAATTTATAGACTTACGAAAGTTGATATCAAGTGACAGCGACACCGGAGAAGAAATTTATAGACGTACAAAACTTGGCTGGATTTCATTTGGAAGAACGACAATAATTTTTGGGAGTATTTATCATTATGTCTTAAAGGAAAAGTGTTTAATCAATGCATCTTTCCAGTTCTTATTTAAGGATCCGAGACATGGACATAAACTAAAAAAACGTACGAAGGATGCGGACAACTCAAAGAAGCTTGGAGAGATGCATGGAAAAACGGATATCAAGTGACAGCCACATCGGAAAAAGAATTTTATAGGCGTACAAAACTTGATATCAAGTGACAGCCACATCGAAGAAGAAATTTTATGGTCGTAAAAAACTTAGCTGGATTTCATTTGGAAGAAAGACAATAATTTTTTAGAGTAATTTATCATGATATCTTAAAGGAAAAGTGTTTAATCAATACATCTTTCCAGTCTTTATTTAAGGATCCGAGACATGGACATAAACTAAAAAAAAACGCACAAAGGCTGCGGACAACTCAAAGAAGCTTGGAGATGCATGTTTCATGTAAAAAAAGATAGGTTGTAAAAGGAGCTCGTGTATCTGGAAAATGGCACGAGTTGGTGATATCATGATCAAAATAAGGACCTTCAAATGGCAATGGGCTGGATATATTACCAGAAGAGCTGACCACCGCTGGAGAATTGAAATACTAGACTATATACCAAAGGGGTAGGAAAAGGCCGAGAAGAAGACTACGTGGGAGATGGGTAGATGATTTTCCGTGCCGGATTAACATGGAAGAGAATGGCTCAAGACAGATTGTGGAAGAGACTTAGAGAGACCTTCATCCATCAGCAAACTGAGAATTGATGATGACATTTTGTATGAGCTGTTGCACGGTAGTTTAAGAAAGAAAATGAAGTATCATCATTTTTTTTAATAAACAGGTTCCTAAAGTGCTGAAATGATTGCCATAGAAAACCGCAGCTGAAACCAGGTCGTAATTCAGTTCAGGCGAAGACTTCAGAACAACTGTAAGAATGGTATTAGTACCAGCTGGAAACAATCTACATAACTGATAACAAAATATAATCAATCAATATGATATACGATACAATAGCAGAATATAGCCAAACAATATGATGTCAAAATCATCGGGAAATGTAGAAGGGTGTTAATATTATTCAAAATTAAATTCTCAGAATAAATGAAAACGACACCAAGTATTTCTTTAACAAAAAAATGACAAGACATCTGGAGATTAGCTGGTAGTGGGTGGGGATAAGAAGAATCGTAACTGCAGAGAAGTTTGTGTTAATTACCAAAATGTGAAATCATCCTTCACACAAGATATAAAATATTCACGTTTTCTTCTTTGATCTTCAATTACTTGCACTCACTGTGAGCTTCAACAAAGGTGATCCCGATTTAGATGTTGAGTGTATTGTCTATTGTAAAAGGCTATGTTTTTAAAAATCACATCTTGGAGTAGGAAAAGGTTTGTCCCAATCTTTGTTTTGAATGTCAGAGAAGGAAACGAAAGCTTTCTCATTCCAGAAATTATGTTCTTCACAATTTGTAGAGTAATGGAAGAAAAGAAAACGTCAAACCAAGAACAGCTTTCAGAAACGTTTTTTCATGTCATACTGCCGGATCATTTTAAAATGAAATACTCGAAGTTGGTAGCCACATAAATGAACTGTGCAACAAATGTGATGAAGAAGTTATAACAAGATTGTCATCTGGCGAAATAAAATATAAGAAAATATGAAATCCATCAGTAAGTTTATCAGAGAGAGAAAGTTCATTATCGTAAGGTTCATGGATAGGTGCATGCGAAATATTTCATTTGGTTTCAAATATTTAAGTTAAACCCCCGAATATGGGGTAAATGAAGCAATTTGCCAACAAAATGTACGATAAACTGAAAAAAAAATTATTTGAACCATCTAATACGTTCTGGAATCAAATCATTACAAAAAGCTTTAAATAGCAATTTTAAGATAACACAGCTGTTTGGTAACACGAATTTTTAAATAATATGTCTGTTAAATAACAAGAACTTTCAGTTTACGCATCTTTTAAGTATTCAAATTTGGTCTGACTAATTGAAAAATACGATATGCTTTGATTTCTGGGGGTTTTTTTACAGTTTTTTATTACAGTTGTTTTGTATCCACACACAATTTTGTTATTTCTTCCTAGTTTGATTGAGAGTTTGTGACTTATAAAAAAATAATGTTAATCTTCCTTTTAAGTTTCTGTTTCTTATATAAGTAAATTTCGTTACTTCTCTGGTTAAGATTTACTTAATGAACAGCACATTATTTCCCCGAACAGCTTGTGAGTTTTGGCAACGATGACAGTGAGTCAAAAGAAATTAAATATACTGGGTTGCATAAGAAAGTGTGAATATGTTGGCGATATAGTTGTAATACCGAAAGAGGCTGATGCTTCTTGCAGATTCGTGTGAATTGAGGAATAACGTACTGTAGCTATTTGATTGAGATTTATATTTTGATACAAAAGCTTGTTATTAAGTGTCAGTGGAAAAATTACAACTTGATGATTATAGTGTATTAGTGACCTGAACACCAATGCGTGAAGAATGAACAGTTGATTTTGCACATAAGCGCTGATTCTTTCACCCTGGCAGTTTTATCCACGTAATTATTTCTAGACTGGGAAATATATGTTCAACGAATTAAGGACATTAGTTAAGGAGTTAGATGAGGACACTAACTAGTTAATTCTACAACTTCAACTAAATAGAAGCACTGCAAATTTTAATAAGACTCATAGAACTTAATATAATGTGTATTTTATTAAGTTCAATGCCCCGATTTTGTTAGTATCCTTTAAGTGAAAATTAAAAACAGCTTTCTACTGTTTTCTTCTTTCCCCTCTGAGGATTTATTTTTTACTTTTCCTTTGTTCCCGTTTTAGTTGGTACGGAAGATCATACTGATATAGATTATTTTCATTAACTGTGAAGACTTTTAGGATTTTCTTTTCCTTGTATAACTGCAACTTCCGTGAATTTGTTTCTTATATTTTTCAATTTATGATAAAAAATTAATTTTCAATTTATTCAATAATTTCTCTCCAGAGTACGCACGTCAGTTGAAATTGAATTTTGGTTGACCTGCTATAGGTTTCTGAGAATTTATATGTTTAAACTCAAGATGATCTTTAAAAAACTTTAGTGTTTTAAGAATAGCTTTTAGTGCCAGCAATTATTTTACCCTTTCATTTTGTTTTCTTTCAAATTTGGCTGCTCGATTTTAGAAGCACTTGCCGTCGAAAAAAATACAACTCTTTTTTCAGTACAGCGTAAAATTCTTTAGATGAATTTGATCTTTCTATCCAGCTCATTTTTTTATTTCAGATTTATCCTGTCTTATTCAGTTTGAAGTTCTTCAGTTTACCATTTTCTGAATTCAATTTAACATGTTCGAATCGACTTTTTTCTTCCATTTCATTTAGCCTGTTTATTTAATTTCCTCTTTGAACTTAGACATTTTATTTAAGTTTTCCATTAAATTTACTTTCTGTTCCTTACTGAAACTAAACTTTTCAAGTCTGCTTTTTTTTCATTTAGTGCTAATTAACTTGTTCAAATTTTATCTTTTCCTTACTCAAATAAAAGTATTTCAGCTCCCCCAGTTTTTATTGCAATTTATCCTAAAGCATTTGCAGCGTTTTTCGCTTCTGTGTTTAAAATTTTTCAATTTCTTTTCTTTCCAAAACTTATTTTTAAACTTTCTCTTTTCTCTATATACTCAACTTGAATCCGTTAAATTTACCTTCTCTTCCTAAGTAAATAAGTCTTGAAATCTGTTTTTGACTACCTTTCGTAAATTGTTAAATTCGTCCCAGTTAATTTGATTTTTAAGACCATTTTGCACTGCTTTGTTAAAAACTGCTTAACATTTTTAAAATTTATTTCTTCAGTTTACTTTTTTGTATATATTTAATTTTTGCTCTTCTGATTTTCTTTAAATTTACGCCTTTTCTCCTAAAGTCTTTCAATTTGCACTCTTTGTTTTGTTTTTTTATTGAACTGAATGCAAATTCCTCTGTTTTCTCTATTGCTTTTTCGTAATTACATTTAACCTGCAAATTCATTCCTCTTTCTCATTTCATTTTAATGTTGTTATTTTTTCCTTGACCTTACTTAAACTTCAGATTGCAGTCTTTTCCTTCTTCAGCACAGTGTTTATTTATTTTTTTTCCCGTTAAGAATTTACTTCATATTTAAATTTATCTTTTCTCTCTATTTTCCTTTTCTATTTAACCTACTTGATGTCAAATTGTCCGTCGCCCTCCATTTAATTTTGTATTTGAACTTGCCTTTTCACTTTAGTCAAATTTAGTTCCTCGAAATTACTACTTTCTTCTGTTCAATTTGCTGATGTTTTATTATTTTGATTCTTTTGACCTTCTCTCTTTATTAAATTAGAGTGCTTAAAACTACCATTCTCCTTCAATTAACTCTCTCTCTCTCTCTCTCTCTCTCTCACAGACACACACACACACACACGAATACACAGATTGTTAAATTTGTTCTTTTACTAACCACTAGTCTTAAGACTAATTTCACATTTTTTACAGCAAATATTTACATACATAAGCTTATGTAAGTAAGGATGTTTAGTAACCTTACTGCATTTAGGAAAATCTCTTTTATTTCAGGCATTATGAAAATGATATTTCACCGGTTAATGAATGCAAAATGAAGAATGTTACCTAAGCTTAATCTCAATTTACAGCTTGTATCTCTTTTTAACTGATCTCCTCATTTAAATTCCTTCACTGAATAGAACACTCAAACCCTTTGTGGAGCTTCGGCTTTCACTCTGCATAAAATGTCTTCCCCTCCGTCGCAAAATTTTTGGCCCGCCTACGGACATCACCAGTATCGATCGTTTCCTGAGCACATGCACATATTCCAGGCGTTTGACGCCGTCTGCGCTGGAGCAGTCTCCTTGCTCCAAAATTAAAATGATTCTCTCCTCTTACAAAATTCAATAATTATCTGTTTAAACTTAATCGCCATTCCCTAAAGAAAAGCGATGCAAGGGGTAAAGCGCATGAATTTGTTCTACAATAGTTTGACTTTTATCAATGATCCTGTTGTTACTCATTGTTTTACAGTTATGCGAGAAACACTGAAGACACACCCCACATGTAATGAATTTCCGTGGGCACTGGTCTTCAAAATAAACATCACATTTTCGGGGAAAACTGCTTTTATGAAAGAAGAATTCAATGAAACATTTTTGTAGAAAAATAGTGTAACACAAACTTAGTTTGTTATGTATATTCTCATTATATGTATTAATCCTTCAATCGGCAATTTCAGAAATTTTGTGAAAAAATTCTGCATTCGGGGTTGTAGCGCAAAAAAATTTGCTAGCTGCTTGTTTTGAAGGATTAATGCTACCACGCCGTGAATGCATATTTTATGATCAAAAACACCCACTTTTATTTATTTATTTGTTTATTTTTGTGATATTTATTATTTATTATATATATATTCATTTATTATATATTTATTTATTTATTTATTTATTCAGTTTTATTATATTTATTTATTTTATTTTATTTTCATTTTTTTATGACTAAAAAAGAAATCAGAAATGTATAGACCCATGTTACCGATGCAATATTGATAAATATAGTATAACATCCGCTTATATTGTTATCGATATTTGCTTTTTCGCCTTACTCCTCCAATCAATATTCTCGGAAAACTGCCTTTGAAATTCGGTGTTCAAAGCTACATCACTGGAATTTTTTCCCTGGAAAACATTGATCGGGGAATTAATATTAAGATGCTGACTAAATAATTAATATTACTACGCCCTGAATGCACCTAGACATTTTCAAGCGCGAATGCTTTATTTTAAATCAGAAATTGACAGACCGACTGGTGATGAAAGCAACAGAAAGTGTACTATCATCTTAATTTGGTATCTGTATTATTTTCGTCATGTTAACCTCTTATCCGATGATTACAGAAAATTTCAGTGGAAAACATATGTTCGAGGTTATACCATAGAAGATTTTAAGAGCTGTTAGGTGAAGGGTTAATGTTACCACGTCCTGAAATTCCTAACTGATATTCACAACTACAAGATTTTTACTTTTCCGTTGACAAAGCAGAAATCAAAAACAGACGAACTGATATCACCAATGTAATAAAAAAAGCGTGTCTTTGAATATCATGTGCATAATTCCAAACGTCGGAGCATTTTTCCTTCAGCCTGCTGCCATGAAAATTTTCCTTCGATATTATTTACATATTGTGTTTTCTCGAAAACTTTCCTGGCTTTACAGCTATTTTAAAACTGTCATTTCTTTTTTAATGCTTTTAAACACAAACAAACAGTCAAAGAGAAGCCTTCAATACCTCTAAAATCAGACTAACCCCACGCATCATTTTTTTTACAGCTTTGTTCGAGTTTGTTTTCTACGAGTTACATCACACAAGAATATAAAAATTCACTTTAATTCATCATTTTAAGAATGCATATATTTCAATACCCCTATCTACGATGAAATTTATATTTATTCCTTTCAGAACTCAGATACTCTAAATGTATACTACGCTCAATTCTGACCATCAATTAAGTTTCGAATATGATCCTAACGACTCTGATGATCCTATATGATCCTAATGACTCTGATGATCCTATATGAGCCTAATGAATCTTGATTATATGTGATCCTAATGAATCTTGTATTAAGATTTTTATTTTGTCATATATTTGAGATTTACGGATCCGAGGTACGGCACTGGTTTGCATGTTTCTCGGATAACTTAGTTTTGGAGCTATATTCACGATACAAATGAAGAAAAAATGTTCTCATATGAACTATGGTTTAGCAGAACCGCTTTTTTTTTTAACTAATGGCAGCTTCTCTTGTGATCTCTGTGTTGCTGATTATCAAACTTCTTTTTTTTAATTAATCGTTCAATAGCAGTTTTATCCCAACCAGTGAAGCATTTGTTTCTTACACTGTTGACATTTCTCTGTTCTTTCTTGTAAAAATCTTAACAGGAATATTGCCTCTATCATTAGAATTATAAAATACAAGAGGCATCTTGAAAGTAATGCCTCATCCTTAATAGCCTTTGAAAATTTAAAGTAATTTTAATGAATCTGCACTGACATGTTCTATGATATGTCACCAATGTGGGAAATTTTTTTTTTTAGAATCGAAAATAAAGATCATGAATGGCAGTGAAAAACAGCGAGTCGTAATGGAATTCCTGGAAAAAGAGGGATGTGAGGATCCAGAAATCTACAAAAGACTCCTGACGGTGTGTGGAGCTGCCACAATCGATATCAGTAATGTCCGGAGATGGATGAAGAGGTTTCTAGAGTGAGAAAGCTCAGTGTCGGACAAACAACGAGTGGAAGACCCTCAACTGCAATAACAGATGCCAACAGGCAACGAGTGAAAGATCTCATCACAGCTGATCGTCATGTCACCATCCAAGTGTTGCAACAATAAACAGTGTTCACTATGTGCAGACATTGAAGAAGCTAAAGGAAGCTATCAGAAGGAAAAGGCGTGGCATTCCACTTGATAGTGTTGTTTGACACCATGATAACGCACGTCCCTACACCTCAATGGAGACTTCACAGAATATTGACAAAATGGGGTAGACGGTGATGCCCCGTCTACCCGATAGACAGGGCATCACCTGTACCCCTACAGTCCAAATCAGGACTGTAGGGGGTACAGTCCTGATTTGGCTCTTTCAGAATTTTTCCTGTTTCCCCCTTTAAGAAACACCTTTCGTGGGGAACGTTTCGACGATGTGATAGACGTTAAACTGGCTGTGAACTCTTGGGTGAAACGACAGAGTCAGGAATTTCTCCAAAATGGATTTTACCAATGGGTTCAAAGATGGCGGAAATGTATAGAAAGTGATGGACAATACTTTGAACAGGCTATCATTATTAACAATATGTCCAAGTATCAAAGATGGCGGAAATGTATAGAAAGTGATGGACAATACTTTGAATAGGCTAGCATTATTAACAATATGTCCAAGTATCAAAGATGGCGGAAATGTATAGAAAGTGATGAACAATACTTTGAATAGGCTAGCATTATTAACAATATGTCCAAGTATCAAAGATGGCGGAAATGTATAGAAAGTGATGAACAATACTTTGAATAGGCTAGCATTATTAACAATATGTCCAAGTATCAAAGATGGCGGAAATGTATAGAAAGTGATGGACAATACTTTGAATAGGCTAGCATTATTAACAATATGTCCAAGTATCAAAGATGGCGGAAATGTATAGAAAGTGATGGACAATACTTTGAACAGGCTAGCATTATTAACAATATGTCCAAGTATCAAAGATGGTGGAAATGTATAGAAAGTGATGGACAATACTTTGAATAGTCTAGCATTATTAACAATATGTCCAAGTATCAAAGATGGCGGAAATGTATAGAAAGTGATGAACAATACTTTGAATAGGCTAGCATTATTAACAACATGCCCAAATATCAAAGATGGCGTAAATGTATAGAAGGTGATGGACAATATTTTGAATTGGCTAGCGTTATTAATAATATGTCCAAGTATCAAAGATAGCGGAAATGTATAGAAAGTGATGGACAATACTTTGAATAGGCTAGCATTATTAACAATATGCCCAACTATTTTGCCACCAAGTTTCACATTTTTGCTGAATCTCATGAGGGACAAGGCATTACTTTCAGGATGCCCTTTGTAGAATTAGATCTACAGACTCTTACTGTTTTCAAAGGTTTAACGTTCTCTGTTTTATTTATTTTGTTTTTAATTCGATGCTTTTGCTTGTTTGTTTTTTCTTTTTTTTTTTTTCGCTTTGCTTAAAGCTACTTCAAATTTATCCAGATTTTTTTTTATTTTAAATGTTTTGACCGGTGCTCAAGGCACAGAAGCTTCATGGAATTTCTTTCAAATTTCAGAATGTACTTATTTTGTATTTACAAGTCGTTTCTGACTGTTTTCTTTTCTTGTTTAAAGTTCTGTCGCTTCTGCAAGTGACTAAAAAACTTTACAAAAAACATCCGAACTTATAAACATGATGAAAAGAATTTATGAATGAAAAAAAATGATCTAACGGTGTCTAATGGATAAATTTGCGTGATACAGCGTCATTTTTGAATGATTTATAAATACAATTATTTTTTCTTTCACGAAAACTTGTTTAACGAGCTTGTAGTACAATGTGAGTCCATGCTTTCTTCACTTAATTTATCACTCTGTATTACAAAATCTCCATGCCCACTAATACCCATATTTCAAAAGAGTTTTTCACTCAAAAAAAATTGTATCTCCTGTGAAACCTTTGTGTTATTTACCATAAATCATGGCACAGCTGATGCCATGTAAACGATAAATCATGGCACAGCTAATGCCATGTAAACCGTAAATCGTGGCACAGCTGATGCCATGTAAACCGTAAATCGTGGCACAGCTGATGCCATGTAAACCGTAAATCGTGGCACAGCTGATGCCATGTAAACCGTAAATCATGGCACAACTAATACCATTAAATCAGAAATCTGTTCGCCATCGAAAATCAACGGCGAGTAAATGTATATGTAATGAAAGATGGACTGAAGTTTTATTTTTATATGATTTTTTTTCTTTTCCCAAGGTGTAATTTCATGAAGCCGCCCCGGTGGCGCAGTGGTCTAAAGCGTTGGCCTCTGATCATTCGTCCGAACGGGGTCCGGGTTCGAATCCCGGTGAGGCATGGATGTTGTGTTTGTCTTACGGCACTGGCTCTCTCCCTTCCCTGGAACCAGTGACCCTAAATTAGGGACGGGCGACTGCTTATAGCCCATTGAGTTGCTCACGGTGGTCGTTAAACCTCCAATCAAAAAAAAAAAAAAAAAAAAAAAAAAATTCATGAACAGCAAGAGGGATGTAAAGAGTGGCTGTAACTTCCTCACTTTTAAATTTAAATTATTTTCGATGTACGGAAGACACAAAAAGTAATGACACAAAAAGTAATGGCTTTCAGATTTAATCCTCGATTAAATTCAATAACACGTTTGATATAAAGAAATGTCACTTTATAACCCATGAATACAGTAACATATACGATTATACAATAATATAGTACCTTGTGTGCGACTCTGAATGAAATAAAATGTAAGGTGGATGGAGCAAAAGGGTTTCACATTGCACTCAATGAATGTGGTAACATGATAAATGTACTTGAGACAAAAATGTTACTCTGCACTCAATAAATCGAGCAATAGGTGAGACATGTATGAAGAAAAATGATATCACGTTGCATTCCATGAATAGAGTAACATGTGAGATATAACTTGAATCACCTATTTCATTCCACAAAAAGGACCTTGCCAATATGAAATAGTGATCGGTATACGGGGTTGTAATAAATACAATTTGGAACATGAAAGTGTTCATCAACATGAGTTACTCGCGCAATTGTTAGCTTGGCGTTCAACGGAGAAACTCTGACAATGCTCTAAATAAAAATTTAGGCAGTTGAAAATACTATTAAATGCAACTCACGAGTTGCATTTAATAGTATTTGCAAAAGTGAAAAATAATAGTACTTCCAAGAGTGAGTTGCGTTTAAACTTTCATTTAGAACATCTTTGTCGTTCAACGGAGGAACTACAACGATATTCTAAATAAAAGTTTAGACAGTTAAAAATACTATTAAATGCAACTCACGAGTTGCATTTAATAGTATTTGCAAAAGTGAAAAATAAGAGTACTTTCAAGAGTGAGCCGCATTTAAACTTTTATTTAGGACATCGTTGGCGTTCCGCAGTTAAACCCCAAGCTAATAATGACGCGAGTAACAGAAGTTGACGAACATTTTCATGCTCCGAGTTGCATATATTTGACATGTCAGATGTACGAAAACAGAATACCGTCCAGGTGGTCGAGCAATCCGAGGTGCTGATGGCCCAAAAGTCTATTATTGGGCCCAAATGTCTATTGTTGGGCCCAAAAGTTCATTATTGGGCCCGCTGGTTTCTGCTTGTTCGTCCTAGATCGGCGAGTTCCGATGAGGCATGGGCGATGTGTTTTCCTGATGGGGCAGACCCTATCCCTCCTTGGAACCAGTGTGCCCCAATTATGGACTTTTGACTGTTTATAGCCCACAGAGTTGCTCACTGTGGTGGTTAAACCACGAAATAAAAAAGCAGGAACGTTGTTCTCACATTCTCAGTGAGAATGGTAAAATGTTAGATGTATGAAACACAGTTTTACTTTGCATTTCGTGAATGGAGAAACATGTCAAGTCCATAGAATGACAAAACTTGCACTCAGTGAATGGAGGAATATGTGTGCTGTACGATGAAAAATCTACATTCCTCTCATCAAATGCAGGAGCATGCGAGATGTATTAATACGAAAAGGGTAACAAGTGCGTAATGTCCAGTCACTGAGGTAAAATATGAAATGTATGAAAAAACAGAATATTGCGTTGTGTTCAATGGACGCAGTAGCATCTGAGATGTGTGAAAAAAAACTTGCTTTACGCATAAAGAATGTAGTAAGGTGTAAGATTTATGAAACACAAGGATGTTGCACTTCACTAATGGAAACAGGAATATGTGAAATCTATGAAGAAAAGCAATGCCAGATTTTCCTCAATGAATGGAGGAACATATGAATGCATGAAGAAAAGCGATATTAGATTATACTAAGTGAATGGAAAAGCATATTAGATATATGAAAAAAAGCAATGTTAGATTACACTCGGTAAATGTAGAAATGTGAAATTTATGAAGAAAAGCAATATTGGAGTGCTCTCAGTGAGTGAAGGAAGATGTGAAAAGAAAAGAAGAACGATGTTTGATCTTACTGAATGAATGAAAAGATATGTTAGTTGTACGAGGAAAAAACAATGTTAGATTGCACTTAGTAAACCGATGAATACTTAAAATGTATGAAAAACCAATGTTAAGTTGCCCTCAGGGTTTGGAAGAACACGTGAAGTGTATGAAGAAAAGCATTGTTAAATTTCGTCCAATGAATGGAGAAACACGCGAAATGTTTTGATGAAAACAATATTAGATCACCCTCATTGAATGGAGGAACGTGTGAAATGTATGAAAGAAGGCAAAGTTAGATTGCATTCACTGAATGAAGGAACATGTGAAATCTATGGATAAAAACCATATCAGATTGAAATCAGTGACTGGAAGAATATATGAAATGTATGAAGTAAAACAGTGTTAGATTTCACTCAGTGAATAGAGGAACATGTGAATTTTATGAATAATAATAATATTAGACTGGATTCGGTGAGTGGAGGACGATATGAAGTGTATGAAGAAAAATGATGTTTGATTGCACTGAGTAAATGGAAAGATATGTTTGGTGTATGAAGAAAAACAATGTTAGATTGTACTTAGTAAATCAAGGAACACTTGGAATGTATGAAGAAAAGTGTTAAATTGCACTCAGTGGATGGAAGAACACGTGAAATGTATAAAGAAAATCGTTGTTAAATTGCGTTCAATGAATGGAGGGACATGCGGAATTGTTTGACGAATAACAATATTAGGTCTCACTCGCTGAACGGAGGAACATGGGAAATGTATGAAAGAAAAACAAAGTTAGATTGCACTCAGTGAATGAAGTAACTTGTGAAATCTATGGACAAAAACCATGTTAAATTGCAGTCAGTGAGTGGAAGAACATGTGAAGTGTATGACGAAGAAAAATGTTAGATTGTACTCATGCAGCAAATGCAGGAACATATGAAATGTATGACAGAAAAACAAAGTTAAATTGCACTCAGTGAATGGAGGAACATGTGAAATTTACGCTGTGTGTCATGGTGGACGAGCATGAAATTTCATGAAGAACAATATTAGACTGCATTCAGAGAATGAAGAAATGTGTGAGCTACACGGACACAAGGGTTGCCTAATTTAAGACACTGCGTTGGTGCATTGTGAAAGAACACTATGAAAATGATAATTTCATCATTTTCGCAAATGATAGAAGCGGTTTCTGTTTCTTGATGATTAGGAGTAAATGGAGATATTTTTAGAACAAGTAATGGTGGTTCTTTATAACTGTTGTGAAACACTATAAATCTTGTTACGTGCTTCATAAACATTCATGAGACAAATTTCCCGATTTCATTTTATTTTCATTTATTTCGTTATGGGGTTACATTTGACCATGTTACATTTCAAAATTAATTTTATAGAATATAATGTTAAGAAAAAAACAACAACATATATAATATGTATACTTATGTACAGGGTAACCAGAGAACAGGAAATTGAGTAAAAGGCTATATATAGTATATATATATATAGCCTGAGTGAATCCCAATTCCCCTAAAGTACGTTGTCAAGCCAAATGCGCATATAAAATTTACGCATATGTGGTCTGATTAATAAATTTTACTATTAAATATTATATTTTAGTTTGTTAGCAAATATTTTTAGTTGCTTTCGAAAATAATTATATTTATTAATATGTGTTAGTTGAGAAGGTAGGTTATTCCATAACATCAATCCTTGATAATCAATAAACCTTTGTTGGGTTAAAGTGTTAGACATCGGTAACAGAAATGCATTTCTGTCTCTTATTTGATAGTCGTGTCCCACAGTGTTCAGCTGAATGAAATGTGGATATTTTTCGTCACAAAGTGATTTTCCGACGTATACGTACTTCGTGAAATGTAGTATTGTGATACCCTTTACATACAATATGGAAAAATAAAAAAGATATACACTGCTGGACAATTGCTAAGGACGGATCATAAACGGCTATATAGCGCATAAAAAAGTAAGTGTGGTTGGATGCCAAGTGAAATAAAATAATGTCAGAATGCTAGGACATTACAAGATAGACAATTTATTGTGCTCTGAAATCCAGAAGGCTTTGGAAAGTGTTCAAGGGACAAACAGGCCATTTTGTGCAGAATACGTAAAAGTGAAAAAAATGCAATTACCGTCCGTAGGCGTTCCGGTGTAAGATGTCAATACGGGATATGGCCACCATGGAGGGCGATGCAAGACTCCACACGTCGTGTCTTGCTTTGCACAACATTATCAAGCAGCTGTTGGGGTAATTTATCCCATTCCTCTGTCAGTGCACGGATGAGGGTGTCCTTGTTTATTGGAGGGCATTGGCGACCAGCAAGACTCCTCCCCAAAGCATCCCACACATTTTCAATGGGATTCAGGTCTGGAGAACGTGCTGGCCATACGATGCGTTGAATATCCTTGCTCTCAAGACACTCCTGGACAGCGACTGTTCGATGACATGTTGCGTTGTCGTCCATGAAAATGAATCTATCACCGACAGCAACACGGAACATGCGAACATGAGGTAGCAGAACATCATTAATGTATCGTTGGCCAGTCATAGTCCCAGTTGGAAGCACATAGAGGGACGTACGGCCATTGATCATGATACCAGCACATACCATGACACTACATGTCGGATATAGGTCCCTTTCCTGTATGTTTGCTGGACAATATGCAGTACCACTATCACGCCAGATCAGTTGTTGTCGACAATCAGACGATAGATTGTATCTACTCTCATCTGAGAAGAGGACAGCAGACCAGTCGTTATCAGTCCAATTGCGATGTTGATGGCCCCATTGCAAACGGGCGGTACGGTGACGTCTGGACAATGGGATGCACACAACTGGACGGCGGGCGTATAGTCCTCCTTCATGCAAACGTCTGGCGACAGTTTTTCGGGAGATCCGCTTGCCAGTAGCAGCCATAAACTGATTTGCTACCTCACTAGCTGTGCTGCGCCGGTGTCTTTTTGTTGATAGCACTATGTACCGATCTTCTGCAGGTGTCGTACTGCGAACACGACCTCCCCCGTGACGTTTGCTACACTCTCCATTTGTTTGAAATGATTTCCAAAGCCTTGAAACAACACTGTGGCTGACGTCGAACTCCCTGGCAACATCTGTTATTTTTCGCCCTTCTTCAATCTTGCCAATAATACGGCCACGCGTAAAATCATCTAGGTGATGTCAGGAAGACATACTGAAAATTGCAAGTTCGTCAATTGATTCTTTCCCTTTCAACTTTGAGTTTGAACAAAAACGGTCAATACGCGTCAAATCCTTTATATCTCTTATCAGCGCTATGACGTCACGAACAAGTTCGGCAATCCAAAATTTGCATACGCACAACACGTCTTACTGTATCCTGCACTTATGCTAATTTCCACATTTTCCTGCCTTCCATTTTATGGTTGCTATCGTTGCTATTGTCATCCGCCCTTAGCAATTGTCCGGCAGTGTACATAATTTAACGCCCTTTCACATACAATATGAAATCTGGGAATTTAGCAAAACCTTTGGTTCTGTTTTCTTAAATAACTCATTAAAAAGGCAGATTTAGTGTTACCACAATTACACGTCCTTCCCAATTTCCCGAATATGTATACTTTCATAAAGATCTATTGCAAAATTCCACCATTTTTAAAGAATTTCGAGAGATGAAATTCCATCTGATTCGTGATCTCTGACATACTTATTTGTAACAATGACAGGCTAGTAAATATAATTTACTTGTGATTGTCTTGGGCTTTTCCGACGTATGGAGCGATTTAACTCTTTCAGCAAACTTACATAACTGATACAAACCTATTTCCACCTATTACAGTAATGATTATTATCATTAATATCTTCCGATGACCGAGCGGTTAGGTTCTTTAGTAACAAAACATATTTAAAAAAAGCTGTGGGAACAAAAGACTCATTCATGGCCAGTACCACTGTATAAGAAATGAATGCTGTGCTCAAATTTTGGCACCACTAGTTCTCTCCCTTTCCTGGAGTTTGTGTCCCTAAATCAGAAGCGGATCATTTCTTAAGTTAAATATCGGACATCCGTAGTGAGAAAGAACTGACACTAAATTTGGGTACTTCAGATACTATGGAATACGTCAAACTAAAATTTGGGTACTTCAGATACTATGGAATACGTCAAACTTAAATTTGGGTACTTCAGATACTATGGAATACGTCAAACTTAAATTTGGGTACTTCAGATACTGTGGAATACGTCAAACTTAAATTTGGGTACTTCAGATACTATGGAATACGTCAAACTTAAATTTGGGTACTTCAGATACTATGGAATACGTCAAACCTAAATTTGGGTACTTCAGATACTATGGAATACGTCAAACTTTCCACTGTGCAGTACCTTCGTGAAATAACGCGGGATAATCCACTAGAAAGGACAAAACAGTAAAACTCTACTAAGCTTAAGCTGCATAAAATTTGTAACTCAAACTTTGAGCGTAGGCAACAAAACATTCTGATGTGTACTTCAGATACTATGGAATTTGGGTACTTCAGATACTATGGAATACGTCAAACTTAAATTTGGGTACTTCAGATGCTATGGAATACGTCAAACTTAAATTTGGGTACTTCAGATGCTATGGAATGCGTCAAACTTAAATTTGGGTACTTCAGATACTATGGAATACGTCAAACTTTCCACTGTGCAGTACTTTCGTGAAATAACACGGGGTAATCCACTAGAGAGGACAAAACAGTAAAACTCTACTAAGCTTAAGCTGCATAAAATTTGTAACTCAAACTTTGAGCGTAGGCAACAAAACATTCTGATGTGTACTTCAGATACTATGGAATTTGGGTACTTCAGATACTATGGAATACGTCAAACTTAAATTTGGGTACTTCAGATACTATGGAATACGTCAAACTTTCCACTGTGCAGTACTTTCGTGAAATAACACGGGGTAATCCACTAGAAAGGACAAAACAGTAAAACTCTACTAAGCTTAAGCTGCATAAAATTTGTAACTCAAACTTTGAGCGTAGGCAACAAAACATTCTGATGTTTCTTAATTGCCACTTAACTACAACATATCCTCTTTGATTCTCGCGGCACCGCCCTGATGGCGCAGAGGTCTAAGCGCTGGCTTATTCGTCCGAGAAGGGACCGGGTTCGAATCCCGGTGTGTCATGGATGTCGTGTTTGTCTTATGGCACTGGCTCTCTCCCTTCCCTGAAACCAATGTCTCTAAATTAGTGACGGGCGACTGCTAATAGCCCATTGAGATGCTCACGGCGGTCGTTAAACCTTCAACCCCCCCCCCCCCAAAATTATCAATTTTCACAGCATAAAACGATACCACGCAATGGTGTAAGTGATGCCGAGCCTTTGTGGTGTGATCGCTTTGAATGCAGCAGTAATGTGGTGTTTCAAAAGCCAGCGGTACCCAAATGGGGTCAAACATTTGTGATACACTGCTGGACAATTGCTAAGGACGGATCATAAACGGCTATGTAGCGCATAAAAAACTAAAGGTGGTTGGATTCCAAGTGAAATAAAATAATGTCAGAATGCCAGGACATTACAAGTAAGACAATTTATTGTGCTCTGAAATCCAGAAGGCTTTGGAACGTGTTCAAGGGACAAACAGGCCATTTTGTGCAGAATACGTAAACGTGAAAAAAATGCAATTACCGTCCGCAGGCGTTTCGGCGTAAGATGCCAATACGGGATATGGCCACCATGGAGGGCGATGCAAGATTCCACACGTCGTGTCATGCTTTGCACAACATTATCAAGCAGTTGTTGGGGTAATCCCATTCCTCTGTCAGTGCACGGATGAGGGTGTCCTTGTTTATTGGAGTTCATTGGCGACAAGCACGACTCCTCCCCAAAGCATCCCACAAATTTTTAAATGGGATTCAGATCTGGAGAACGTGCTGGCCGTACGAGGCGTTGAATATCCTCGCTCTCAAGACACTCCTGGACAGCGACTGTTCGATGACATGTTGCGTTGTCGTCCATGAAAATGAATCTATCACCGGCAGCACCACGGAACATGCGAACATGAGGTAGCAGAACATCATTAATGTATCGTTGGCCAGTCATAGTCCCAGTTGGAAGCACATAGAGGGACGTACGGCCATTGATCATGATGCCAGCCCATACCATGACACAACATGTCGGATATCGGGCCCTTTCCTTTATGTTTGGTGGACAACATGCAGTACCACTATCACGCCAGATCAGTTGTCGTCGACAATCAGACGATAGACTGTATCTACTCTCATCTGAGGAGAGGACAGCAGACCAGTCGTTATCAGTCCAATTGCGATGTTGATGGCACCATTGCAACCGGGCGGTACGGTGACGTCTGGACAATGGGATGCACACAACAGGACGGCGGGCGTATAGTCCTCCTTCATGGAAGCGTCTGGCGACAGTTTTTCGGGAGATCCGCTTGCCAGTAGCAGCCATAAACTGATTTGCTACCTCACTAGCTGTGCTGCGCCGGTGTCTTTTTGTTGATAGCACTATGTACCGATCTTCTGCAGGTGTCGTACTGCGAACACGACCTCCCCCGTGACGTTTGCTACACTCTCCATTTGTTTGAAATGATTTCCAAAGCCTTGAAACAACACTGTGGCTGACGTCGAACTCCCTGGCAACATCTGTTATTTTTCGCCTTTCTTCAATCTTGCCAATAATACGGCCACGCGTAAAATCATCTAGGTGATGTCGGGAAGACATACTGAAAACTGCAAGTTCGTCAATTGATTCTTTCCCTTTCAACTTTGCGTTTGAACAACAACGGTCAATACGCTTCAAATCCTTTATATCTCTTATCAGCGCTATGACGTCACGAACAAGTTCGGCAATCCAAAATTTGCATGCGCACAACACGTCTTACTGTATCCCGCACTTATGCTAATTTCCACATTTTCCTGCCTTCCATTTTATGGTTGCTATCGTTGCTATTGTCATCCGTCCTTAGCAATTGTCCGGCAGTGTATTTAACTAAATGGGAAAAATAAAACAGATGAGTGGTAAAGCAAATTCGTCTTAAAATAATGAAAACAGTTCCTCCAGGATTCCTTGACTTCGAGAACTTATCCTCTCAGTGGAACTCATGTTCACTAGATATCCCCCGCACAATTTAATGGAATGAACTGAAGTTTACGTGCTGATAAAACTAAAAACTATGTACAAGAAACCTTCACACACGTAACTCACTCGAAGAAACTCCGCAGTGATTTTTAAGAACTTTTAATAAAAGTCATACGACTTCACAATCCGTGAGATCTTTTGGGACACCTTGTTCCCATCTTTAGACAGATTGTCTCAGTCCGGTGCGTCCCCTATATATACACACTGAAGTTACAGCAATGACGCATGTCACAAATAAGCATGCGCTCACAGTTTTACTCCCCCTCCCAATGTTCTCAGATTAGGTAGAGACCTGAAACATTACAAAATTATAATAATTGTAAACACACGTACATCACCCACCCGATTGAATGCCATCATTTTACAACACAGACACACAAACACCAATCAAACACCTGCTACAGAACACACATACTACAAATTCAAACTATAAAATTAAAACGTACAAAAAATCAAAAGTTAATATTGGTGTTGCGTACTGGAACAAGTTGTTTCCAGGGCTCCGGAAACAGTTTCCCAGCCCCAGTGACATTGATTAAGAACTTATGTAGACGATTCAGTTTAGATGTTGGCGAGAAAACAGCAAATATCCTTACTTTGATAGAGAAAGATAGGGACAATGCAGGTATACAGGAACGTCATGGTGTTTACAGTATACCCCTACCACCCGTGGACGATTCTGTGCAACCCAAACAATACATTGGTTCCACAAAGCGTGCGCTACAATTTCGTTTGTTGGAACATAAATATGCTGTTAAGAATGAAGCAGGGAACACAGCATTAGCACGCCTGACTCGAGATGGATTACATTATCCAGATTGGAGTCATATAAAGTATACTGTCTTCACAACCTGACATTCCATCATTATTGTTAGCTGAAAGTTTGAGCATTTATGCTAACAGGGACTCCGTGTGTAATGATAATTACCCTTGTGATATACCGGAGCCCTGGAAACAACTTGTTCCAGTACGCAACACCAATATTAACTTTTGATTTTTTTGTACGTTTTAATTTTATAGTTTGAATTGTTTGAATTTGTAGTATGTGTATTCTGTAGCTGGTGTTTGTGTGTGTCTGTGTTGTAAAATGATGGCATTCAATTGAGTGTGTGATGTACGTGTGTTTACAATTATTATAATTTTGTAATGTTTTAGGTCTCTACCTAATCTGAGAACATTGGGAGGAGGAGTGAAACTGTGTGCGCATGCTTATTTGTGACATGCGTCATTGCTGTAACTTCAGTGTGTATATATAGGGGACGCACCGGACTGAGACAATCTGTCTGAAGATGGGAACAAGGTGTCCCGAAAGATCTCACGGATTGTGCAGTCGTATGACTTTTATTAAAAGTTCTTAAAAATCACTGCGGAGTTTCTTCGAGGGAGTTACGCGTGTGAAGGTTTCTTGTACATAGTTTTTATAATTTAATGGTACTATTACTTTGAAATGTTTTAGATTTATCAAATTTCTGGGCAGTTACTTAATATAACTATATTTTATCAAAATTTCTGCGCAGTTACTTAATATTGATATTAAAGTTTCTGCGTATGATTCAGTTTTCCTTAGTGTTTTTTTTTTTTGTTTTTGTTTTTTTCAGTGAAATGTGTTTTCATGTCTAATATTAAGAAATGGAAAGAAAATTTCTTATATTCACAGTTTCGCCGATAAAATACATTAGAAAATAAAGGTATGGCAACATAAATAAATAAATATCTACTCATCATTCTCAGGAATTATTTCACCATTATAATAAGTTTCACAGCTCTTGATGGGCCGCTCCGCTGCACGAGTGATCTGAGGAGCTGACTTCTGACCATTCGTCCAAGATAACCCTGGGTTCGATTCCTGGGTTCGGCATGGTTGATGCGATTATCTGGTGGTACTGGTTCTGTGTCTTCCCAGAAACCAGTGGCTCTAAAGTAGAGACCATCTACTGCTTTAAAGTTAGGGCATATGTATCAGTTTAAATACCAGCATTTTAAATCTTAAATGGCCGCCCCGGTGGCGCAGTGGTCTAAGCGATGGCCTCTGATCATTCGTCCGAACGGGGTCCGGGTTCGATCCCGTGAGGCATAGATGTTGCGTTTGTCTTACGGCACTGGTTCTTTCCCTTCCCTGGAACCAGTGACCCTAAATTAGGGACGGGCGACTGCTTATAGCCCATTGTGTTGCTCACGGTGGTCGTTAAACCTCCAATAAAAAAAAAATAAATAAATCTTAAATGCTGCAAATAATCAACGAATTTTAAATAACTTAATATTTATCGGAGGAGCTTTCTAAAAAGTGATTGTTTACGCCACGCTCTATAAGTTAGCCATGTTGAAAGTTCTTTTCTTTTTTTGGGGCAGCTGGTGGCCTGGTGGTCAGCGTTCGTAACTGCCACGTAGAAGACCTCGGATTCAATCCCAGACAGGCACGAACTCTCGAACCACTAAATATCCGCCGTGCGTCGTATGGGCACGTTAAGCCGTCGGACCCCGGGTATTGGCCCCCACGGTAATAAACAAGGGCGTCTTCCACCCCGTTTCTACCTCGCTTCCGTGTTACTTTCCTATCGGTCACTCTAGCCCAAATCTCCTAACTTCCTATTTCTAAGGGTTGTTTAAGACCTGGGGTCAGACACTCTCTTCCTAAAATCCTCTACATATGATATGATCTGATATCTTTTCTTTTACCGAGATAAACCATTAAAATTGAATCAGTCTCCCAAAATGTTGCTTGCATGCAACAAATTAAAAATATTTAGTTCTGTCAGCCTATTCAATTATGAAAATACAAAGAGAATCGAATGAAGTAATTTCCATTGCGCAAACTTTTAAAACCGTACATTGTCAAAAGAATTAAATAGGGAATTAATTCTAAGTCCTATTTCTCGCTTGTCTTAAATGATGCATAAGTCCAACGAATTAATAGGAATTATATCTAAATCAAATCTTGTCAGCCAATCTTCTTAAATCGTGCCTTCATCCAATGAACTAAATAACTTAATTTTTATAAATAATTATTATTAAACGATGCGCAAATACAACGAATTCAGTTATGTAATTTGTGTCAAGCAGTTCTCTGAGTGAGAATGCAATGTCACTTAAAAAAATTCACTGGATCCAGTTGAATTAAATTAATTCTTAGAGAAGATATTTTCAGAAGCTATTTAAAGAAATTACGAAAATCTTTAATCTAAAATTTTGTGACAATTTTTTAACAAATTCTTTTCGCCACTATCCGTTCAACTGTGTCAACACGTTTCGAAGAAGTCGAAAATAGAAATAATTTAGTCTTAACGCCAGAAGTTCACGATTCAATTAGCAGTGTATTGCTGACTTTTTTAATTTTTCCTGAAAGAAAGAATCCCACAAGATGGTAGCCATTTGAAAATAATTCTTCAAGTCTTAAAAAAATCTTAAGAATGTAAAAATATATTGAGTTTTGAAACTATCTCAACTGATTTTAAATTACAGGCAGTTTCCACAATTTTGCCCCCTCATTTGAATTAAAATTTCCTGAAGAGTAATTTTGCAACCACCTGATTAAATTCGAAATATTAATTTGTTTATGTGTCATTATTTAAATATTGCGAACCTTTCCTTTCCTTTCTTTTCTACATCATTTACTTTAAAATGCTTTACTCTACAGCTAGTTTAATTTTGTACTTATCTTACTTGATTTGTTCGTAGAGGATTATTTAGGTTTGTTACTATTTTATTTATATAAAAACATGTCTTAAATTTTGTTTGGTTTTCGTACCACTTCTTCTTATTTCAAATGATCAAATTTGTCTCATTTCGTTCTTAAAATTACTCTGGGAAATAAGCAATATTTCCTTTGTAGTTTTGTCATCGTCTTGTGGTTTCTTCCTTTTAGAGTGCCTTCTAACGGAGGTCTGCTACCACCCTGGCTAATTCTGCTCTGTCTCGAGTGCACCTGCTTAAGGATTCTATGTTTAATTTTACTACAGTATATTATATTTTCAAGCCAGGATATTCTCATACTGCTCTGCCTCGAGTTCACCTGCTTAAGGATTCTTTATTTAATTTTACTACAGTATATTATATTTTCAAGCCAGGATATTCTCATGCTGCTCTGCCTCGAGTTCACCTGCTTAAGGATTCTTTACTTAATTTTACTACAGTATATTATATTTTCAAGCCAGGATATTCTCATGCTGCTTGTTCGTAGAGGATTGTTTAGGTTTGTTACTATTTTATTTATATAAACAAAAGTCTTAAATTTTGTTTGGTTTTCGTACCAGTTCTTCTGATTTCAAATGATCAAGTTTGTCTCATTTCGTTCTTAAAATCGCCCTGGGAAATAAGCAGTATTTTCTTTGTAGTTTTGTCATCGTCTTATGGTTTCTTCTTTTAGAGTGCATTTTAAGGAGGTCAACGACCACCCTGGCGAATTCTGCTCTTCTCCAGTGCACCTGCTTAAGAAGTCTATGTTTCATTTTACTACAGTATATTATATTTTTAAGCCAGGATATTCTCATACTGCTCTGTCTCGATTGCACCTGCTTAAGGATTCTATGTTTAATTTTACTACAGTATATTGTATTTTCAAGCCAGGATATTCTCATACTGCTCTGTCTCGAGTGCACCTGCTTAAGGATTCTATGTTTAATTTTACTACAGTATATTATATTTTCAAGCCAGGATATTCTCATACTGCTCTGTCTCGAGTGCACCTGCTTAAGGATTTTATGTTTAATTTTACTACAGTATATTGTATTTTCAAGCCAGGATATTCTCATACTGCTCTGCCTCGAGTTCACCTGCTTAAGGATTCTTTATTTAATTTTACTACAGTATATTATATTTTCAAGCCAGGATATTCTCATACTGCTCTGTCTCGAGTGCACCTGCTTAAGGATTCTATGTTTAATTTTACTACAGTATATTGTATTTTCAAGCCAGGATATTCTCATACTGCTCTGTCTCGATTGCACCTGCTTAAGGATTCTATGTTTAATTTTACTACAGTATATTGTATTTTCAAGCCAGGATATTCTCATACTGCTCTGCCTCGAGTTCACCTGCTTAAGGATTCTTTATTTAATTTTACTACAGTATATTATATTTTCAAGCCAGGATATTCTCATGCTGCTTGTTTGTAGAAGATTATTTAGGTTTGTTACTATTTTATTTATATAAACAAATGTTTTAAATTTTGTTTGGTTTTCGTACCAGTTCTTCTGATTTCAAATGATCAAATTTGTCTCATTTCGTTCTTAAAATCGCTCTGGGAAATAAGCAATATTTTCTTTGTAGTTTTGTCATCGTCTTATGGTTTCTTTTTTAGAGTGCATTTTAAGGAGGTCTACGACCACCCTGGCAAATTCAGCTCTGTCTCCAGTGCACCTGCTTAAGAAGTCTATGTTTCATTTTACTACAGTATATTATATTTTCAAGCCAGTATATTCTCATACTGCTCTGTCTCGAGTGCACCTGCTTAAGGATTCTATGTTTAATTTTACTACAGTATATTGTATTTTCAAGCCAGGATATTCTCATACTGCTCTGTCTCGAGTGCACCTGCTTAAGGATTCTATGTTTAATTTTACTAGAGTATATTGTATTTTCAAGCCAGGATATTCTCATACTGCTCTGTCTCTAGTGCACCTGCTTAAGGATTCTATGTTTAATTTTACTACAGTATTTTGTATTTTCAAGCCAGGATATTCTCATACTGCTCTGTCTCGAGTGCACCTGTTTAAGGATTCTATGTTTAATTTTACTACAGTATTTTGTATTTTCAAGCCAGGATATTCTCATACTGCTTTGTCTCGAGTGCACCTGCTTAAGGATTCTATGTTTAATTTTACTACAGTATATTATATTTTCAAGCCAGGATATTCTCATACTGCTCTGTCTCGAGTGCACCTGCTTAAGGATTCTATGTTTAATTTTACTACAGTATATTATATTTTCAAGCCAGGATATTCTCATACTGCTCTGTCTCGAGTGCACCTGTTTAAGGATTCTATGTTTAATTTTACCACAGTATATTGTATTTTCAAGCCAGGATATTCTCATACTGCTCTGTCTCGAGTGCACCTGCTTAAGGATTCAATGTCAAATTTTACTACAATGTATTATATTTTCAAGCCACGATATTCTCATACTGCTCTGTCTCGAGTGCACCTGCTTAAGGATTCTATGTTTAATTTTACTACAGTATATTGTATTTTCAAGCCAGGATATTCTCATACTGCTCTGTCTCGAGTGCACCTGTTTAAGGATTCTATGTTTAATTTTACTACAGTATATTATATTTTCAAGCCAGGATATTCTCATACTGCTCTGTCTCGAGTGCACTTGCTTAAGGATTCTATGTTTAATTTTACTACAGTATATTATATTTTCAAGCCACGATATTCTCATACTGCTCTATCTCGAGTGCACCTGCTAGGATTCTGTGTTTAATTTTACTACAGTATATTATATTTTCAAGCCAGGATATTCTCATGCTGCTGGTTCGTAGATGATTATTTAGGTTTGTTACTATTTTATTTATATAAACAAATGTCTTAAATTTTGTTAGGTGTACCAGTTCTTCTGATTTCAAATGATCAAATTTGTCTCATTTCGTTCTTAAAATCACTCTGGGAAATAAGCAATATTTTCTTTGTAGATTTGTCATCGTCTTGTGGTTTCTTCTGTTTAGAGTGCCTTCTAAGGAGGTCTGCGACCACCCTGGCAAATTCTGCCCTGTCTCGAGTGCACCTGCTTAAGAATTCTATGTTTCACTTTACCACAGTATATTTTATTTTCAAGCCAGGATATTCTCATACTGCTCTGTCACGAGTGCACCTGTTTAAGGATTCTATGTTTAATTTTACTACAGTATATTATATTTTCAAGCCAGGATATTCTCATACTGCTCTGTCACGAGTGCACCTGCTTAAGGATTCTATGTTTAATTTTACTACAGTATATTATATCTTCAAACCACGATATTCTCATACTGCTCTGTCTCGAGTGCACCTGCTAAGATTCTGTGTTTAATTTTACTACAGTATATTATATTTTCAAGCCACGATATTCTCATACGGCTCTGCCTCGAGTGCACCTTTTTAAGGATTCTTTGTTTAATATTACTACAGTATATATTATATTTTGAAGTCAAGATATTCTCATACTCCGTTATGTTTTCAAGCCAGGATATTCTTCTTCTCCGCAGGTCTCGTTTTCAATTAATCATTCCCTCTAATACCAGGTGGAGAATGTTGTATTTATGAGAGATAAATATCAGATGACAAGAGTAAATGTCGCATCAGATATTTCAAATAAATATTTTTTCTGGTTTTCGCCACACTTAGCAACTCACGGTTTTTACTTATTCTGCACAGTATTTCTTCATTCTTCTCTTTTGATGTCCATGGAATCTTTTTCGGCAACAGCAAAAATACTTTTTTGAAAGCAATTAAATAAAATTTAGTTTTCGCATTCTTTAATTCCTTTCACTTTGTAAATTTGCTCTGAAATTCTTGCACATCTGGACATTTTTCAATTTTTTCGTGAGAGTTTTTGTAATTATTTTATTAATGATAGGTAAGTCTTGAAAAAGAAATTAAATTTTGGCTCACTTGGATCTTCGTTCTCACTAAAAGCAAAGAGACTATAACAAATTCTGAATTCAGTTATCCCAGTAAAATGCATAAGAATGGGGTCTTCGACAGTCTTTCTCAGAGAACGTACCTTGCTTATTACTTCTAAGCAACGGAAGTAATTTTGTTATAACATTAAATTTTACTAGGGATCTGCGGTATCCAAGAAAATGGGTAAAATGTTCATAATTATTGCCTCAATACAAAAAATTGCAATGATTCCTAACCTTGTATTGAAAAGATGTTTAAACAGTAAACGATGATGCTGACATACAGGTGGGGGGGGCTTGATAATTTTCCCCAAAAGTGGGCTGCTCAAATTCAGCTTCCAGGGCTGTTTATGGAACGCTAGTCCGCTAATGGTACAAAATAAGAAAATTAAAGAACAAATAGCAAGTAAGCCTACCTGATCAAGGAATGCTTAGAAGGAGATAGAAGAAGTGAGTCAATATGAAGTGTAGTCACTAGTCGCCAGTCACCAGTCACGGCAACACAAGGTTCACAGCGAAGTTTAATGCTCAAAGTGAGAATGTCCAGAAGCTGTCCTGGAAAAAAATATCTTTTCCCCTGATTACAAAATTCTCCTACAAATTTACCGCTTCGTAGCATTTGCTAGCCGCAGACAGTCTTCACATCTGTATTTCATTAAACTCTGGGACATCTTGAAAATTCATGAGTTATGTCCCTAGAGTACGGACTACATATGACCACAGTAGTTTCACATCCTTGCCGTGAGAAAAATTATTGTTAAGAAAAGTTTTTGTTTTGGATGTGTAGAGAACAGCTTCAAAGCTAGCCGACATTTCAAGAAATTTTACATCTATATGAAGCCTAAATGCTGGAAGAACTGGTCTTTTTTTATTTCTGGAAAGTATGCTGGATTTAAAATGTATATTGTGCAGCTCAGGGCCGGATTAAGGCTCTAGTGGGCCCCTACACTAAGACATTTAAGTGGACTCCAAGACTAAGGCATCTGAGTTGGACCCAAATAATTTATGGCGGGCAGGGTCTGATTTCTGCACGTGCACAGGGCCTCAGAATTTGGGGGCCTCCAAACTACCTCTAAAAACCAAATATATATTTTAAGTCTATTCATACCAAATTAATAAAAAAAGAGACTGCTTTGTTAATGATTATCTGAGACAATATTTCAACAAATCAACAAAGTGAGCACTTCCCTTTCAATCTTTCATGGGAAATATGTCGTTAGTTTTACCATTTTATGATTCAATTATTGACTTCATCCTGAATTTCGTGAGAAAAATTTCGAACTGTTCGAGAAATAATCCAACCAGTTGTTAGGGAGGGAAATGTATTATGAATCCTCAAGAAGGAAGAAAATTTCCAAGAACCGAGTTCTAGATGATTCATCAACTCCAGACGTTGTTTTTAATAATCGAGATTCCTTCATCACTCAAACTTTTTCGGTGATATGTGACAATCTTGTTTCACAGTTGCAAACCAGAAAGAAGTCATATCAGGAATTGGACTCTAGATTTGGATTTGTCTACAAGAATGACCTAAGTGATGTGATGGAAGCAGCTGAATTGTTGCAAAAGCAGTATTCAAATGAACTTGAAGAAGACTTTTCTGAAGAGTTCCTTCAGTTTCAAATCCTTACGAGACAATTCATTCACTGAAAGCACAGATCCCCTCACTTGCCTTAGGAAGTTAAGGGACTTGAATTTAGTTCATATTTTTCCCATTGTTGACATATGCCTCAGGATTTTTTTACCAATACCAATTTCCAAATATTCAAATGAACGCTCGTTTGCGGTTCTGAAAAGAACAAAGCATAAAGTTTAAAAGAAGAGTCAATTGATGCTCTTCGTATCATCATCATCATCATTGTCAACCATTATCAATCCACTGCTGGACGAAAGTCTCCCCAAGTTTCCTCCACAACGGTCTGTCTTGTGCCAGTCTCCTCCATGTCACTCCCGCATACTTTCGAATTTCATCCACCCATCTCCCATGTGGTCTTTTTCTGGGTCTTTTCCTGTCCCTTGGAATCCAATCTAAAATTTCGGCTGTCCATCGATGGTCTGTTCTTCTGGCAGTATGTCCAGCCCATTGCCATTTCAGGGATTTAACTCTGATCATGATGTCTTCCACTCTTGTCATTTTTCGGATCCACGTGTTCCTCTTCTTATCTCTCCTGGTTACACCAAGCATGCACCTCTCCATGCTTCTTTGAGTTGTTTGCAGCCTTTGTATGTCTCTTTTAGCTAAGGTCCACGTCTCTGCACCATACGTAAGCACTGGAAGGATGCATTGATCAAACACTTTTCTTTTAAGATATAATGGCATATTGCTCTTGAAAATTATGCTGTTTCTTCCAAAAGCTCTCCAGGCAAGTTTTGTACGCCGATTAATTTCTTCACCAATGTGACCCTCACTTGATATCTGCTGTCCAAGATAAACGTACGTGTCTGTTATCTCCAGCTTTTCTCCATCAATCGATAAATCTTCATTTCTTGTAAAAGCATTGAACATCACTTTTGTCTTCTGAAAGTTCATTTTTAATCCCACTTCTTTACTCTTGTCAGCAAGTTCCTGGATCATACTCTGTTGCTCTGATGGGGTAGTTGCAAAAATGACTATGTCATCAGCAAAACGAAGGTGGGTTAGATAATCTCCATTAATCTTTATCCCTTTGTTTTCCCAGTTCAGTGATTGAAACACATTTTCCAATGTGGCATTAAAGAGCTTCGGAGATATGGTGTCACCTTGTCTCACTCCTTTTCCAATTTTTATGTGTGTTGTATTTTCAAACAGCCGAATCTTTGCACTTGCATTTTCATAGATGTTATTAATAATATTAATGTATGCATCTTCAATACCGCAGGATTTCAGAGCCATTGCAACTGTTGATGGTTTCACCGAATCAAAGGCTTTTTCATAATCGATAAAAGCCATGCACAATGGAAGTTCATATTCCCTCGCTCTTTCAATTAGTTCTCTCAGTACGTGGATATGATCTATTGTGCTGTAGCCACTCCTGAATCCAGCTTGTTCTCTCGGTTGAGCCATGTCCAGTGTCACCTTAAAGCGGTGTGAAAGAACTTTAGTGAAGATTTTATAAACCACTGATAGGAGGCTGATAGGTCTGTAGTTCCTGAGATCCTCAATGTAACCTTTTTTATGTAGCAAGATCATTGTAGCGTTGTTCCAATCCTCAGGAATTTTCCCTTCATTAAGGCATCGAGTGAAAATTTGGGCGAGTACTGTTTCGATTTCTCCACTTGCTTCTTGTATGATGTCTACAGTAATTCCATCTTCTCCTGGAGCTTTTCCCCGCTTCATGCTCTTGATTGCATGTGCAACTTCTGCTGGAAGGACTGGAAGAACTCTGGTACTGGTACCTTTCATGATGTCTGGAGTACATGTATCATCCCTTACATATAATTTGGAGTAGAAATCTTTCACTCTTGTCAAAATTTCGCCTCTATTTCTTGTTACAGAACCATCTTCTTTTCTCAGTGCCATAATCTGTTTTTTCCCCTTACTGAGATGTCCCTTTGCTATCTTTAGGCTTTGGTTGTTTTCAATTGCTTTCCTTACTAGTTTATAATGAATTAGCTTTATTTTCTTTCCGCTAAGCTAATTCATATGAATGATTCTCTTCCTACCAGCTAGCTAATGATATACTTGTACTAAGCTGCAAAATAGTGAATTCAAAAGGTTGTTACTAGTTAATTACGAGCGTAAACAAAGTCTTAACGCTGGTTATTTATGGTAATGAATAAATGTTATAAACCTAACAGCCAGACAGAGGTCTGACAAAAACTATGAATTGAGAAAGACTAACTTACAGTAACTTCTTTATTATAAGACTCTTGGTCAACTAAAGCACACACACAACTTGTTTTACACTAATGAAGAATCTCTCCTCATAACAACACAATCTCTCCTCGTATTATAAACGCTCTCCGTAGACAACAACGCTCTCTCATAACAACAACAAAAGCTCTCTCTAAGTCTCGCTGAACGCGCCTATATACTAGCTACCACCACGTCATGACTTACACTCATTGCCAGATCTCATTCAGCGGGTTAAATAATATTTCGTTCAGTAGGAAGATAATTTACATAGTAAAATAAAATAACCAGAGATAGTAAAATCAAAAGGAAAGTGAATATAGAGTATACGTTACAAGTTCACAGTTGAATTTCCTTACGTCTTCAGTGATACTTTTTCGTACTGTCTTGCATAGCTCTATATATTCCACTTTGGAAGTCACATCTTCTTTAGTTGTCCTCATCACTCTTCTTTTTTGCATCAACATTTTGGTTTTTCCTGATAATTTGTTCACATGCAATTTGTTCTTAGACCCAGCTAATTTTGTTGCTGTTTCCATAAGAGCTTTGGTTACTTTTCTGTTAACTTCAGAAATATCCACTTCTTCCGATGTTTGGCCTTCTAAAGCAGAGAATCTGTTCTTCAGTTCCAATTTGAAGGTATTATGGTGTTTTTTAAGGTTGGTTATGTCAATACATTTTGTTTGTCTTATGAGCTTGCTACGTTCGAGTTTAGTGTTGAGGTGCATCTTACATCTCACCAATCTATGGTCACTGCCTGTGTTGAACTTGTTTAGCACACTGCAGTCTTCTATGACGAATTTTTTGTTACACATAATAAAATCAATTTCCCTTGTCGTCCCATTTGGATGTCTCCATGTCCATTTCCTGTGTGGCTTTTTCTTGAAAAAGGAGTTCAAGATGAAAAACCCTTCTGCCTCTGCAAACTCTACGAGAGTATTTCCACGCTGGTTTCTGTTGCCGTGACCGAATTTACCTACTGAAGTTTCATTCTGTTGCCGTTGCCCTATTTTTGCATTGAAATCTCCCATAATTATCTTCAAGTGCTGCTTACCTTTATTATTTAGATGACAAATTTCCTCATAAAATTCTTCAATTTCTTCTTCAGGATGACTTGTGGTGGGTGCATAAGTTTGAATAATCTGAGCCTGGTATCTTCTCGAGAGTTGGATAACGAGCCGTGCAGCTCTGTCAGAGGAACTTTCAACTTTTTCGTATACTGTCCATTAAAAACGATGTAACAGCAGATTTAAGTTTGGACGACATAATTGATGATTTTGCAGCCACAAAAGGTAGAAAAAAGCCATTTTTTAATATCCTGCTGCCAATTCAACTGTAAAAAAGTATCAAGTATTTTTAAAATATTTTATTCATACATTTTAAAGGTTAGTTTAAAAATGGGGTGTGACTTATAATCACGGTCCTGTAATAACATGTAGGTATGGTTTGTTTTTCCTTGAGGTCTCATATCTCGGGTGAAGCCTATATTCGGAGCAATACGGTATATTATACATGAAAAGCATTTCAGCAAAACATGTAGAATTCACTAAAAATATTTTTATTAATATTAGTTTTGTAAGAACAAAATTTGTGAATCAATATTCATAATTATGTAAGGTTTATTTTCACATAAATGAAAATACGGAAAAAGTTCAAATAACACCACTTTATTTAAAGATTGCTGTAATAATTTACATGGACTGTTGCAATAATTTATCCCACAATCTGTGTTGTCACTTCTCAGCTGTAACATTTTGTGAGGGATTACTTCTTACAGCTTAAACTACCATCGGTTCATCATTTCCATTAAATTTATGGTAGACTAGAGCTTTTAAATTATATCTCTGGGAGAATAGTTATTTGTTTTGTAAATGATACCAGAAAACAAAAAAGAATTCCAGATAAATTAATGATACCGCTGTAAGCTCTGCGGATGCGGGGAAGTACAAGGGGTGTGAATGTTCGTATTACAATCCACATTGGCTGTAAAGATGACTAGCATGTGGGATGTGTTTTAATGTTTTACTACTAGAAAAATTGCTCGCAAAAAACATATTTACCAGCAAATATTCTTTTCAACTGTTGGCTGATAATTTTAATCGAGGGGGGCCCCAGACATACGATGTGCACAGGGCCTAAGCTGACTTGAATTGGGCCCTGATGGCGGGGAATCATTATGAAGTTCGTTAAAGAACGAATATGCTTGTGTTAGTTAGTACGTAGTGCATTCTTCAGATTAATAAATTATCTGCCGAGTTTTCATAATAAGCCACTATATTTTTTATTGTTCTCATAAGAACATGAGTTAAAAGCTTAAGATTCTTAGATTTTGTCATGGATTTTCTAATGATTTATCATTGTATGCCTTTCTTAGTTCATCGTTTTTCTTAAATGTAATATGAAGCCACAGGGATTCGACCACTAACGGTTCGTAGTGCAAATTGGGAGGTGTATGTGGATGGTAGTGAAAATGCTGAAACTGTATCGTTGACCCCGCTTTACACAGCGACATGAAAACTTTACCCTCGGTGAGTCACTGCCTTGAAATCTGCCTCTTCTGGAAGAGAGGCAGATTTGCCTTGAAATGCCTCTCTGAATCTGCCTCTCTGGAAGAGAGGCAGATTTCAAGGCAGTGATATATAGCCTTGTTTCTTTTTTTCCCTTCTTATAGCCTTTGTTTCTTTTTTTTTTTTTTTTGAATTTGAAGTTTAACGACCACCGTGAGCAACTCAATAGGCTATAAGAAGTCGCCCGCCCCTAATTTTGGGGTACTAGTTCTAGGGAAGGGAGAGAGCCAGTGCCGTAAGACAAACACAACATCCATGCCTCACGGGGATTCGAATTCGGGCTAAGAGGAGGGCTGCAGCGGCGACTAGTAGACTTCTACAGGTTCTTTTTTTTTTTTTTTTTTTTTTTTGGAGATATCACAGCAAAAACCATAGGAAACTTCCTTGTGAAAAAAAATTTCTATTTCTTTCCCCCTTTTTTTAGGAGGAGTCCGCAAAAACTATAATAGTCCTCAGTCCATCTTCAAATCTTTCGAAAGCATTACAGAAGTTTTTTGTACACATCTGTAATTGGAGAAAATGTTCATACATTAAGAATTCGTTTGATATTTAAAATTCGTTTTGATATTAAAATTTCCATACAAAGATTTTTTCATGATATTTGGATCATATTTTTATGTTCACTACTTCGATATAATTTCAACAAGCTGAACCCTACCCTGAGAGGGGAAGGGCAGGGGATTAAAGCAGAACTAAACTGGTATCCATTTTTCAGCCATGCATTTTTACATTTTCTTGCTACTACTGATTCGTCCAAGAATCATGGAATGCACACTTCGATACGATGGGAATATTTTTTCGGCTTCCTCATCATATTTTGGGAATGTTTTCTCCTGAGTATTTTTATTCAACCACCCATGGTGAAATCCTAGATGTGCCCCTAATATTGGGGCCCCAAAATATTGTCCAGCCCCCGGGGTGGCCCTTTGTTTCTGCCCAAGTGGAAATCATGCGAGACAAAAGTACTATTATATGAACATCTCTCTATCTATCTATCTATCTGTCTGTTTGTCTATTTATCTATTATTTGCCTACGCATGCCTCCTGGGCATTCGGTCATGGTGGGCCCCAAAGCTATAGACAGCCGTTATAGACAGCCCATTAATGTGTCCCAGATTCAGCTGTTATAGGATCCGGAAGTTCCAAACTCGGAAAATTTCCGTTTCTTGATATCATTGCAAATGTCAGTTACTGGAAGCTTTTAATGAATCCATTATAGTGCTTGTTAACATAACATCATTTTCTGTACAAAATCGAGAAGAAAACTGCTCGATGGCAGTTGTTGGAGTTAGGAAAGTTGTTAGAATTCGCTAGTTCATTCAAATTGTTATAGTTCGGAAAGTTTTTTGAAATTGCTAGAAAATTCGAATGACTGGAAAGGGATTTTAAGTGTTAATACAAGCTTTTCGTTTGTTTTGTGGGTGTGGAATTAACGACCACCGTAAATAACTCTAAAGGATACCAGCAGTCGTCCGTCCCTAATTTGGGGCCACTGGTTCCGAGAAGGCCAATCGCAGGACAAGCTCACCACATACGCCTCGGGCCCGCAGTCCGGCCCGCTCGAACAGAAGCATGCACTTAGACCACGGAGCCACCGGAACAGCCACGAAGGAGTGCCCGGATGATATTCGCGTACGTATAGTCTATGAAGTTTGTGTACATTCTTGCGTCCCGGTAGCCGAGTGACCACAGGCATGAGTTTCTGTCTAGTCGGTAGGATCGGGTTCGGGTCCCGGATGACGCATGTTTGTCGTTCCTCTCTTGCGGTGCTGGCTCTCACCCATTCCTGGGACGAGTCCCGGAATTTAGGAAGGGATGACTTCTTATAACCCTCTGACTTGCTCATTAAATCCAGAAACAGAAAAAAAAAAGATTTCGTGACATCTTCTGATACTCAATTCAAACACTCGACGTGGATCAGGAACACCAAACAGAAATCATCGCTCTTTCCACGTTAATGATGGTGTTTGGTGTTCCTGATCCACGTCGAGTGTTTGAATTAATTATCCATTCGCCTCCTAGTTATTTGTTCAGTTGGTGCTTTCCATCTTTGATGAATCCCCAGCATTGTGCGGGGCTCCATCGAGCAATCTTCCATGTAGTTTGGCAGTTGATCACATGTGAGTCTGGCGAATTCGAGGACGCTGTGGTGCAGTGGTAGCATGCCCGCCGCGTAACTGGAAGACCCTGGGTTCCATTCTTGGTGGCGGCCGATGAGAATTTTTCCGAGACTCACTTATTAACGTGGAAAGAGCGATGATTTATGTTTGGTGATCTTCTGATACGTATTTAATGTCCTTTAAAAGGGTAGAACATATTTCTTCTTGCTTTAACGATCACCGTGAGCAAATGAAAAATGCCATAAAAATTCTCCAGTCCCAAATTTAAGGTCACTGGAGACAGTAAGGAGGCACTCATGTAGTCTGCAGACAGTAAGAAGATATTCATGGAGTCTGGAGACAGTAAGGAGACACTCATGGGGTCTGAAGTCTGAGGACAGTAAGGAGACACTCATGGAGTCTGGAGTATGAGGACAGTAAGGAGACACTCATGGAGTCTGGAGTATGAGGACAGTAAGGAGACACTCATCATGTAGTTTGGAGACAGTAAGGAGATATTCATGAAGTCTGGAGACAGTAGGGAGATATTCATGAAGTCTGGAGACAGTAGGGAGATATTCATGAAGTCTGGAGACAGTAAGGAGATATTCATGAAGTCTGGAGACAGTAAGGAGGCACTCATGGAGTCTGGAGTCTGAGGACAGTAAGAAGACACTCATGGAGTCTGAGGACAATAAGGAGACAATCATGGAGTCTGGAGTCTGAAGACAGTAAGGAGACACTGATGTAGTCAGCAGACACTCGTGGAGTCTGAAGAAACTCATGGAGTCATGGAGACTCACATGAAGACATTCATGGAGTCTGGAGTCTGAGGACAGTAAGGAGACACTCGTGGAGTCTGGAGTCTGAGGACAGTAAGGAGACACTCGTGGAGTCTGGAGTCTGAGGACAGTAAGGAGACACTCGTGGAGTCTGGAGTCTGAGGACAGTAAGGAGACAGCTAGGACAGTAAGAAGTCCCCATTTAAGGTCACTCACTGGAGACAGTAAAGGAGACAGCCAGAGCTGGAAGACGGAAACACAACGCGTGCCTCATCTAGGACTCGAGCCCAAATCCAGTTCGGAGAGCACATTTCTTCGAAGATAAAGAACTGCAGAAAGTCAAAGAGGTGTGATTTTCGGTGAACGACAACGGCACTTGTTACCAAGGATTAAAACAACTTGAACAAAGATCTGCTAAGTGCACTACAGTTACTGGAGGCTACTTCTAAAGTCAATACAAGGTCAATCACAACATTAAAATATTGAGGAAATACAAGGAACAGGTTGTGTTATGTTCAGAACTACTGAGGTGGGTTTCATCGTGCTCTGTTTCTCTTTTCCTGGTTTGCGCAGTGTCAGTTAATCGATATATCAAGAATGGTCAATTAGACAATGCATCAAGGATTAGTTAACCTGTCGACGTGTCAAATATGCGGAGGTTAGACAATATACATACTTAAAATTGGTCCTGCCTACATTGACATTTTAGGTAATTCCATGCAGCAAACGCTCTTATATATATATATATATATATCTTTGGGACTGGTTCCATATGTTTTGTCATGATGATTCTCTGGCTCTTACTTCAAGTTGTAAACACATGATTTTTACAAAACGAGATTTCTATATTTCTTTAGACTTCCCAGTGCCTCAGTATGAATCCCATTGAAAAACTATGTGATGCATATTTTGTTTAACTGCATTAACATATCTAACGATGTGAATCAGGTGCAATGTCAAAAGTCATCCAAGCAAAAGGTGCACCGTAGATTTCACCATTTGCTTTACAACAGCAGAAGGTGCACTGCACATTGCACAATCAACGTTATAACAGCAGAAGACCTTCTCATGAATTATTTGCGTCTGCTACGAACAAGATAAAAACCATTCTGGTGAGCTCACGACTGCACCACGGCGATAGATGGGTAATAATTTGGGACAGCATGAGAGAATGGATCCATTTCGTATGTTCACGACTCTTCAGGCGGGGGAAGCAGTAAAATTGTGTGGACCCTGTTTTCACCGGGAACTTTAGGCTCCATGATTCGAGTAGACTCACTTCTGAAAGCGTGAGCCTCGTCATGATCAAGAATCAGGTACAGAGTGACTATGTACCCATCACTTTGTATAAATACATAACCACAGTTATCCAGTGGTAAGCAGTGTGCCATATTTCTGTGGGAGACTTTAGCTCCTTGATTCGTGTGGGCCTTTGCCTGAATGCCGAAGAATATTTTTTATATTATCTTTATTTCTATGAATTTCGGGGTTTGACGACCTCCTTGGGTTACTTAATGGGCTATAGACAGTCACCTGTCCCTAATTTAGGGCCACTAGTTCCAGAGAAAGAACAGAGCTAGCGGCATCAGACAAACACAAAAGCATGCCTGATCCGGGCCCATCACGGACGAATGATCTAAAGACAATGCCTCAGACCATTTGGCCATTAGGTTTGCCAAGCATGTGTGAACCTTAAAGTATGTACATCCAATCATGGTTGCTCTGTGTTGATGCATTATCACAGTTATCCTGCAGTAAGGAGTAGACCGTATTTCGAGGAAGATTTTTTTGGTACCCTGATTCGAGTGGACCTACGCCTAAATGCTCAAGGTTATTTAAACATAATTGGTAATCAAGTCCATACAACTATGGTCACTCTGTATACCCAATCTAATGAATTACTAGTTATTCAGCTGTAAGGTGTGCTCTTTTTTGGGGGGGGGATACCGTAAGTCCCTTGATTCGAGAGACTCGCGACTTAATCCCCAATCGTATACTTTAACAGATCCAATTCATCCAAACATGGTTACTCCGAACCGCGGTACTGATGGATTACCACAGTTATCGAGTAAGTAGTGAGGTGTGGGTAGTGTTTTCGTAGGGGATTTGTTGCCCATTGATTAAAGGGGACTAACGCCTGAAAATATTTAAACACCGTTTGCTGGAAATGTTCATCCAACCATAATCACTCTCCAGCCCCATGGTAATGTATACTTCCAGCAGGATGGTGCACCCCAGCCATAATGCCCATTTTATCTCATGGTGGTTTGCGCAACACGTTGGGAACTTTTCCTGCTGCATTTTCTATTTCAGATCTCAGACAACAATCCAGTGGGACATCTGTGGAATGAAATGAAACGGATCATCAGACATCTGGATCCTCTGCCTCCCGGTCTAAATAAATAAGTTAGAAGATTGCTATTGAATATGCATGGGCCATTTTTTCAGCGGAATACAATGAAACCTCTTTTAAGGACACTTCCAAGCAATGGCAACTTCCGAGCAAGGGCAAGTTTTGCTTGGTACCGAACTGCTTCCGTATGATTAACATTAATGATTAACACCGAACTGCTTCCGTATGATTAACATTAATGATTAACACCGAACTGCTTCCTTAGGATTAACATTAGTGATTACCACCGAACTGCTCCGTAGGATTTACATTAATGATTACCACCGAACTGCTTCCGTAGGATTAACATTAGTGATTACCACCGAACTGCTTCCGTAGGATTAACATTAATGATTGCCACCGAACTGCTTCCGTAGGATTAGCATTAGTGATTACCACCGAACTGCTCCGTAGGATTAACATTAATGATTACCACCGAACTGCTTCCATATGATTAACATTAATGATTACCACCGAACTGCTTCCGTAGGATTAATATTAGTGATTACCACCAAACTGCTCCGTAGGATTAACATTAGTGATTACCACCGAACTGCTTCCGTAGGATTAACATTAGTGATTACCACCGAACTGCTTCCGTAGGATTAACATTAATGATTACCACCGAACTGCTTCCGTAGGATTAACATTAGTGATTACCACCGAACTGCTTCCGTAGGATTAACATTAATGATTACCACCGAACTGCTTCCGTAGGATTAACATTAGTGATTACCACCGAACTGCTCCGTAGGATTAACATTAATGATTACCACCGAACTGCTTCCGTAGGATTAATATTAGTGATTACCACCGAACTGCTTCTGTAGGATTAACATTAATGATTACCACCGAACTACTTCCGTAGGATTAACAATAGTGTTTACCACCGAAATGCTTCCGTAGGATTAACATTAGTGATTACCACCGAACAACGAAACCTCTTAACAGCGGTCAACGGGCACCCCAGTCTGTCCCAAAATATATCTAACAGACACATTATCCATTGAATTTTACGTAGTTCCTTCGGTACTTCAGCAAAAGGATAAGAAAGGGACAAGGAATATTTATTGCTGAAGGCATAATGAGTCAGATTACGGCTGGTACAGTGGTATGCTTAAGCGAAAAGAAAGGAGCTAAAAGTTTAGTTCTACATAAGGCGAGCTGCAGCTTCATTTGTGCTTCAACCCCCCCCAGTGGCTGCGGGGGTTGTTGATAGAGTCTGGAGTTTTTTTTCCGTTCTGGGCGAGTCTCTTGGTTTGGTCCCTGTAGGCTCTGTTCCTGTTTTACGACGTGCTGGCAGATGGATGTGCAATGCTTTACTATATAACATTTTTCTTTTTTTTCTTTCCTATGTCATATCCTAACCCTAATCTCCCAGCTTGCTATTTCCAAGGATTGTTTAAAACCAGACGTCAGATATTGTTTTCTTAAAATCCTCTACAACGTGAAATATTTATTTAATTATTATATTAAGTTTTATTCAGCAATCAGCATTTGTAAAAATCACTGCGTTTTGTTTATTGTACACTAGCAGTCATGCCCGTTTTTCGAACAAAGAATCTATAAAATCATTTTATGAACAGATAATTAAAGAAAGGGAAAAGTAATTAAAGGAAGGAATTTTAAGATCCGTAACTGTTTTAACAGTTTAGAACAGGGTCGTGACGTCTAGGCACGGTTTGAGGTAAAACAGTAGCAGGCTTTGGCGCCCCTTAATTTTAAATCGAAATTTCATGGAATTTTTACAGCATTTCAACGTTTCTAGCATAATTATCTTAAAACCTATCAGTATTTTGACAGTAAAGCTAAGCCACCCTTTTGAATTTTTTGGTTTTCAGACTTTCCTAGGTGTAGAAGTGGTAGAAAAATTCAAGCAGACAATATTTCAAAGCCACTATTTTGTTTTGTTTTTTGTTTTCGGACTTGTCTGACGTTAAGATCTACACTGACCGAAAAAAAATCCCCAACACCACGAAAAAATAGTTGTAGAGGAATGAAATGGCGGCAATACATTTGTATAGGTAACATGTTTAATCGATTAAGGTTTCAAGATCACAGCTTAATGTAAGCGCGAGAAGAGCCATTTTAAACGTGAAATGCTGGTACATTAATAACCGGTGTAACCGCCAGAATGTTGAATGCAAGCATGCAAACGTTCATGCATTGTGTGGTACAGGTGCTGGATGTCAGTTTGTGGGATGGAGTTCCATGCCTGTTGCACTTGGTCGGTCAATACAGGGACGGTTAATGCTAGTTGGGGGTGACGCTGGAGTTGTCGTCCAATGATGTCCCATACGTGCTCGATTGGAGAAAGATCTGGTGATCTAGCAGGCCACGGAAACACGTCGACACTCTGTAGAGCATGTTGGGTTACAACAGCGGTATGCGGGCGAGCGTTATCCTATTGGAAAACACCCCCTGGAATGCTGTTCATGAATGGCAGCACAACTGGTTGAATCACCAGACCGACGTACAACTGTGCCGTCAGTGTGCATGGGATAACCACGTGAGTGCTTCTGCTGTCATAGGAAATTTCTCCCCAGACCATAACTCCAGGTGTAGGTCCAGTGTATCCCGGCCGCAGACAGGTTGGTTGCAGGCGCTCACCTGGCCTCCCTCTAACCAACACACGGCCATCACTGGCACCCAGGCAAAACCGGCTTTCATCAGAAAACACAACAGATCTCCACTCCGTCCTCCAATGAGCTCTAGCTGGACACCACTGACGTCGCAAACGGCAGTGGTTTGGAGTAAGTGGAATGCACGCTACAGGGCGTCTGGCTCGGAGCTGTCCTTCAAGTAACCGATTTGTAACAGTTCGTTGTGTCACTGTGGTGGCAACTGCAGCTCGAATTGCTGCCGCAGACGCAGTACTATGCGCCACGGCCATACGCCGAACACGGCGGCCTTCCCTCTCAGTAGTGCCACGTGGCCGGCCGGAACCCGGTCTTCTTGAGGCAGTACCTTCCCTTGATCACCGCTGCCAACAATCATGCACAGTGGCTACATTTCCTGCCAAGTCGTTCTGCAATATTGCGGAAAGAAAATCCACCTTCTCGTAGCCCTATGCACTACCTCGTTAAAACTCCGTGAGCTGTTGATAATGGCTTCTTCGTCTTCTTAAAGGCATTCTTGACTAGCATCAACACACTACGTCGAATCTCAACGATAACTAACGCTCACGAACGTTACAGCGCGTATTTACAGCAAACCTGCTTTGCATGTTCCGAGGGGCGCTACTAGCGCCACACGTATCCGCCGAGCGCGAAATTTGCATAGACGTCATCTTATAGATGTACTCTCACCGCCTACCAACTGTCGTTTATCTAACACAACCCCTTCGTGGTGTTGGGATTTTTTTTTCCGTCAGTGTATCAGCATACCAATTTTCAGATCTCTAGGTCATTCAGAAGTGACCAAACAATTCACGAAAGAATTCAAGCAGGCAGTGTTCCAAAGCCGCCATTTTGATTTTCTTTCGTTTTCGGACTTTTATGGGCATACGGACGTTAAGATCTATCAGGATACCAATTTCAGATCTCTAGGTCATTTAGAAGTGGTCAAACAATTTGCGGACGGAAAGAATCCCATTGTCCAACCTTTCCGCTTTGCTTTATATATAGTGTAAGCTTCATTTATTTTTTCTGCCTTTGCAGAAACTCATCCGACTAGCAATGTTAACCTAGGCCTAACCTCCGAACAACGGCTACCTCCTAACAGTGGTCACTTTCTCCCGGTCCAAGCAGTACCGTTATTCGAAGGTTTTGCTGCTACCAAAACTTAGTCGAATCAATGCCAAGGTTGTAAGTTATTTCTGTTTTGAAGTCAAAAGTTGCTCCAATATTAATCCCATGAATCAAATAAATTGGCAACTGAGAGCATTTATTCGTGCAATGATCGAGAACTGGAAACTGAGTTGTTATCCTTGGGTTGAATGCATCCTAATCTGATACCTGTTCCTGGATTGGCGAAACAAGATTGTGATATCTCAGAAGATGAGTACCGTACGGGAGGGTGTGTAATGGCTAGTGAACCATAACTTTGTGAAGTGTTGACAGGTGTATCTTACCAAAGTGCAACACTCGCAACTATATATCACTCGTCATACTAGAAAGAACAGAATTCACGGATCTCGTGGAATATCGTGTTGTTGCACAACCTCTGAAACCGCAACGTTACCTCTCTAATGGATAGTGCAGTTGTCCGACGCCGAAAATACACTGCGGGAGAATTGCTAAGGACGGATGACAATAGCAAATATAAAATGGAAGGCAGGAAACTGTGGAAATTAGCATAAGTGCGGGATACAGTAAGACGTGTTGTGCGTATGCATATTTTGGATTGCCGAACTTGTTCGTGACGTCATAGCGCTGATAAGAGATATAAAGGATTTGACGCGTATTGACCGTTGTTGTTCAAACGCAAAGTTGAAAGGGAAAGAATCAATTGACTAACTTGCAATTTTCAGTATGTCTTCCCGACATCACCTAGATGATTTTACGCGTGGCCGTATTATTGGCAAGATTGAAGAAGGGCGAAAAATAACAGATGTTGCCAGGGAGTTCGACGTCAGCCACAGTGTTGTTTCAAGGGTTTGGAAATCATTTCAAACAAATGGAGAGTGTAGCAAACGTCACGGGGGAGGTCGTGTTCGCAGTACGACACCTGCAGAAGATCGGTACATAGTGCTATCAACAAAAAGACATCGGCGCAGCACAGCTAGTGAGGTAGCAAATCAGTTTATGGCTGCTACTGGCAAGCGGATCTCCCGAAAAACTGTCGCCAGACGTTTGCATGAAGGAGGACTATACGCCCTCCGTCCTGTTGTGTGCATCCGGTTGTCCAGACGTCACCGTACCGCCCGTTTGCAATGGTGCCATCAACATCGCCATTGGACCGATAACGACTGGTCTGCTGTCCTCTTCTCAGATGAGAGTAGATACAGTCTATCGTCTGATTGTCGACGACAACTGATCTGGAGTGATAGTGGTACTGCATATTGTCCAGCAAACATACAGGAAAGGGACCGATATCCGACATGTAGTGTCATGGTATGTGCTGGCATCATGATCAATGGCCGTACGTCCCTCTATGTGCTTCCAACTGGGACTATGACTGGCCAACGATACATTAATGATGTTCTGCTACCTCATGTTCGCATGTTCCGTGGTGCTGTCGGTGATAGATTCATTTTCATGGGCGACAACGCAACTTGTCATCGAACAGTCGCTGTCCAGGAGTGTCTTGAGAGCGAGGATATTCAACGCCTCGTATGGTCAGCACGTTCTCCTGATCTGAATCCCATTGAAAATGTGTGGGATGTTTTGGGGAGGAGTCTTGCTGGTCGCCAATGCCCTCCAATAAACAAGGACACGCTCATCCGTGCACTGACAGAGGAATGGGATAAATTACCCCAACATCTGCTTGATAATGTTGTGCAAAGCATGTCACGACGTGTGGAATCTTGCATCGCCCTCCATGGTGGCCATATCCCGTATTGACATCTTACGCCGGAACGCCTGCGGACGGTAATTGCATTTTTTTCACGTTTACGTATTCTGCACAAAATGTCCTGTTTGTCCCTTGAACACGTTCCAAAGCCTTCTGGATTTCAGAACACAATAAATTGTCTTTCTTGTAATGTCCTGGCATTCTGACATTATTTTATTTCACTTGGCATCCAACCACACTTACTTTTTTATGCGCTATATAGCCGTTTATGATCCGTCCTTAGCAATTGTCCAGCAGTGTACTACCAAAACTTAGTCGTTCTGTCTGCCCCATAGGACCAGTGTCCTCGGATCAGGTACAGGCAGCTGCTCAATGTAGTCGCTAAATTTCTCTTCTAAAAAAACCCTGAGCACTTTTGGTGCTGGAAGTCTGCTCGAACAGCGTTCCCTTCAAAAAATAACAATGTACATCGTGGCCTAAAGACCTGCACCAGTAGACCGAAAGTCAAATGTTTGATGTTTGAAGTCAACTTATACAGCACAATGGTAAAGTCAGGAATGCATATTATACAACATTTTAAAGGAAATTTTATGCTGAATTCAAATATTTTTACAGAATGTTACTACCAGTAACAGAAGTGAAGTTACAAGCAAAAGTAGAGCGTCTAGTCATAAAAAGCGACAAACAGTGGAATTTGTGAAATTAGTGAACAGTGCATTAAAGTCTTTATTTGAGTCTGGAAGGGCCGTATAGCACCGAGTTACAAGGGCCGTATAGCACCGAGTTACAAGGGCCGTATAGCACCGAGTTACAAGGCCCGTATAGCACCGAGTTACGACCAATGGACAACTAGAGAAACTCATTAGTGCCATGCGAAGAAGGCGCACTTTGTTACTGTGGTTACAATTAAATATTAAAGCGTATTTTGCTTGTTGGTAATTTATTTCAAGTGTCCAACAAGTTTCAATAATGTACTGTACAGTAACTTTACGTTAAATGCATTGTACACTAATTTCACAAATTCCACTGTTTGTTGCTCTTTATGACTAGACGCTGTACTTTTGCTTGTAACTTCACTTCTATTACTGGTAGTAACATTCCGTAAAAATATTTGAATTCAGCATACAATTTCCTATAAAATAAGGTATAATATGTATTCCTCACTTTACCATTAAGCTGTATAAGTTGACTTCAAACATAAAAAATTTGACTTTTGGTCTACTGGTGAAGAGCTTTTGGCCACCATTGTGTTTCTGAGGTATAACGAGGAAATTGATTTTAGCACTTCAGCTGTTTCACTGAGACAACAGAAAGTTGTTCTTCGGCTTATTGGCATTTGACAGTTTTATCATTGTACATTCTTTGCTAAAAAAAGCCGAAGCACCCAGAAGGAATTATCCAATCGAGATGAAAATTGGTATGTGTAATGTACATGTACAGGAAAGAAAATGATTGCAACTGTGAGCAGAGCAGTTGGGCCACTTATTCGGATAAAACAGCTACACGAGTGGAACAAGTCAGTCCGTTGTAGCGTCACCTCCGGCTTGGATACAAGCGGCGTGGCATAAACGCATACAGTTCACGGATACTCTCCTAAGGTATGGCATGCCAGATCTTGTCCAAATTACGGGCCAGTTCACCGAGATTCCTCGATGGGCGTAGGTGGCGTCTCATTATGTCCAAAAGATGTTCGATCGGCGAGAGGTCGGACGATCGGGCTGGCCATAGAAGGGTGTCAATATTACGGATGCAGAACTGGGAGAGTCGTGTCTTGTGAATCCGGACATTATCCTGTTGAAAAATTGCTCGGTGATGCTGCTACAGGAATGGCAACACAACGGGTCGTAGAGTGTCGTCTACGTACCGTTGAGCCGTGAGGGTGGTACGAAGGATAACCAAGGGTGTCCGGCTATCGTAGAAAAAACTCCCCAAACAGTCACTCCCGGTGTGTGAGCCATGTGCAGGATCTGTGCGTTGGCTGGCTCGTCTCCAGTCCAGAGATGGAAACGGGTCACGGGTCAACGAGTTGACAATTTCTTGCAGATCCAATGGGTCGGGGCAAAATGTTCCTGTCACGATTTTGACCCGGTTTTATTCCCGTTTTGTTTTTGAAAAAAGAAAAATACATTCCAAAGAAAAATGCGCGTTATAGAATTCTGTAGTCGATACTGGTGCCCACGGAGTGAAAAATGATTTGCCATGCAAAAATATTGTCGTCTCTTTCTTAAAGTAATGAAGATTTCCACTGATCGACGTCAGACACACCGACACCATATCGTAAAAAGATACTTCCTTTGCGTTCTTTTACAGTGCGATTGTCCAGGGCAAGGTACAGGCAAAAGCCATCCGCCTGCTTCTCAGCTGGATTCACTCTCTCTCTGTGCGAAGTTCACTATATGATTAAGAGTTACTTTTCACATTGCATCTTTTTTTTTTTTTTTTGAGGTTTAACGACCACCGTGAGCAACTCAATGGGCTATAAGCAGTCGCCCGTCCCTAATTTAGGGTCACTGGTTCCAGGGAAGGGAGAGAGCCAGTGCCGTAAGAAAAACACAACATCCATGCCTCACCGGGATTCGAACCCGGACCCCTTACGGACGAATGATCAGAGGCCAACGCCTTAGACCACTGCGCCACCGGGGCGGCATCGCATCTTTTACATTGAGCATTAAGAGGTTTTCGATTGATGTGCTAACATCTCGTTCCCATGGCATGTCATGTCGAAATTAACTCCTTATTTGTTAATATGGATGGATTTAATATTGTAACACAAGTAAACTACAAAGAACGGAATGTGAGATGCTTTCTGTGTAGCACAGCTCTATAATTTTCTAACCTTCTGTCAGTTATATCCCCAGTTGTGGGGGTACAGCTGTGGATAATAACAGACCCCGATGATTTTTCTTATCCCAATTCATTTTAGAGAAACTTCAGTCCTTTCAATAAGTCTGTGCAGTACGTGCGCCGCAGAAAGAGACAATGATTTCACACCGAAGACGTAAGAAGAAGATTACGATTGCAAGCATTTCTTACATTCCGTTTTTTATATTTTACTTGTGTTTCATTGAAATGTACACCGCTGTTTGTGAAAATTGCAACACCATAAAGTACTGCTGGTATTAGCTTCTAACTTACAGGATATGTGTGACATGCAAATGACTGACATGTCAGTGAAACTGGGCATGCGGATTGGGAGCTCTGCGGTCTTGGGTATAAAAAGCTGACTCAAACGAGATGTTGCGATCAATGAAGAGCTGGCATTGAGTCGAAGTGATGTTTCTTGTGTCTCACTATGACCCGTCGTCGAAGCAGGACACATTATGAACACCTGACAGACTTTGAGCGAAGAAGGATTGTTGGGATTAGAGAAGCTGGATTTGTCTACTGCGAAATCGACACTCGTATGGCAGTACAGAGATGTGAATGTGGCGTCAGTGGACAGATGAGGCTCGGACTCATAGAAAGACGGAAAATGCACCGTCAAATTGCACGACTGCACGGGATGACAGACACTTACCTCTACCGCATGGCAGTGACCGATCGCACAGCGACATCCTCGGTGTGGAGCACTGTCACAGACAAGGCTTTGTCCTCCAGCACAGTTCAACGTCGTCTGCTTAACAGAGGTCGCTAGCACCCCCATTGCTGCGCATTCCTTTGACCCTCAACCACAGACGCATCAGGCTGCAATGCGATCTCAAACACAGACACTGGTGGGCTGATTACCAAGAGGTTGTGTTTTCTGACGAGTCACAATTCAACTTGATGCATCATAACGGTCGCGTACGTGTTCGAAAACATCGTGACACCAAACAGCTTGCTGGTCTGCACGTTCGCCGGATATGTACCCAATCGAATATGTCTGGGACATGATAGCTAAACCACTGTCCTGTCAAGCGCCTTCGCTATCCACCACAGATGAATTCTGGTCTCACATAGAAGCAGCCTGGAAGGCTATTCCCCAGTACGATATCAAAAAATTCTTCCATTCAACACCACGCCGTGTAGACGATGTTAATGTTGCTCGAGGAGGTTTCACACGATACTGAGTTTTGAAGCGAAAAAGTCTTGTTTAACTTTAGAAATGTAATCGGTAATTTCCTGTAACATGAGGAATCAGTGATATAAATTTCATTTCAATAGCGCAATTCTTTCTTGGTGTTGCAATTTTCCTAACAGCAGTGTATTTATGTATTTATTCTTAAGCAAATCCATTCCTAATTCGCATTTCTTTGTGGAACTATTTATATCGCGTAATGACACACTCAGAGCCAGCGTCTAAAACCTAAACAAACCCGCCGGCAACTGCGGCAGCAGGATACACGTAACTTATCGAAAGTATTTCATAATTTTCTTTGGATAAAAGCAATTCACCCCTGGCTTTTTAATAACTTGATGGAAAAATCTATTGTTGACCGACTTTTTAACGCATCCGTATTTACCCTAGTATTTTTAAAGGAGGATTCCCGGAATAACATAAGAATCCTTCATATGAAATGCATCACACAACGTTCGTAGTATTTACATAGACGTTGAATTCATTCTCTAAAGTTAAAAAAATCCTCTCACGTCGGGTATTAAGTTGAAGTTTCACCACTTTGCTGCGTTAAGTGGAAAACAAAGTGATCGCACCGCACAATCGAGTTCACGTGATAGTTAAAGGTTTTCCTGACTCAGTCCATAGAGGCAGTGAAAAACCGGGAAAAGCAAGACAAGTTGAAGAACGGAAAAAAAGTAATAATAAGGAGAGGAAGGATAACAACAACAAAAAAACATCATTGATGGGGAAAGTGGCGAGGAAACAAAATTTGGAGTTTGTTGGCCGTCAGATCTCGATGATGAATGATTTGGCTTTCCGCCCTTCTTCCCACACCGCTAATTACTTAGCAGATCAACCATGTTGTCTGGAAAATGGAGGTTCTGCACGGGTACTAATGCGATGGACCTTTGGTTTGACCCCAACTAAATTCATGGGGTTTTGCCTCGTGGCTACCCTCCGTAATCAAGACACGAAAAGAAAAAAAAACCAAAAAACCTTCCGATTGCTTCCAACTGGGAATTTGAACTCTCACAGTGATGTTAAGTGCTGCGAAAACAGAAGAATCGTACACAACTTTCTACTCGTTTTTTCAACGGTAGTTCTCGTGACTTAAACAAAATTCTCTTACAATTTCCAATTTTATTTTCGTGTTATGCAGCAATTTTTTATAAATCTCCGATGTTCCTTTTATTCGTAACTACCAAATCCAGTCGTTATATGTCAGTGATTCCAAGTGAACTAGCACACTGATAAATAGGTTCATCGCTTAGCACTTATTCATACAGAGCGCGGGTTTGAATTTTACATTCCGTGAAAACACAAGTTTGTTCCTGACGGAGATCGACGCCCCCTCACTCCGGAGTACGTTGCTCTCCCAACTAAGCTACATGGACGGAACGTATCGCTTCAGATTTGTCGTCTTGACGCGTGCTTTACCTCTGTAGTACGTCACATCATCTCCCTCTTAATTTTTTTAAAGCGAAGAACGAATTTTTATTATTTCTAGATGATGTGTAGAACAAACATCACACACTCTTCGAAGAACCCAGCGGCATTTTTACGTTCGGGCGCCAATGTGAAAACACAAATTTGTCCGTGAAAGAGATCGAAATCGCGCCCACTCACTCCGGAGTATGTTGCTCTCCCAACTAAGCTACAGGGACGGAACGTATCGCTGCAGATTTGTCGTCTTGACGCGTGCTTTACTTATGTAGTCAGAGATGGAAACGGGTCACGGTTCACCGGGTCGACAATTTCTTGCGGGTCAAACGGGTTGGGTCAAGTAGGTTCCTCACCCAATTTCGACCCGGTTTCATTCCCAGTTTTATTTTTTAATAGAAACAAAAAAATATTTCAAAGAACCCTTCAGAGGACTTTCAAATAATACTTCAGAGCTGCAGAGTACGATCCAGGAACTTGCTGACAAGAGTAAAGAAGTGGGATTAAAAATGAACTTTCAGAAAACAAAACTGATGTACAATACTTTTAAAAGAAAAGAAGATTTATCAGTTGATGGGGAAAAGCTGGAGATGACCAGTTACTACACCTTGGGCAGCAGATATCAAGCAAGGGTCACATTGATGAAGAAATTAAGTGGCGTATAAAACTTCGCTGGAGAGTTTTTGGAAGAAACAGTGCAATTTTTAAGAGCAAGGTGGCATTATTTCTTAAAAGAAAAGTGTTTAATCAATGAATCCTTCCAGTGCTTAAGTACGCAGCAGAGAAATGGACGTTAATTAAAAAAGACATACAAATATTTCAGACAGCTGAAAGAAGCATAGAGAGGTGCATGCTTTTTGTAACCAAGAAAGGTAAAAAGACGAACTCGTAGATAACGAAAATAACAAGAGCGGAAGACATCTCGATGAGAGTAAAATCCCTGAAATGGCAACGGGCTAGACATATTAACAGGAGAACGGACCACCGATGAACAACTGAAATTGTAGAGTGGATTCCAAGGGACAGGAAAAGAACCAGAAGACCACGTTGGAGATGGGTGGATGGAGGAGACTGGCACAAGACATTCCTGTGCGGAAGAAACTTGGAGAGACCTTCATCCAGCAGTGGAATGATAATGATTGACAATGATGTTGATGATGATGATATATTCCAGTTTATAGCTCAAAGCAGATTTGTCCGAGTCACGACTGGGTGTTCAATTATGGGACGGCAGGGTCCGGGTATAAAAGTTTCGACCCGTTTCCATCTCTGTCTGTAGTAGGTCACAATTCTGCTTGACGATAACCCCGACTTGAAAACGGTATACTCTTCATATAGACAGAACTCTCTGCATGAACCATGATTTTGTAGCCTTATAATGAATTATTTTCTCACATTGGGTTTATCATTAAGCAGAACACAAAACTGGAAACCGCACAGAAAGAAAACAGTTCTTTCAATAACAATGATAAAGAGCTGAACATAAAGTCTTTCTCTCATTAAGAAAATTTGTATTTAAAGCAAAAACATAATAGGTAGAAATAAACGGTTTGTGACATGATCATGTAAACTAATAGAGTTTTTTTTTCCTACACTGTTAGTACTCCTCCACATGAACGCCATTTAGGGCCTGGAGCACTTCTACACTATCTACCAACAAGTAATTGAACACCCCTGCAATCGACGGTATCTGCGATCCTGATACACGCCACGGCCGCCGCCGTTAAATATCGTGTGGGAAACAACAACGCAACCAGTCGCATGCAAGATGTCACGCAGTTCGGAGCTCTCTGATTTCGAGAAAAGTGTAATCGTCCGGTATCACAGAAATGGCCGATTCATACGTGACATATCCAGCTAGTTGAAGTACCCAAATTCGACAGTGCCCTACGTGATGGGCAAGTGGAAGATGAGAGGTGACTGTCGGAATGCGCCCCGACCCGGCAGACCCACAAAACTGGGAGTTAGAGACCGACGGGTGCTGGCCAGAGAAATTCCGAAGAACCGCACCAAATCGATGGGCCACACCCGTGAGGGGTTTCAACAGGCATTCGGGAGTGTTCTTTCGATGAATACCATCCGTAAGGAAGCCCATTTGCTCGGTTATCATGGACGTGCTGCTGCCCACAAGCCTTTGATCGCCAAGTCCAATAGCGCTGCTCGGCTAACGTGGTGCAAAGAACGTCGACAGTGGACCGTTGAACAGTGGAAACAGGTTCTCTGGAGCGACGAATCAAGGTTCACCCTCTACCGTTCGGATGGCAGGGTCTGGGTTTGGCGTCTGCCTGGAGAACGCCTCCTGCCGGAATGTATTGTGCCAACTGTGAAGTTCGGCGGCGGTAGAATTATGCTATGGGGTGTTTCTTGGCACAGGACCCTTGTCGCAATTCCTGGTAGACTCAACGCCGAGACTTACTGCACCATTTTGGATGACCATGCGCTTCCTACGTTGTGGCAGTTTTACGGGGTGGACCCATGTTACTTTCAGGGTGACAATGCCACCTGTCATGTTGCGAGGTCCACCATGGCTTGGTATGGTGCCAATGGGGTTAATCGAATGGACTGGCCTGCGCAGAGCCCTGACTTTAACACTATCGAGCACCTCTGGTACGAGTTGGAGCGTGGACTTAAGGGGTGCCCCACCGTCCGAAATCGGTGAAGGAACTGACCTGTCTTCTCCAAGCTGAGTGGAATAAAATACCGCTAGCCGTCTTACAACGCCTGGTTGAGAGTATGCTCCGGAGGGTCGCCAACAGCTGCACCAACTATTGAAGGTGAATAAACTTCGTTTTCCTTTGCTATCACAGGTGTCCAATTACTTGTTGGTAGATAGTGTAGTTGGTATTTAATGTCTCGCCATGTTTTGCCGAACATCTCTTTGGAGACTGTGGCAATAGCATCTGTTATCCTCCTCTCCAGAGTTTCAATATGAGACACTAGTGTTCAATAGACTTTATCCTTCGCATAACCTCACAGGAAAAGGTCTAGAGGTATTATGCCGGGGCTGCCATGATATTGAACCGTCCCACCTGTTGGGAAATGTGATATTGAGGAATTTTCGGACAATTAATCCCCAATGTAGAGGAGCACAATCCTGCTAGAAAACTACCCATGATTGACATTCGCCCAACTGAGGTGCAACGAAAATTCCGTCGTGTACACATTTGTTGTTATTGTGCGTTCACAAAAAAGAAGGAAAGACTCTGTTGAGCATGAGACCACACCAAACATTCACTTTTGGGCTGTCCTGCTGCTTTTCAAAGACAACATAGGGATTTTCCGATCACCGTATACGCACATTGTGTTTGTTTACTTCACTCACTAGAGGTGTGAAAAGAAGCCTCATCCGAAAACATACACACGCTGCAAGTTGTTGTTGTTGTCATCGATACGCAGTAAAGTCTCAGTTGCAAAAGCAGCACGACTTGGGCTGTCTTTCACCTGCAAGGCTTGTACAATTTGCACTTTACGCTCATACAAATGAAGCCTTTTGTGCAGAATTTTCTTCATTGTAATGCATGAGATTCCGAGTTCAGACGAAGCTCATCTGGTGGATTTCCAGGAACTGCATAAAAAAGCTGTCGCACTGCAGCAACAGCTTTTTCACTAACACACTGTCGTCCCTTTCGTTTTCGGTCATCAACACTTCCCGTCTGTTTTGCTTTTATGATTAGGTGGTAGACGTCTGTACTCTATTCTGAAATTACGCCGAAGAGTTATCGGTGATTTGGCCTCGTGGTACCACTAAACACATTCAGCGTTTTCCTGCAAAGACACCATTTTAACTTCTTGCGCTGGCAGCGTCACCTAGTTATTACTCAGCATGCACATGCAATAACAAAACAAAATGTTGTTTCAGATGCATCCTGCCACAAACTGCTTGTTTCTAACTATCATAGTTTTTAAATAAAAAAATAAATTTCAATGAGGAAGGGACTTTATGCCACCCTGTATAACTACTAACTGTTTTCAGTCGTTTTAGCATAACGATACCGTGAAGCTTCTGTGTGTGTATCTACAAGGGGCATCCTGAAAGTAATACCTCATCCTTAATAACTTCTGAACTTTTGAAGTGATTTTAATGAAACTTTACTGGCATGTACTATGATATGTTAACAATGTGGGAACAAATTTTTTAAAGAATCGAAAACAAAGATCATGCGTGACAGAGAAAAGCAGCGAGCCGTAATTGAATTCCTGGAAAAAGAGGAATGTGAGGCTCCAGAAATCCACAGAAGACTCCTGGCGGTGTATGGAGATCCCGCAATGGATATCAGTAATGTCCGAAGATGGATGAAGAGGTTTCGATATGGAGAAAGTTCAGTGTCGGACAAACAACGGAGTGGAAGACCCGCAACTGCGGTGACAGATGCCAACAGGCAACGAGTGAAAGACCTCATCACAGCTGATCGTCGTGTCACCATCCAAGTGTTGCAACAATAAACAGTGTTCACTATGTGCAGACATTGAAGAAGCTAAAGGAAGCTATCAGAAGGAAAAGGCGTGGCATTCCACTTGATAGTGTTGTTTGACACCATGATAACGCACGTCCCTACACCTCAATGGAGACTTCACAGACTATTGACAAAATGGGGTGGACGGTGATGCCCCCCTACAGTCCTGATTTGGCTCCCTCAGACTTTTTCCTGTTTGCCCCTTTGAAAAACAACCTTTGTGGGGAACGTTTCGACGATGTGACAGACGTTAAACTGGTTGTGAACTCATGGGTGAAACGACAGCCTCAGGAATTTTTCCAAAATGGATTTTACCAATGGGTTCAAAGATGGTGGAAATGTATAGAAAGTGATGGACAATACTTACAACACGAGTGTGCAGATTTCCGTTTAATTGGCATAATAGTACAAACTAAAAAAACTAGATTGCTAGCTTTCACCGCCAAAGACGGGCGGCTTCATCAGGCTAATGTTTACAAGGTTGAGTACAGAATCATACTGAGGAAATTTAAAACAAGTTAGTAAAATCATGCAATGCATTGAATATGATACACTTTCCAACATACCAGAAATATTTACTCAAGTTATGAGGATAATGGATGTGGAAATAATCTCGTTCCTGTGTCCTAACCTCTGACCCCATTTCGATTATATTAAACAGAATTGGTTCCGTATACCTCCGGAACAACATATTAAAGTTTTGTCGCAATAGAAGCATTTTTAGTCAAGTTATGAGCATAATGGCTGTGGAATAAATCTGGCTCCTGTGCCCTAACCTTCGACCCTATTTCGAATATATTAAACAGAATTTGTTCAGTATACTTGCCGAACAACATACTAAAGTTTTGTCGCAATAGAAGCATTTTTACCAAGTTATGACGCATAAGTTAGATGGAGTGGATCCCGCTCCTATGTCCTGACCTTTGACCGCATTTCGCCCATTTTCAATAGGGTTCGTCCCCAGGTTGTCCCCTACCACATACTAAAATTTCATCGAAATCGAACCATTTTTACGCGAGTTATCGTGCGGACAGACAAAGAGGCAGACAGACGGACAAAGCTGGAGCATATACGCTGCTTCAACCGACGGTGGGAAAGCGTAAAATACACATACACGTAATAAGTACGTGATGTTAAATAATAGATGGCAAGTAAGATTATCACGTTCGTGGATGTATACCTAGAAGGGCACGCCAGACAGCTGGTAGATCTGTGGAAAGATCAGAATTGCAAGCGCTTTCGAGTGTTAGTATTTCCACGGATTCCCTGAAGTTCTTGAATCATGAATGACAGCCACCAAGAACTACCGCTTGTCTCTGTCACTTTCATTTCTTCCAGTGTATGTCTCAGTCTCTTCCTGTCTAGAATATATCTTTCAATGAATCTCATTAACTATTTCTGTCTAGCTGTCTCGATATTTCGACATCAGTTTCATAGCTTGCTCCTTCTTTCTCTACCTATTGCTTTCTAGCAGGTTTTTTTCTTTCTCTCTCCATCTTTCATTTAGTTTTTTCTCCTTCTGCTTTCCTCTCTTTTTCCAGACCTCTCTTTCGGTAACTCACTATTTCTGTCACCATAATTCCCTCTCTCTCTCTCTCTCCCCGCGTCAAAAAAATGAGTTATTAGAAAGATATTTTTAATACCCATGGGCGCCGAATACGGTCATGCTGAGTTGCTTAAGCATGCCCTGATTTTTGTGAGAGCACCAAATTCATCTTTTGGTAACAATTTGTAAATTGTAAATATAACTTATGGAATAAGTTATTCTTAACAGTTAACATCAGCCGTATATTATAAAAAAATAAAATTTATGTATTCAGGACACACTCTTTAAAAAATGCATGTTGAATATGCTCATTGCCATAGAAATCCAAGCACCAAGAAAAAAGCCTGCGATTAACACGAAACTCTGCGAATAGCTACGGGGAGGGCAGTCATGCAAATGATTAAAGTTTCGTGCGATTCCGCATGCCCGCGCATCCAAGACCGGCGCTGCAGTCGCAATTCTTGTAGCTTATAAGGCGTCTCGCATGGGACTCCACATTCGTGCCGAAGTGCACGGTAAGAGTCAGGTGACATCCCTGAGCGATAAACATGCCGAGGAGCCGCCGTAGATGAGCGTACGGCCAACTGACGGTGGTTGAACGAGTCCGTATCGTCGGGATGAGAGAGGCAGGGTGGCCGTCGCGCCGAATCGGCTGCCATTTGGACTCTTCGAACAGTGCGGTGCGATCGTGTTTGGAGCAATGGACACAGGAAGGCACCCAGACACGTCGGATTGGTTCTAGACGACCCAGACACACTACCAGCAGAGAGGACCGTGGGATCGTAAGAGCGGCACGCACAGATGCAACGACGCCCTTGTCCAATATCCAGAGACATGTGGCGACTGTACAAAGGACTCCTGTGTCCACCAGAACCATTTCCAGACGCCTGGAACAGGCGAATCTGCACTCTCGACGGCCTTTACGTTTTCTGCCATTAACACCTGATCATCGTCGGCGTCGATTTCAGTGGTGTCAGCAGCGAGCAACGTGGAATGCTACGGACTGACGACGTATAGTGTTCAGCTACGAATCCCGTTTATCAATGGGAAAGGACAACCGCAGGAGAGCGCTACAATCCCAAACTCACTGTACAGCGGGGCACGTCCCGAACAACAGGCGTGATGGTCTGGGGAGCCATCGCGTATGACAGCCGGACTTCCCTCGCACTGATCCGAGGGACGTTGACAGCCGGACTTCCCTCGCACTGATCCGAGGGACGTTGACAGCCGGACTTCCCTCGCACTGATCCGAGGGACGTTGACAGCCGGACTTCCCTCGCACTGATCCGAGGGACGTTGACAGCCGGACTTCCCTCGCACTGATCCGAGGGACGTTGACAGCCGGACTTCCCTCGCACTGATCCGAGGGACGTTGACAGCCGGACTTCCCTCGCACTGATCCGAGGGACGTTGACAGCCGGACTTCCCTCGCACTGATCCGTGGGACGTTGACAGCCGGACTTCCCTCGCAGTGATCCGAGGGACGTTGACAGCCGGACTTCCCTCACACTGATCCGAGGGACGTTGACAGCCGGACTTCCTTCGCACTGATCCAAGTGATGTTGACAGCCCAGCTCTATGTACAGGAGATCCTGCGGCCCTACGGGTAGCTTCTCGGAGCCATTTTCCAACAAGATAACGCCCGTCCGCACACGGCTCGGGTTTCCCATGACTGTCAACGTCATGATTCGATGCTTTCGTGGCCTGCCAGATTGCCTGATCTCACGCCCATCGTGCACGTGGGGGACCAGATGGATCCCCATCTTTCCCCATGTCCCAGTGTTCGTGATTTAGAGCGTTAGTTGCGAGAAGTGTGGGCCAATCTGTCCCAGCGATACGTGTCTCTTTGACTCCATTCCGTACCGTGTCACCGCATTTATTTATCCGAGCACGAGGCGGTCCGACGCGGTACTGACACTGACGGGTATGTGTACCGCATTTCCGTGGGAAATCGCCCTAGTGCTGTGATATTGTAACCACTTCTATCCTTGGTTTTTACCATCTCACTACTGAAACCTCATTTCAATCCAACGCCTAATTCTTGGTGCGCAGATTTTTATGACAATGAGTTTGAGAAATGAAAGAGTTATTTAGAAAAGTACGTATGAATGAAGACAAGAGGTCTCCCGTTGGCCGAGTGGCACGAGGCACTGGCTTCCAATCGTTTGCCCGAGGTGGGTCCGGGTCCGAATCCCAGGTTAGGCCAGAATGATACGCTTGTCTTACCGCACTGGCTCTCTCTCTCTTCCCTGGAATCAGTTGCCTCAAATTACGGAAGGGAGACTGCTTATATCTCCCAGTGAGTTGCTAACGATATTCGTTAAGCACCTAAACAAAAAAAAATCATATTTTTCCTGTAACATATTTAAATTAACTTACAAGTATAAGGACTGAATGAAAAAGGGGAACTATTTAAAAAATGTTCGAAAGCTTACAAATGGGTAGCCATTAATAATAACACATTTTGATTTATTCTCTCACTTATTTTAAAGAACATTAGTGCATAATTTCTTTTTTTGAGCATTCTCCGAGATTTACAAAACTCTACGCTTATGAACATACCTCATTACCAATTTTTATTATTTAACAAGTTAGTAAAATAATGTAATGCATTGAGTATGATACGCTTTCCAACATACCAGAAATCATAAGAAAATGCCTTGGTTTTGAGGGGACTAAACTATGGTATAACGTTTTGAGGTTCATACCCGTATTACCTATTTCTTTTATCAAGAGCTACCATACATAAGCCGTTTTATAATTAAACATCCCATCTAAATCGGGCAATTTTCACGGAAGTTGTCGAACGAAAATAATGGCTAACCAATCTCACGCATGCGCACTGCCCGCTATTGCTGACAAAAAACATCTTTGGTGGAAGTGCTTCCAAAGTCGTTACAGAACAACGTATTGTATTTCGTCTCAATCGCAGCATTTTTAGTCACGTTATGAGGATAATGGCTGTGGAATAAATCTCGCTCCTGTACCCTGACCTTTGACCCCATTTCAATGATATTAAACAGAACCGGTTAAGCACATCTTCGGAACAATATGATGAAGTTTTGTCACAGTCGAAGCATTTTTACGTAAGTAATGACGCATAAGGGCGATGGAATGGATCCTGCTCTTATGTCCTGACGTTTGACCCAATTTCACCCATTTTTAATAGGGGTACCCAGGTTGTCCCATACCACATTCTAAAATTTCATCGAAATCGAACCATTTTTGCGCGAGTTATCATGCGGACAGGCAGACAGACGGACGGACAAAGTTGGAGCATATAATTTTCTTCAACCTTCGGTTGAAAAGCGTAAAAATTTCATTTAAACCACTTAAACGACGAATAAATATCACCTGTCTCATTTCTTCCTGGCTTTAAGAAGATTAGATATGCATTTTGTGGAATACAGAACCCATGTTAATCTTTAATATATTATATTTTTGTAATGTAGCAGGCATTTCAGTCATTTCGTCTTTCAACTGAATTTTTGCATTTTGTCTCTCTCGTGGTTTTTTCGAAACATTTTTTTTTTTTTCCGCCACAAAACTTGTTTTTTCATATGTTATTTTCTTCATCTACTCTTACTACGGACTTAGACAGGATTCTTAAGTTCGCACTTCTACAACGTGATTTAAAATTTTCGAATTAGACCTGAAAGAAACCCGAGGTAAAGTTCTGGGCAACATAATTTAGTATTGAAGAGATCGTTCTGTTGACTAGGTATACTAAGTGGATCTTCTTGCATGCATACTTTACGAGAACACTGCTACTGTCTAGATGAGTGCAGCGAACCGTCGCGTCTCCTTGAATCCCAGCAGTAGCTCATTCTGTGCTCCTCAGTGTTTGTGCTACGATACCACTCTTCGTCGGATTTTACAATCCCCAGGGAACAACAAAGCTTCTCAACTTAATGGAGTCCTTTCTATTGTTCTCTTAACTTGGCGCAACCCTATGAATTCCTAACTTATCTTGTCTGTTTCATTTTAAACTGATGGCTGCTTCAGAACCCTTCGGTTTGGAAGTGCGCGCGTAAGATTTATAGCGAACGTGGGGAACAAATGCGTGCATGCGTAAACAAAAGCTAATTGATGCTTTGACGACAAAGACATTAGGATTCTCCAATAACATTTCAGTGTATTTGGGGCCCAATCATCACTTTGTTGGTCCAGAGGTCCAAATGAAATAGGGGCCCATGTGAAGTGACATCACCATACAAAACTTAATATTATTTCCAGTGTATCTGGGAATTAAATATTTTTCAATATATTCTTTAATTCTCTAAATGGTTTCATTATTTTATTTTTTGAAATACTTATGCGTAATTAATTTTTTACTGCGAAAATGTTACCTTCCTGTGAGAAAATTATTTGCTGAAAAATGAGGAATGACGTCTTCACACTTTGTATAATACTTACTGAATTTTCGCGGATAGCACAGTATTTTCGAGGAAAATGTTTGGGTTTGAACACTAATTGCGACCGTGTTGGCGTTTCTAAATGAGTCAGTGCGAGGTGTAGAATTCCTCCACCATAAATTATTAATGCTATAAAATATTTCATTGCGTTTTGTTCATCTATAAAGAAACGTATTAGCTCTAAAGCATTGTTATCTCCCTCCTTTATTTACATTTGGATCGTTTAAGGTTGTGACGCAGTACAGAGATAAAGCATGTGTCAAGACGACAAATCTTCAGCGATACATTCCGTCCGTGTAGCTTAGTTGGAAGAGCAACTTACTCCGGCGTGAGGGGGCGTGGCTTCGATTCGCTTCACGGACGCATTTGTGTTTTCACATTGGCGCCAGAACGTGAAAATGGATCCACTGGCCGTTGGGTTCTTCGAAAAATGTGTCATGTTTGTTCCACACAGCGTCTAAAATTAATGAGAAAAAAATCCTACTTCGCTTGATATAAAAAAACAATTAAGAGGGAGATGATGTGACGTACTACAGAGGTAAAGCATATGTCAAGACGACAAATCTGCACGATACATTCCGTCCGTGTAGTTTAGTTGGGGGAGCAACTTACTCCGGAGTGAGGAGGATCGCCGTCACGGACAAATTTGTGTTTTCACAATGTCAAGAGTGTATGCAGCACTATCTGTGGCACATGCAGCATCAGTCGGAGCTGTAATAGGTAAGGAATGAGCTGACACCCTTTATAAAGGACATAAACCTCGAATGAAGAGAAAAAGATGGCAGTATTATAAAAACGATGAAGTTTGTCGGATGTTCACTGGTTCCCATACTTGAAGGGTACCGAGAGTGGATGGAAAGAGGCGCAATGTATAACCGGTGAGATGGTCATGGCTGCTCAATTCTTGAAAAGAGAGGTTATCGGTCACATTGTCCCGAACAACTGTGACGTACTGCAAAGGAGAATCACGTGTCATGACGACAAATCTGCAGCGATACATTCCGTCGGTGCAGCTTAGTCGGTTAGAGTAACTCGCTGCGGAGCGAGGAGACGCGACTTCGATTCCTGTCACCGAAAAATTCCTGTTTTCACACTATAGCGGTTCTGTCTTGGCCCAGTTGACCATGGTCTTCCACCAAAGAGTCCAAAGGAGTTTATCCACAGCAATAGTGCAACGATCCCTTGAACGCATGGGTGCGCGGTATAAACGCACGACCACAGTACGTCATCGGCGATAACAACTTGAGTTTTCCAAAAATCATCGGAAATGAACCATGGAAGATGAGGTGAAAGTTATCTTCTCTGAGGAATCACGTCTCTTACTGCATCAAGTGTCAGTCGATGTAGTTAGGAACCATGGCAAGGAAGACAAATAGCTGCACAGAAGACAGTACAAGACACTGTGACCCCACGGGTACAGTCAACTGGCAGGAGTGGCAGGAGTGTTTTTGATCTAGGGGATGTTTTCCTGAGAAACTCTTTGACCCCTGATAGTTATGGATGACGTAGCGACGCCACCATGCACCTGCCGGTCATTGCAGACCAGGTTCATCCGTTTATGTATAGAGTGTTTCCAGAATGAAACTGGATATTCCAACCGGAAAACGCGCCATTCCATACGACCAGTGTCGTTCAGGATTGGATCGAGGAACATGAGGATGGCTTCTATGTCCTAGCATGGCCGCCATGCGGGGGGGGGGGGACATGAAAAAACTTAACGGAACAATAAACTTAAAAAAAAAGGTCCTCGAAAATACGAATTTTTGCTGTAATGTTATGCTGGTGACAGGGTGATGCTCATAGAGCCAATGAAGAAAAAATATCTTAAATTGATCATCACATGGCCAAAAGTTTGACTAAAAATCTTAAAGCTGCTGAAAAGAAAGCTCCTTTACTAGAAGCATGGTGGTCCAGTATAACCAACCATTTATGGTGGTCAGCTCAAACGTGTAATGGAGATGCTGAACTGCTGGTAGAAAAATGTCTATCTCTGACTAACCTGCCATACAGTAATAACAGTATACAAAACAGTTAGATAAACTGCTTTTTTATCTAACTCTTATTTCTAGTTCATATTTTTCTTCTTGTTTTCCATGTCATGCTCAAGTATTGCGGTATTTTTATTTCCGTGGAGCGGGGGTCATTTATGACTTTGCACTAGGGCTACGAGAAATACTCATAAAGTTGTTTCTCCCATGACAATAGGAGAAACTTAAAAATATATATATGCACTTAGTTCAATGAAAAATACCTTTATATACTCGTATATAGACAGTATCTGACAAATCTTTAGTGACAGTGTGAATTAATCGAAATTGTCTGTGTCATTTCCAGGGCAACAAACAAAACTCGAATGCTTTTGTTCATTAGATTCAGTAAGCGTAAATGCGAGCGCACTCGACTAGTTATCGAGAGATCTGGGGTTCGTTCCCAGCGGTGTCGGAACACAATTTTTCAGTCGCTATGCGTTGTTTATAAAATAACGTGGACAGAGCGATGACATCGTCCATTTACATTATCTCCACGTATTTGATTTATATTATATTAAAGATTCAGTAAAACATTCTAACAACACAAGAAGGGATTACTTTTCTGATTTTTCGCCCTACTGGTATCCAGGCATTCACCCAATATGCGAATTGTTTTTACGCAACGTGTCTCCATAGTTTGTTCATATTTTTTTCTCGTTTTTTTCTGCCCGAAGAATCATTTGATTACGACTTGCCTGTAAGGTGTGGATGTTTAAAACAACACTGTCGAATGATTCCTGGTTTATTATACAATATATTGCGCAGTACCTTTTATTTTCATCATCTGATCACTCTCGTTTCAACACAGACACTCTCTCGCAGTTATAACATTGGCACCAGTTAAGATTACCTTTTCTACCCTCGAATTTATTTTCACATTTCTTGTTAAACATTCGTACTGTACCGGCAGAATATCGTGGTTCATATGAATAAGGATTTACACTAGCCATTTTACAGATTGGGGTGATCGACTGCGCTGCACAGAACGGTAAAGAGCACCGAATGAAGCCGCACGCTGAGCGTCTGGTCTCTTGTCTAGTGTGACGTCACTGCTGATTTTAAGAAACGCTCTAGCGGGAGAACTACTTACGATAAAGCATTTCTGGTTGCGTCAGTTTTCATGTCTCTTTCGACATTACATTTTCGCGCGGAGAAAAAAATGCCCGAAATGATTTTACTGTTCCTTTAAACACATTTGGACGCGCAGTTGCGGTGACCAGGGCAGCGGGTGGCCTAGTGGGCAACGTTCGTGACTGCCGCGGAAAGGACCTCAGGTTCGATCCCAAGCAGGTACGAACGCTCGATCCACTAAATATCCGCAGTGCGTCGGATGGGCACGTTAAGCCGTCGGACCCCGGGTGCCCCCCCCGGTAATAAATAAGGGCGTCTTCCTCCCCTTTCTACTTCGCGTCCGTGTCACTTTCCTATCGGGCACTCTAGCCCAAATCTGCTAGCTTCCTATTTCTAAGGGTTGTTTAAGACCTGGGGTCATACACTCCCTTCCTAAAATCCTCTATATATGATCAGTTGCGGCGTCCGACAAGCGCGTCCTGGTGTTGGTTCTCGTGTGTCTGACGCTGTATCCGCCACCTCCCCTCATTTCTGTGGAATAGAAACCTCTATTCGTCGGAGAATGCAACATTTTTCCAATGACAGTAGTCCCATGCAAAATGCAGGTGTCGTTGTCGATGGACCTGGGTTAACATGGGCTCCTTGACGCAGCGTCGACTCCGGAGACCCATGCGTAACAGGGTTCGCTCTACTATTATCGAGAACACGTACCTTGGTGCCCCCAGCGTTCATTTGCGTGGTTAATTAATACACTGTTGTACGACGATTGCCCTTTATCAGTCGACAGAGGCTACGTTCTCCTCTGGGGTCGATGGCCTTTGGGACTCCACAGTTATGACGTCATGAGGTACTCGGTGGGCCAGCGGTACATTCTTGATACACCCTTACTACAGCACCTCGCGAACAGCCCACGAAGTCTGCTGTTTCTGAGATGCTTCCACCCTTGGCACCGTAGCCGATGATCATTCCTTCTTGAACGTCCGTCAAATCACTGCCTCTGCCCATTGTGCTCACGTAACGCACTATGGCTCCTTTGTGCTGGACGGCCGCTTATACCTTCGTGTGGTTGACCTTCTCACGTGGAATGCGCCTGGCCGTGTATGTTCTAAGGTGAATGAATATATGTCCTAAGCAATGGATCAATATGTATTCGAAGTAGAAGCACCTCTATACAGTTGAATTAACAAAATATAGTCAACAAAATAATTTTGTTTTCTCAACAAAACAATTCCGATGGAGTTTGCTGAAGCAACAGAATAAATCGACAAAACATCTCAACAAAATTATTTTGTTGTTTCAACCAAACTTTTTTTCTCAGTGCAATGGATTTCTGAGCACGATTTTGTAAAAACGATATTATTAGTATGGCCGATTTGCAGCTGGTTGCCATATTAATTAAGAGCTGTTATTTATTGCTTGCATTGAAAATTTTTAGGGTAGAAACACCGGGAAGTAAAAAGAGCATGACTTACCGGTCTCCCAAGTGGTACGAGACGCTGGCTTTCACTCATTCTTCCGAGATGGGTTCGAGTTCGAATCCCGGGTGAAGCATGAATGGTGTGCTTGTCTTACCTCACTGGATCTCTCCCTTCTCTTGATCCAGTGGCCCTAAGTTAGGGACAGGTGACACGTTATAGCCCACTCAACTTAGAGAAACGTTTTGCTAATTCAACAAAAACATTTGTCGATATACAGTCAACAAAAAAGTTTTGTTGAATTTGCAAAATTATTTTACTGAATTTAAAACTATTTTGTTGAAAATTATTGTTGATTTAACAAAATTTATTGTTATCACGACAAAAATGTTTTGTTAACAAAATGATTAGGTCGATAATTTATTGTTATCACGACAAAACAAGCGGTTCATTTAACAAAATGATTAGGTCGATTTTTGAGAATTTGTTTGACCCAGCAAAACATATAGTTATCGTGACACAATATGTTTTTTTGCAGCAACAAAACATTTTGTCATGCTATATGTTTTGTTGGATCAAACAAATTCCCAAAAATCGACCTAATCATTTTGTTAAATGAACAAAACGTTTTGTCGTGATAACAATAAATTTTGTTAAATCGACAATAATTTTCAACAAAATAATTTTGCAAATTCAACAAAAAATTTTTTTGTTGAATTAACAAAACGTTTTTCTCAGTGTGTGTTCCTTACGGTGGTCGTTAAACCCCCAAACAAACAAACAAACAAAATAAAAATAAAACTCAAAAATTTGGACAAAAATAAACTTTGTTGGTTACAAAGACTGCATTTGCCGAATCATACAGTATTTGTCATGATGATTACAAATCTGCTTGCTAAATTGTGCTATCGGGCATAGTTCTCGAGTAACCTGTTGTTTCAGTGTACAATAAGCCTTCATTTTGGCATGTATATTTCGCTACGATCAATTAATTACACTTAGCTTAAAAAGTAGTTATTTTAGATTTTCTTCTGTACTTTGGTTGTACTACATCCCTTGTTAGAATCCAACAGAAATCAGCTAGCAGTGGAGCCCCAAGAGCTCCACTTTCCTTTATAGCGGCTTTCTATGGTACATATGTCCTGATGGAAACGTTCTCCAAGCTCATCGCTTACAGCTCCTAAGTTCTGTGGGAAAAAGTCCAGATGCGAGTGAAGGAAATTGTTGTAGCAACAAAACATTTCGTCACGATAACTATATGTTTTGTTGGATAAAACAAATTCCCAAAAATCTACTTAATCATTTTGTGAACTTCTTCGCTGTGAGGATTTATTTCATCAGTATCACTATCATCTAAACTCCATGACGGTGGTGGCACTGGAACAGGAAGATCCTGACCATGAGGAACAGGTCTTATGCCCGAAGGAATACTGGGATACTAAATCGTGTCTTTGGTCTTAGCTGTAATTCCAGATATCTTAGTGATGCAGAAGTGACAGTCTGTTGAGTGGTTTTTCGGTTCTCTCCAAACCATTGGTACCGCAAATGGCATTTGACATGATCCCTTTAACCAGCCAGTCAACAAAGTTACACATGAGTTACAGCAAATGTGAGGCTCCAAAGATTTATCTTCAGCACCCATTTTGAACTGTAAATAAAGTTTATACGATTTTCTAATCAGAGGTGGGAAATGTAGCCTTTGAGACTTTAAAATAAATTGTCCACAAATGTAGCAAAAACTGTTTGGATGATTCACAAAAGTACGTGGCATTATTTAACGTACACTTTACACAATCCACTCTACTTTTTAAAGCCACGAGAAAATGCACGTCCTTCGATACCGATTAAATGCATACGAATGACAAAAATTCTGCTTTGTTTCCCCTTCCCAGAAGGAATTGCACAACAGGAAATAATGGCACCAGTATTTCTACTCTCAGAGACACAGCTATCCTGATTGCAGACAGATGTCTCTGATGGGAAACATAGGGAAATTCCTTTAAGTAACACAACATTCACTTCAATAGGGAGTCCCATTACAAGAAATGGAGCCCAGTGGAGCAATTGTGGCTTCATATTTGCTTTCAGCACCCGTGAATACTTTTTTCTCGGGAAGCTGCAGCGCAAGGATTTCCTAATAGCTCGGATATTATAATTGTACATAATGAGGAGCACATTCTTCACTGGGAGAGGAAGGTTCAGCGGCCGGGCAGATCAATTCCAGGCCTATGAGTAGTGGCCCGTTCTATCTCAGACGAATGATCATAAGCTAATGCTTCGTACCTCTCGGCCACCTGGGGGGGGGGGAGAGGGAGCGTCCTTATTTGAAATTATTCCTTTTTTTTTTTTTTTTTTGTATCTTTCATAATCAACACCATTTTTTCAGATGCCGTCCAGTCATCAGTGGTGACTTTTTTTCATGGTACAGTAATAAATTATCCTGCTAACCTAGAATACAGGTTGGTTAGCTTTTCTTCCATAATCCATATACTGAAACTTTTCCAGGAACCAATTAATCCTTTACACTGAGAAAAACGTTTTGTTAATTCAGCAAAAAATTGCTGAATCAACCAAAACATTAATGTTTGTTGAATTTACAAATGTATTTTGCTGAAAATTATTGTTGATTCAACAAAATTTATTGTCTTAAAGACAAAACGTTTCATGAAATAAATGCGGGATTACACCATATAATACAAATTTTGAAGATGGCAATCCAATTTTTGGTGTAAATGTGACAAGAATGGTAAGTCAGATAACATCGGAAAACTTGAAAATGTCATCGTCCTGGAGCGGGACTCGAACCCGCGTCTCCCAGATAGCGCCCGGGAATTCTAACCACTACACCACCCATAAGCCTCCAGTTTCCGATTAATTCGAATATAACCATCACAGGATTCGCTAGTCGAAGCAACCGGCATTCATTTGAGACTTGGTCGTTCTGGATGGTGTAGTGGTTAGTATAGCCGGGCGCTATCTGGGAGAGGCGGGTTCAAGTCCCGTTCCAGGACGATGAAATTTTCAAGTTTTCTGATATTTTCTGACTTACCATCCTTGCCACATTTACACCAAAAATCAGATTGTCATCTTCAAAATTTGACAAAACGTTTTGTTCATTTAACAAAATGCCTAGGTCGATTTTTGGGAATTTGTTTGATCCAACAATATGTATTGTTATCGTGATAAAACGCTTATTTGAATTAACAAAATATAGCCAACGAAATAATTTTATGTTGCTGAAAAAACAATTCCGATGGAGTTTGGCTAAAGCAACAAAATAAATCGACAAAACAGCTCAAGAAAACAATTTTGCTGTTTCAAACAAACTTTTTTCTCAGTGATACTCGTTTTGCGTGCTTCACGACATCGCCTGTCATAATTCTTAGCTGTCCCATGGATCTTAAATCACTTTTAACATATATAATACAATCAGACCCTATATTTCTCCCTCCAAAAGTCAATGGTTTCGCTTTTATCCGAGTGATAGTGATGTTTTTGTCTTCTCTTGTAAGTAATTTATAAAAAATTCCAGTCATTCTAAAATTAGACATTTTGTCGGAATTGAATTATACATGCATCGTATCTTGATATCTCTTTCATATCTCTCTTTTTTTTCAGTAGTAGTATTTATCTTTTTTAATATTTCCAACACATCTGAATTTGGTTTCGCTTGCAGTTGATATCATTTTTTCAGATTTTTCTTAATCTTCTCATTTTTCAGGTTACTATATTTAAAACTTTTCCAACAGCTTACGTTAGTAATTTTGGATCTTCTTGATTTTAAAGTTCAAAACGTATTTTGCATCTGGATTTCTTACTCCGTGTCATTTTCTTCGGTTTATCAACATCATTCACAGCCTTTCTTTGTGTGATGACAACAGATTATTTTTTTCTTGTGAGTGATAACAACAGATTACTTTTCTCTTGTGAGAGACATACATGTATAACAACAGCTTATTTTTTCTTGAATTGTGATTGTTATTATTGTTGTAATTGCCAGATTAGCATCTTCGGCAGTTTCTCTTTATTTGCATCTCGAGATATCTTTTAAATTTCGTAGGTGGTTTCTATTCTTGTAAATTTGTCATTTTTTCGTAGGTTTTCTTTTGTAGACCTTGATGCTCAGTGAAAACATGTCTATTTTCAGCAATCTCAGTTTCAGTGTCAATTTATCATCAGTTTTTCTCTCAGTTGTTCCTCTTTCCACTGTTGAAGTAGTTTGGGCGATTTTGTTGCATATATTTTCTTTTTTTTTTTTTTTTCTGTTGAGTTTTTGAATCAGTTATCTTCTTCTCTGCATTTCTTTGCATTCGGTGTCGGATAAATACATTTTGCCACCCCGTTGGCACAGTGGTCTAAGCGATGGCTTCTGATCATTCGTCCAAGATGGGTCCGTGTTCATACCCCGTGATGCATGGATGTCGTGTTTGTCTTACGGCGCTGGCTCTCTCCCTTCCCCAGCGTCAGTGTCCATAAACTAGAGACGGGCGATTGCTTATAGCCCACTTAGTTGCTCACGGTGGTCGTTAAACCTCCAATCGATAAATAAATAAATAAATACATTTTTCGCATGATATGTATAACGTACAAGTTTGCCCACGCCGAGCATCGAACCCAGGTCCCCTCACGCCGAAGTAAGTCGCTCTCCCAACTGAGCTACGCGGACACGTGCTCTCAATGCTATCTGCCTTTATCTCATGTGAGTCCTGCGGGAAAGGCAATTTCATCTCCTTGACACTTTGTGCCTAAACGTTTTGACCAATCTGGACCAAATTTTGCATAGTTATTCTCTAGGACACTACGGAAAATATAGGCTACGTGAAGCCTGGACACCCCACGCCCCAACTTTCCCGGATTTCATCCTCTTGACACCTTGTTCCTAAACTCCTTGACCCATCAGAACCAAATTTTGCATAGTTAATCTCTAGGACCTGCGAAAATTATAGGCTACCATGAAACCTGGACACTCCCCACCCCGATTTCACCCGCTTGACACTTTCTGTCCAAACCTTTTAAACGATCTGGACCAAATTTTACATAGTCAATCTCTAGGACCCGGTAGAAAATATTGGCTACATTGAACCTACCCCCCCCACTCCCCCGCCAGATTTCATACCCTTCATTCTTTGTGTCTAAACTCTTTGACGGATCTGGACCAAATTTGTGCATAGTTAATCTCTATCTCTAGGACACGGTTGAAAATATATACTATCACAAAACCTAAACACCCCACTTCTCCCCCTGATTTCATCCCCTTGACACTTTGTGCCTAATGACCGATTTGGACCAAATTTTCCATAGTTATTCTATAGGACACTGTGGAAAATATCATCATCATCATCATCATTGTCAACCATTATCAATCCACTGCTGGACGAAGGTCTCCCAAGTTTCCTCCACAACGGTCTGTCTTGTGCCAGTCTCCTCCATGTCACTCCCGCATATTTACGAATTTCATCCACCCATCTCCCATGTGGTCTTTTTCTGGGTCTTTTCCTGTCCCTTGGAATCCAATCTAAAATTTCGGCTGTCCATCTATGGTCTGTCCTTCTGGCAGTATGTCCAGCCCATTGCCATTTCAGGGATTTAACTCTGATCATGATGTCTTCCACTCTCGTCATTTTTCGGATCCACGAGTTCCTCTTCTTATCTCTCCTGGTTATACCAAGCATGCACCTCTCCATGCTTCTTTGAGTTGTCTGCAGTCTTTGTATGTCTCTTTTAGTTAAGGTCCACGTCTCTGCACCATACGTAAGCACTGGAAGGATGCATTGATCAAACACTTTTCTTTTAAGACATAACGGCATATTGCTCTTGAAAATTATGCTGTTTCTTCCAAAAGCTCTCCAGGCAAGTTTTGTACGCCGATTAATTTCTTCATCAATGTGACCCTCACTTGATATCTGCTGTCCAAGATAAACATACGTATCTGTTATCTCCAGTTTTTCTCCATCAATCGATAAATCTTCATTTCTTGTAAAAGCATTGAACATCACTTTTGTCTTCTGAAAGTTCATTTTTAATCCCACTTCTTTACTCTTGTCAGCAAGTTCCTGGATCATACTCTGCAGCTCTGATGGGGTAGTTGCAAAAATGACTACGTCATCAGCAAAACGAAGGTGGGTTAGATAATCTCCATTAATCTTTATCCCTTTGTTTTCCCAGTTCAGTGATTGAAAGACATTTTCCAATGTGGCATTAAAGAGCTTCGGAGATATGGTGTCACCTTGTCTCACTCCTTTCCAATTTTTATGTGTGTTGTATTTTCAAACAGCCGAATCTTTGCACTTGCATTTTCATAGATGTTATTAATAATATTAATGTATGCATCTTCAATACCGCAGGATTTCAGAGCCGTGGTAACTGCTGATGGTTTCACCGAATCAAAGGCTTTTTCATAATCGATAAAAGCCATGCACAATGGAAGTTCATATTCCCTCGCTCTTTCAATTAGTTCTCTCAGTACGTGGATATGATCTATTGTGCTGTAGCCACTCCTGAATCCAGCTTGTTCTCTCGGTTGAGCCATGTCCAGTGTTACCTTCAAGCGGTGTGAAAGAACTTTAGTGAAGATTTTATAAACCACTGATAGGAGGCTGATAGGTCTGTAGTTCCTGAGATCCTCAATGTCACCTTTTTTATGTAGCAGGATCATTGTAGCATTGTTCCAATCCTCAGGAATCTTCCCTTCATTAAGACATCGAGTGAAAATTTGGGCGAGTACTGTTTCAATTTCTCCACTTGCTTCTTGTATGAGGTCTATAGTAATTCCATCTTCTCCTGGAGCTTTCCCCCGCTTCATGTTCTTGATTGCATGAGCAACTTCTGCTGGGAGGACTGGAAGAACTCCGGTACCTTTCATGATGTCTGGAGTACATGTATCATCCCTTTCATATAGTTTGGAGTAGAAATCTTTCACTTTTGTCAAAATTTCGCCTCTATTTCTTGTTATAGAACCATCTTCTTTTCTCAGAGCCATAATCTGTTTTCTTCATTTACTGAGATGTCCCTTTGCTATCTTTAGGCTTTGGTTGTTTTCAATTGCTTTCCTTACTAGTTCACAGTTGAATTTTCTTACGTCTTCAGTGATACTTTTTCTTACTGTCTTGCATAGCTCTATATATTCCACTTTGGAAGTCACATCTTCTTTAGTTGTCTTCATCTCTCTTCTTTGCATCAACATTTTGGTTTTTCCTGATAATTTGTTTACATGCAACTTGTTCTTAGACCCAGCTAATTTTGTTGCTGTTTCCATAAGAGCTTTGGTTACTTTTCTGTTAACTTCAGAAATATCCACTTCTTCCGATGTTAGGCCTTCTAAAGCAGAGAATCTGTTCTTCAGTTCCAACTTGAAAGTATTATGGTGTTTTAAGGTTGGTTATGTCAATACATTTTGTTTGTCTTATGAGCTTGCCACGTTCCAGTTTAGTGTTGAGGTGCATCTTACATCTCACCAATCTATGGTCACTACCTGTGTTGAACTTGTTTAGCACACTGCAGTCTTCGATGACGAATTTTTTGTTACACATAATAAAATCAATTTCACTTGTCGTACCAATTGGATGTCTCCATGTCCATTTCCTGAGTGGCTTTTTCTTGAAAAAGGAATTCAAGATGAAAAATCCTTCTGCCTCTGCAAACTCAACGAGAGTATTTCCACGCTGGTTTCTGTTGCCGTGACCGAATTTACCTACTGAAGTTTCATTCTGTTGCCGGTGCCCTATTTTTGCATTGAAATCTCCCATAATTATCTTCAAGTGCTGCTTACCTTTATTATTTAGATGACGAATTTCCTCATAAAATTCTTCAATTTCTTCTTCAGGATGACTTGTGGTGGGTGCATAAGTTTGAATAATCTGAACCTGGTATCTTCTCGATAGTTGGATAACGAGTCGTGCAGCTCTGTCGGAAAATATAGGCTGCATTAAACCTGGACACAACAATTGCTCCCTATGATTTCATTCCCTTGACACTTTGTGCCTACACTCTTTGATCGGTATAGATCAAATTTTGCATATTTACTCTCCATGACCCTGCGGAAAATATAAGTTTCAGTTTTTTCCTTGATTTTCAACTATGCTGAAACATGAGTTGCATCGTCATCTTGAAAAGAGTACGATTCCAATTTTTCCATTGTTGTTTTCTGGGAAATACGAGATTCAAAAATTAAACTAGAAAGTAAAAAACCATGCTTCTCGACCCTTTTGTCTCCATTAGCTGTGACAGCATTTTCATGTTTTTTCTGATTCTTTGTCCTTTAGAGAAAACAATTTTAAAATTCCTTTTGTCATTTTGGAAGTGGTTTAATATCACGCTGTAAATAAAACTCTTCTTTTTTTTTTTATCATTTTGAGAAGGACGTGATTCTGATTCTTTATCATTGGGAGAAGAATATTTGCCTGATATTTATGATTCTGAGAAGGGTTTAATTCTGATTCTTTGCCATTTAAAAAATATGCTTTCTGACTACTTTTCTCATTTTGAGAAATCTGGTATTTTATTGCGTTGGAAAGAATAGTTTTCTTATTCTTCAATCTTCAACGTATTGGAATGATGTGATTCTGATTTTTTATCGTTTTGGAAAGGATACTTTTGTGATACCTTATCATTTTCGAAAGGGAGTGTCTCTGATTCTTCCAGTCTAATTTTAGACTCGAAGAATCCACAACAGATCGTTTGAACTCTGCAAGGATCAAGATGCTATTCTAGAACCTTATATGAAATAACTGGTGGGAATGTGATAATTATGGAGTATTGGTCACCATTCATTTCAATTCATTTGTTGATTTCATAATTTTCAGATGTTCTGAGAGCTTTCCGTAGAGAAGTGATGCAAATAATTGATACGAAGTTGTCTAATAGCTACTGGTAGTTGCACAAATTTCGATTTTCACGTAACTGAAGAAATTTTTTTCGACTGTGCGGTTTTCACCACAGCTGTCTGTTACAGTATGCATCACCACACGTGTCGCGTCACCGGAAATGCACGTATTTTAGAACTACACAATACGATATATCCTCTGCAAGCTCCGCATGTGTTCCATATTGATAACGTATATCTAAACGTTATTGTGTTCCACAGTTCATTAGAATATAATTCGCCCCACGAGTTAGGTCTCATTTGAAAAAGAGAAAAAACGTTTGAAGTTTAATGCATGCATTTCGGTTTCATTAAACCGTTACGAATGCTGATTTTACGACGGAACGCTACAGACTCTTAACGATCAGTGCAGTCACTTTGCCAGCAAATTCATATCGCTTATCTTGGCAATTTCCTGTTTTATTTTGACTGTGCAGTTCGTGACTCTTTCGATCGACACACTAGCACGACAGGAGCGTAGCGGAGCTGGTGATTTTATTGCCTTTTTAAAAACTGTCCTCACCTGCAAACTCTTTGATAAGAAAACAGTAATTTGCAACGTTCGAATCAGAGATACATTGTAATTTTCACAAAAAGACACTTTTTGTGCAGGTGTTATATAAAGTTACTACATTCACACATAACTATATGATCACGCTTCCTCCTTTTCCTTTTTTTTACAGAAAATCCAGTTTTTTCAGAAGCAGTTTTTGAATAATTGTGGAGAAATCGTTCGCCAAACATAATAAATTTTTAAGTGGCTTCTAAAGGGGGAAGGCAGGTGCGTATTTAGAGGGGGCGAAACTGTATCATTTTATTTAAGTTTTTGGTTAAAATTCGACTTACATTAGAAAAAAGTCTTAATTTAATAAAAATGCATCAATTCAACATTAGAAAAAAATGCTTTAATTTTTTCTTCTGTTTTTCTTTAACTTTAATTTTGCTCCAGAGTATTTCAAAAATGTCCATTTTTCGTCGCCCCCATTCCCTTCCGAAGAAATTTTTATATACGCCCCTTGGGGAAAGGCATTAGTGATGTTTACAATCTACAGATTTTCTCCGTGTGTTTGGTGAAATTAACCGTATGGCCATTTCATATAAAAACAATCTTGTTTTATTTTAGTAAATAAATGATTTCACAGCATTTTACCCTTTCGCACTTTTAATTGTTCCAAACTTCATTTCGAATCACACTCAAGAAACGCTTATAGTGTAATAAATCCGTTTATTCACTGGTGTAAATACGCATAAAGTTTCGCCAAGCTTTCGTACTCCAATGGGAGGCTTTCCAAGGCAATGGTAGACATAAAGTTGGATGGAGGCATCTACAAACAAACAAACAAACGGAGCACCGATGGGTTCACCTCTATCTTCTGTCCTTGCAGAAGAAATACTTAGACCGCTAGAAGACCCCATCTTCCTAAATTGTATTAAGAAACTCCGGGTGTAGATCCGCTACGCTGACGATATATTTTTCGTATGGGAACATTGGGTAGACGAATTGAATGATTTCATGCGCAATAGAAACAACCTACACAATACGATAAAGTTCACGATGGAGTTTGAAGTGAATGGGATGCTGAATTATCTTGACGTCGCGCTCAAAAGACATCAAACATCTCGATTTTGGCGTTTATTATAAACCGGCCGCAGTACCAAACCTTGTCCCTCCTGATTCGCACTGCCCAAAAGAGCACACATTTTCTGCATTTAGAGCATGGCTCTATAGAGTGTATAACGTATTCAAACCCGACTGCCTAAATAATAAGGAAATTGATAATATTTATAGCAAAATGTAGGGCTGGGTATAAGAAAGATGACATAGACAGAATGCATAGAACTGTAAGAAATCGCATAATGTGTACGATAACGAAATCAACTAGTAAGACAATGAGATACGCAGAATCCATCATACATGTCCCAAGATTTACATATTTGTTAAAAAATTTGTTACGTAGGTACAGCATCTCAATAGGAATGAGGTTACCGATTGCGTTATCACATATAATATCAAACTGCAAGGACAGATAGATAGTGTGAGAAAGAAAAAGCGGGTGTGTACCCTATACCGTTGGTGTATCCATAGAACTTGTAACGTACCAGGAGATGTGACGTACCTGCCAGAAGGACGTACACGACATAAAGGCAGATAGGAATCAGAACAAATGTCCGCGTAGCTCAACTGGTAGAGTGACTTGTTCCGGAATAAGCGGCCTCGGGATCGAATCCTGGCATAGACCAAAAATGACGGAGAAATTTACTTCGTTATAATGGCGCCCGAACTATCCGGATGACCCGACCGTTCACAATCTCGCAATGGTGTGACGTTATTTCCACACCGCGAGATAGGAAAAATAAGAGCAGCACTTCGAAAAGAAAAAAAAATAAAAAAAAAAAATAAGGGGAGATGATGTAACGTACCAGGAGATGTGACGTACCTGCCAGAAGGACGCACACGACATAAAGGCAGATAGGAATCAGAATAAAATGTCCGCGTAGCTTAATTGGTAGAGCAACTTATTCCGGAATGAGTGGACCCGGGTTCGAACCCCGGCGCGGATAAAAATGACGGAGAAATTCACTTCGTTATAAACTGTGTATCTATAGAACTATAAGCATACTCTCACATACTTCTAAAGTATTGCTCAGAATATTGAATCGAGGACTGTATAACAGAACGGAGTATGTTTGAGGGGTGATCACTTTGGATTCAGGAAAGATAGAGGAACTATTGATGCAATCGGAGTGATGAGGACCGTATGCAAAAGGAAAGTAGAAGTAAACAAAGAAGTTTATATATGTTTCTTCGACCTAGAAAAAGCGTTTAACATGGTGAATTGGGAAAAACTGATGGAAATGCTAAAGAGACCGAAGGTTAATAGCTGAATTATATACGAACCAGACTACCATAATAAAGACAAAAGTAAGAAAAATTAAAAAAATGTGTGGATTGGCAAGGGTGCAAGACAAGGATGCTGTCCGTCACCAACGTTCTTCAATATTTTTGCAGAAGAAATGATAAAAGAAGCATTTGATGAAGAGAAAAGAGGAATTATTATTGGAGGAAGAACAATACAAAGTATTAGATCTGCAGATGGCCAAGCAGTATTAGCTAATACTGAAGATGAACTCCAGCATCTAATGCAAAAATTTGAAAGTATATTAAAAAAAATAGGGTATGAAAATTAACACAAACAAAACAAAAACGATGAGAGCCTTCAAGACACCAAGAAATGTTGAGATGATTATGAATGGAGAAAATGTAGAGCAAGTGAGAATATACAAGAATATAATCCAAGGAAATCGAAAATGTGACATGGAAGTAAAAGAAAGAATTAGCAAAGCAAAAAATATGCGTTCTATAACAAAAACAATTTGTTTATTAATAAAATGAATAAATTTTTAAAGAAAAGGCTTATTAAGTGCTATATTTGGAGCATAGCTTTATAAGGGGTTGAAACGTGGGCAATTGGGAAAAAAGAAGCTAAAATGTTGGAGGCATTTGAAATGTGGTTATGGAAAAGAATGGACAAAATAAAGTGGATTGAAAAAATTACCAGTGATGAAGTATTGCAAAGAGTTGAAGAAGAAAGGAATTTACTAAAACCCATAAGGAAAAGAAAATATAATTGGATAGGACATGTGTTAAATGGAGACAGCCTATTGAAAAGAATAATAGAAGGGAAAATTGAAGGAAAGCGACCAAGAGGAAGGAGACGACTAATGATGCTTGATGATATAAGGGGCACAGGTGGCTATCAAGAAATGAAGGAGGACGCAAGGGACAGAGGAAACTGGAGGAAGAGAACTTGCTGAAACACCGTTGGACCTGTCAAAAGACAGAACACTAATGGTGATGATCCTAACAACATAGAAATGATATATATCAAAATGATAAAGAGATCCGTAGATACTAGATGTAAAGAACACATGCGAAGTGTCAAGCAAGTCGTGCATAACACAGCCCTCGCCAGAGGAGTCGCATTGCTCGGGCGTTCCTATGTAAAATACGATTAGAAGAGTTAACCCTTACACGAACTTTAAAGAGACGGCCATCGAAGAAACAGTCAAAATCCCCTCCAGAAAACTAGCATGCAATGATATGGTCTCTATCAAACTACCAATGGTCTGGCATGCGTTATTGAAATATGGAAACACATCACAGCACACCGTATAATTGCGCGATAAAAATTCACGTAATACTACTCGTGATGTCGCCCACGTTATTTCAAAAATTCATCTTTGTTTTTTACGTGTTTTAATTCCCTGCATTTTATACCTCCCAATACCTTGAAAAAACCTGACAGTGGAGTGCAAAAGTTTGGCTAAACGTTATGCGTATTTACACTAGTGAATAAACGGATTTAGTACGCTACAAGGGTTTCTTGAGTGAGTAAGTGTTTCTTGCTCACTCAAGAAACACTTACTCACTCAAGAAACCCTTGTGGTGTACTTTGAAATTTACGTTACATTTCGAATCATATACAAGAACTTAGGCTTGCGTCTCATAAAAAGAATAAATAAACGGCTCGTAAAGATATTATTTATTTGTACACCCTTAACTTCTTTATACATAGTAACACAATGTCTTAAAAAAAAAGTACGGGCATGAATAAAATGCATTTCTTACATAAATATACAATGATAAGTGCATTTGTTTCTAACAGCTGATAAAGCTTTTCAGATGAATTTTTCTGTTTTTGTTGATATTTTCTAATAGGAAAAGAATAGAGAAAGATATCATGAAATAAATACGGGATTACATCATACAATATAAATTTTGAAGATGACAATCCGAGTTTTGGTGTGAATTTGACAAGGATGGTAAGTCAGATAATATCCGAAAACTTGAAATTTTCATCGTCCTGGAGCAGGACCCGAACCAGCGTCTCCCAGATAGCGCCTGGGTATGCTAACCACTACACCACTTTATCTGACTTACCATCCTTGTCACATTTACACCAAAATCGGATTGTGATCTTCAAAATTTGTAGAGAAAGATATATTACAATCGTGATTAAAAGTTTCCAAATTAAATGTTCGCAAATCAAATATAAAATTCAATTACGTGCAGGAGCTTTACCAGCCGTGCAAGTACAACACAGCAACAAAATTTTAATTATTTTTATTATGATACAGTCTTCAGCTCATAGATAACCAGCGATGAAAACTTATAATTTTAAGAATTTTACTGAACATATTATGGGGAATTTTTCATCTTTGTGACATGCGTATTCCATTTGCACATGCGGTGCACATGAAAGAGACCTGCAACAGCCTTAAACAGCTGTTGGACAGACTTAATTACAAAAATTATGGTTGGCTTACCTGTGCTGACCTGAAGGTAGTGTCTGTTGATGGGCCTTCAGCAGGGATACACAAAGTACTGCTGTTTTCTTTGTTACTGGGATAGCCGAGCTACATCGATAGAGACTGGCCTCCTAGGACGTCTTTGTCACCTGGACAAATGAATGTTCAAAACATACCACTGCACATAAAACTACCCCCTCTGCACATAAAACTCGGTCTTGCAAAGCAATTGGTTAAAGCCATGGACAAAACTAAACCAGCGTTCAAGTACTTACATGACAAATTTCCTCGACTGAGCGAAGCAAAAATAAAAGAGGGAATTTTTGTGGGTCCGCAGATCAGACAGCTCATTCAAGATTCGCAGTTTGAGGACATGCTTCAGTGTGATGAAAGAGAAGTGTGGGATGTCTTTTGTCAAGTTATAATGAATAAACTCTTCTACCAGCTAAGCTAATTATAATGAATAAAGCTTTCAACTAAGCTAGTAATGTTTTATAATGCTTCGGCTACTGAATTATATGCTTGTACTAAACTTCTAATAGTGAATTCAAATGGTTGTTGTTACTAGTTAATTAAGATCATGAATAAAGTCTCCTGCTAGTAGTGTAGTAATAGTATTGAACAAACTTATAACTGGTAGTAATGTTGTAGCAGTAATTAGGATGAATAAAGTCTTAACGCTGGTTGTTAATAGTAATAAACTAATGACATAAACCATTTGAATTCACTATTAGAAGTTTAGTACAAGCATATAATTCAGTAGCCGAAGCATTATAAAACATTACTAGCTTAGGTGAAAGCTTTATTCATTATAATTAGCTTAGCTGGTAGAAGAGTTTATTCATTATAATTGGCGCCCGAACTTTTCTCGAACACGAGATCTTGACAATTATTACCCATGTCTCCACTACCTGAGACAACTTCAATGTTTCACCCTAAGACAAGTTTCGGTGGTGATGGGATTAATTTCGACCATCTGCAAGAAGCCTGTGGGGCTCACTTTGATATAAGTGATCTACACGTACCCAGGCATTCTTCACAATTTCGTAATGCACCAGCTTCCTATTACTCTGAGTCGCAGGTCGTACCTGAGGGAGTTCAATCCTCTCAGCGAAGCAGAATGCTTGCCCATTTCGTGCCGCATGCAGGAACAATTAATTTCAATGGTTTGGAGGAGTCCTTAAAGTTCCTCGAAGATCTGGAAGATCATTTTGATCTATACAATATTCCTGAAGACTGCAAAGTACAAATCGCAGGCACTTGCTTGAAGGATACCGCTAAGACCTGGTATCGGCAGTGGAGAGCGTTTGTTGTTGTACGGAGAGCGTTTGTTGTTGTACGGAGAGCGTTTGTTGTTGTACGGAGAGCGTTTGTTGTTGTACGGAGAGCGTTTGTTGTTGTACGGAGAGCGTTGGTTTATGTGAAGGAGAGAGTTTGTTGTTGTTGTATTGAGAGCTTCGTTCTATGTGATTAGTTTGATTCTTCATTATTGTGAAACGAGTTGTGTGTGTGCGTTGGATGATTCCAGAGTTATATAATAAAAGAGCTTTTCGTAAGTACGTTTTTCTCAATTCATAGTTCTTGTCAGATCTCTGTCTGGCTGTTAGGTTTATGTCATTATTTTATTACTATTAACAACCAGCGTTAAGACTTTATTCATCCTAATTACTGCTACAACATTACTACCAGTTATAAGTTTGTTCAATACTATTACTACACTACTAGCAGGAGACTTTATTCATGATCTTAATTAACTAGTAACAACAACCATTTGAATTCACTATTAGAAGCTTAGTACAAGCATATAATTCAGTAGCCGAAGCATTATAAAACATTACTAGCTTAGTTGAAAGCTTTATTCATTATAATTAGTTTATCTGGTAGAAGAGTTTATTCATTATAAAGTATCAACAAACTTTCTGGGGAATTCCAGGGCTGAAAATTACGAAGATCTCATTACCGGCCTGCTTGCTCTGTATCAAAAATTTGGCTGTAATATGTCTTTAAAACTCCACTTATTTACATTAAAAATGTAAAAATGTTACACCTTTGCTTTAAGTCAGTAATGCACCACGGATTTCATTATGGGGTGGTGTAAATTATTGAAGTTGTTAGTAGGATAACGCTGTGGTGGGACCTCCCCCCCCCCCCTCCCCACACCAAAAAATTAGGAGTGGTAAAAATATCCTCTCCTTACTACAAGCCCGTTTCTTACTATTAAGGAATAATTACAGAGTTACCTGAAAACGTATGGTTTAAACCGTTCCCCTCCCATTTTTGCTTCAGCCCCTTTAGGTTATTTAGATCAGCACATAGTAGTAAAAAAAATCAGAAACTAACTAACCATTTTTTTATTGGAGGTTTAACGACCACCGTGAGCAACTCAATGGGCTACAAGCAGTCGCCCGTCCCTAATTTAGGGTCACTGGTTCCAGGGAAGGGAGAGAGCCAGTGCCGTAAGACAAACACAACATCCATGCCTGACCGGGATTCGAATCCGGACTCCTTACGGACGAATGATCAGAGACCAGCGCCTTAGACAAATGCGCCACCGGGGCGGCCTAACCATTTGGATACCATTTTGATGTGGCTTAATTTTTTTCCTTTTATCACAGTTTGTAAATAACCCACCGCCAGAAAAAAAAAAAAGAAAAGAAAACTATTTATGGGAACAATTTCTAATGATTTGCTATTGTTTAAAATTGGGTATTAAATATTTTGTTATATTGGAAGCACTAACGTCACGTTAGGTACACTGAGACTTAACAGTATACATGAAAATCCAGAAGACTAAAATAAAGCTTAATGCCAGCTTCCAGAATATAGTGTATTGCAATGCAAAGATCGCTACTCTGTGAAATTAGGTTTTTATTGTAAAAGTAGTCCGAGTTGTCTATGCTTGAAAAATTGACACTTCAGCGACGACCGTTTAAGGTTTTTGTTGAAGAATGATAGAAATGTCAGATTGAAGTCCACGTGGGTAATTTTTATATTATTATTATTATTATTATTATTAATATTATTTTCTTTATTCGAAATATACGAATCACAGCCTCTGACAAACAAAATAAACAGCACATTATCATTGACTGGTATTGTTGAACTGATACGAGTTTCCACCGGAGACCTAGGTATCAGTCAAGAATCGGCGTAAAATATATGATGTCCCAAGTAAAGCTGTCTTCTGCAGTTCTGTAGGTGGTATATCAGAAAGCTGCAATTTTTCAAAATGATTCATAAAATTTTTTTGACATTGTTCCAAGTGCCCCGATGACAATGGGGACTACCGTTGTGTGTTTAATCCATAACCGGGTAACTTCTATGGCCAGGTCTCTATATTTAGTCATTTTTTCCAATTCGTTTTCATTGACTCTGGCATCTCCAGGGATGGCTATATCAATTAGCCAGACTTTCCGATTTTCTATGACTGTTATGTCTGGTGTATTATGTTCTATGTGTCGATCGGTTTGAATTCTGAAATCTCACAAGATCTTGACCATTATTTTCTATGACTTTCTCAGCCTTGTGTTCCCATGAGTTTTTTGATGCTGGCAGATTGTGCTTTCTGCATAATGACCAATGAATCAGTTGTGCAACCGTGTCATGTCTAACTTTGTAATCTGTCTGTGCAATTTTGCTACATTCACATATTAGATGAGACACAGTTTCATCTTTTTCTTGACAAAGTCGACACTTTGGATTATCATTGACTTTCTGGATTTTAGCCCTCATAACATTTGTTTGCAATGCCTGTTCTTGTGCAGCAAAAATAAGACCTTCTGTTTCTTTCTTGATGGAACCCAATTTCAGCCATGCCCAAGTCAAGTTGTTGTCACTTTTCCCATCAATATTCTTTAGAAATTGTCCATGCAGTGGCTTGTTCTTCCAGCCGTCTAATCTGCTTTCAAACTGTTTCCTCTTGTATTTAGACTTGTTTTCTGTTGTTTTTAAGATATTTTCATTATTCACTGCCTGAAGTAGCTTTTCTCTGCTTCTGTTGACGTAATCATTCAGGCTTCTTTTTATTCCTCTACCACCTGTTGTACTTGTAGTAACATTCTGCCTCCAATCTTCCGAGGTAAATATAATCTGTCAACATCTCTTTTGGGATGGAGTGCATATGATGTATGTTCAATAACTTTCGAGTTTTCCAATCCAGTATTTCTAATTCACTTTGGGTCCAATCAATTATTCCAGCTGGGTATCTGATTACTGGAATGGCCCATGTATTTATGGCTTTGATTGTGTTTCCACCATTTAGTTTTGATTTCATTATTTTTCTTACTCTCTTGATATACTCACTCTGAGTCAGACCTTTGACTTTTGTATGTAAGATGTTATCTGATTAAAGAATTCCAAGGTATTTATAATTTTCATTATCGGACAAAGATTTCATTATATTACCATTTTCTAGTTCTATTCCATCTATATTCTGAACTTTTCCCCTGCGCATGGATAGTACTGCACATTTTTCCAGTCCAAATTCCATCTGTATATTATCACTAAATTTTTGCACTGTATGCAGCAATGTTTCAAGTTCGGCAGAACATTTTGCATACAATTTAAGGTCATCCATGTACAGCAGATGGTTTATTTTTCCATGTTGGTCCGAAATGTGGTATCCCATTTTTGTTTTGTTCAAAATCATTGACAATGGAATTAAAGAGATATTAAACAATAAAGGCGACAAAGAATTCCCTTGAAATATGCCTCTCTTGATATTAACTTCTCCGAGTTCTTCACCATATGCATGTAACACAGTTTTCCAGTTTTTCATATTTTCTTTGAGGAATCGGCAGATGTTCTTGCTAACTCCAAATAGTTCCAAACAAGTGTTAATCCAGCTGTAAGGCAATGAGTCAAAGGCTTTTTTATAATCTATCCATGCCATATTCAAATTCGTTTTTCTTCTTTTGGAGTTTTTTAGTACCATTTTGTCAATTAGATGCTGGTCTTTTGTGCCTCTGACCTTTTGAAGTTCCCCTTCTGTTCTATTGGGTACAAATTGTTTCCCCAAAAGTAGTCATATATTGATCTTGCTAGTACTCTTGTGAAAAGTTTGAATGTTGTTGGGAGGCATGTAATTGGACGATAGTTAGTAGGTTCGTTGTCTTTTTCTTGGTCTTTCATTATAAGGACTGTACGACCTGTTGTCATCCAATCTTCTGTGGCAGAATTCTGTAGCATTATATTGAATTGCATAGCTATTCGTTGATGAAGACTTGTAAGATACTTCAACCAAAATCCATGCAATTCATCTGGCCCAGGTGCGATCCAGGCTTTCACATTCTTTACTTGCTGTGTAATCATATCAGTTGTTATCATCAGATTATCCATGTGTATTCCTTTCAAATCTTTAGGAACATCTTTGATCCACAAGGCATTTTTATTACGTTCAACTGGGTTTTCCCAAATTCCTTTCCAAAATGTCAAGGCATCTTTCTTGCATGGGCTGATGTTTATTTGGATTGCCTTTTGTCTCAATGATTTATAAAATACTTGTTGCTGATTCCGAAATTGCGCATTTTCTTTGTGCTGTTTTATGCGTCCGTCATATCTTTCAATTTTCTTTGCAGTAGCTGTTACTCGTTGTTTTAATTCTTCCATAATTTCAACAATTCTTTTTCTTTCCAGGTCATATTTTTGGCAGAGTTCATCTTTTATTTTTCTACTTTTAAGCTTCCCATCTTTCAGGCATTTTAAGTTACTAATGTCACTACGGAGTTTATTTATTTTATTTTCTAGCCAAATTTTCCACTTAGGAGTGCCAGGCATTTTTTTCTTTGGCATCTTGTAACCAAGTTCCATGGTTATTATGGCAGCTGTACTGAACATGAGCTTGTTTGTTTCCTTTAAAGTATGAGTTGGAATTTTGTCCACGACATCATTTGCAGTTTTTAACAAATGCTTCACTTGTTTGCTTCGTATTTGGCGAATTACAGGAAGTCTTTGTCATTCCTCACCTTGCATCATATGGATTAAAATTTTCTCTTTCAGGAGATTTTGTTGTTGTGTCAATTCATGGTTGTCATGTTGTTTCACAGATTGTTTTTCAGGTAAAATATTTTCTACTACTTGATCTTCAGGATTTACCAGCACAAAGTTTTCCACGACGTGGTCCTTATTTTGTGTTGGTCCTTCTTTTGCCAATTTCTCCACCTTTTGCATTTCCAGTTCTGTAAATACCTTGTTCCTGATGATAAACCTTCTTTGATTCATTATTCTTTGTTCTGTTATTCCACTGTCTGGATGTTTTCCTTTCCAAATTTGCATCATTCTTTTTTGAAAACCGCGGGCTGATGGATTTGCCTGGTAAAAGCATTTCATGATTTCTTAATTTTCAGCAACTGTCCAAGTTTTCAACATTTAAGAAAGAAATAATTTTATTTTAAACATTAATTATATTGCTGGAAAATCGTTCTAAAATATGTGAACATCCTCTGTACATTTCGGGTTTGGGCTCTGAATTTCCTTCATTTTTTTTAACTGTTATTTTATACAAGTTAGCATCATCATCATCATCAACCATTATCAATCCACTTCTGGACGAAGGTCTCCCCAAGTTTCCTCCACAACGGTCTGTCTTGCGCCAGTCTTCTCCATGTCACTCCCGCATACTTTCAAATTTCATCCACCCATCACCCATGTGGTCTTCTTCTGGGTCTTTTCCTGTCCCTTGGAATCCAATCTAAAATTTCGGCTGTCCATCGATGGTCTGTCCTTCTGGCAGTATGTCCAGCCCATTGCCATTTCAGGGATTTAACTCTGATCATAATGTCTTCCACACTTGTCATTTTTCGGATCCACGAGTTCCTCTTCTTATCTCTCCTGGTTACACCAAGCATGCACCTCTCCATGCTGCTTTGAGTTGTCTGCAGCCTTTGTATGTCTCTTTTAGTTAAGGTCCACGTCTCTGCACCATACGTGAGCACTGGAAGGATGCATTGATCAAACACTTTTCTTTTAAGACATAATGGCATATTGCTCTTGAAAATTATGCTGTTTCTTCCAAAAACTCTCCAGGCAAGTTTTGTACGCCGATTAATTTCTTCATCAATGTGACCCTCTCTTGATATCTGCTGTCCAAGATAAACGTACGTGTCTGTTATCTCCAGCTTTTCTCCATCAATCGATAAATCTTCATTTCGTGTAAAAGCATTGAACATCACTTTTGTCTTCTGAAAGTTCATTTTTAATCCCACTTCTTTACTCTTGTCAGCAAGTTCTTGGATCATACTCTGCAGCACTGATGGGGTAGTTGCAAAAATGACTATGTAGTCAGCAAAACGAAGGTGGGTTAGATAATATCCATTAATATTTATCCCTTTGTTTTCCCAGTTCAGTGATTGAAAGACATTTTCCAATGTGGCGTTAAAGAGCTTCGGAGATATGGTGTCACCTTGTCTCACTCCCTTTCCAATTTTTATGTGTTTTGTATTTTCAAACAGCCGAATCTTTGCACTTGCATTTTCATAGATGTTATTAACAATATTAATGTATGCATCTTCAATACCGCAGGATTTCAGAGCCATTGTAACTGCTGATGGTTACACCGAATCAAAGGCTTTTTCATAATCGATAAAAGCCATGCACAATGGAAGTTCATATTCCCTCGCTCTTTCAATTAGTTCTCTCAGTACGTGGATATGATCTATTGTGCTGTAGCCACTCCTGAATCCAGCTTGTTCTCTCGGTTGAGCCATGTCCAGTGTTACCTTCAAACGGTGTGAAAGAACTTTAGTGAAGATTTTATAAACCACTGATAGGAGGCTGATAGGTCTGTAGTTCCTGAGATCCTCAATGTCACCTTTTTTATGTAGCAGGATCATTTTAGCATTGTTCCAATCCTCAGGAATCTTCCCTTCATTAAGGCATCGAGTGAAAATTTGGGCGAGTACTGTTTCGTTTTCTCCACTTGCTTCTCGTATGATGTCTACAGTAATTCCATCTTCTCCTGGAGCTTTTCCCCGCTTCATGTTCTTGATTGCATGTGCAACTTCTGCTGGGAGGACTGGAAGAACTCTGGTACTGGTACCTTCCATGATGTCTGGAGTACATGCATCATCCCTTTCATATAACTTGGAGTAGAAATCTTTCACTCTTGTCAAAATTTCGCCTCTATTTCTTGTTACCGAACCATCTTCTTTTCTCAGTGCCATAATCTGTTTTCTTCCCTTACTGAGATGTCCCTTTGCTATCTTTAGGCTTTGGTTGTTTTCAATTGCTTTCTTCATTCGTTCACAGTTGAATTTCCTTACGTCTTCAGTGATACTTTTTCGTACTGTCTTGCATAGCTCTATGTATTCCACTATGGAAGTCACATCTTCTTTAGTTGTCCTCATCTCTCTTCTTTTTTGCATCAACATTTTGGTTTTTCCTGATAATTTGTTCACATGCAACTTGTTCTTAGACCCATCTAATTTTGTTCCTGTTTCCATAAGAGCTTTGGTTACTTTTCTGTTAACTTCAGAAATATCCACTTCTTCCAGTGTTAAGCCTTCTAAAGCAGAGAATCTGTTCTTCAGTTCCAACTTGAAGGTATTATAGTGTTTTTTAAGGTTGGTTATGTCAATACATTTTGTTTGTCTTATAAGCTTGCCACATTCGAGTTTAGTGTTGAGGTGCATCTTACATCTCACCAATCTATGGTCACTACCTGTGTTGAACTTGTTTAGCACACTGCAGTCTTCTATGACGATTTTTTTGTTACACATAATAAAATCAATTTCACTTGTCGTCCCATTTGGATGTCTCCATGTCCATTTCCTGTGCGGCTTTTTCTTGAAAAAGGAGTTCAAGATGAAAAACCCTTCTGCCTCTGCAAACTTAACGAGAGTATTTCCACGCTGCTTTCTGTTGCCGTGACCGAATTTACCTACTGAAGTTTCATTCTGTTGCCGTTGCCCTATTTTTGTATTGAAATTTCCCATAATTATCTTCAAGTGCTGCTTACCTTTATCATTTAGATGACGAATTTCCTCATAAAATTCTTCAATTTCTTCTTCAGGATGACTTGTGGTGAGTGCATAAGTTTGAATAATCTGAGCCTGGTATCTTCTCGAGAGTTGGATAACGAGTCGTGCAGCTCTGTCAGAGGAACTTTCAACTTTTACCACTTTATCCTTCAGTTTCTTGTTTATTATAAATCCAACACCACTAGTTCTGCCAGTATCTGTCCCACGATAGTAGAAGAGATGTCCACTTTTCAGTTCAATGAGATCTTCTCCTTTTCTCCTTACCTCACTTAGCCCGACGATGTCCCACTTGATCCTTTGTAGTTCCTCTTCCAATTCAAGAAGCCTTGAATCAAAAGATAGGGAGGGTCCATTATACGTAACCAAGGTCAGCATCAGATGGCAGCCTAGTCCGGTCCTCCGGTGATTCTTAGCACCCTCTGCCTTCATTTCGCACTGGCCGCTGCCTTGGCCAGGTACATTCCAGCTGCCGGAGACTGAGGGCCAAGATTTAAGTTGTGGAGTCATTTTGGAGGGGTTTGGCCATAACTCACCACGCTGGCCAAGCGGGTTGGTGAGTGTGGGATAGCATTTCCTCTAATCCCGGTGGTATAGTTATACCGCTATTGGCGGTCGTCAGAGCCCCTTTAGTGGGAACAGGATGCACCACGAGAAGACGGGGTTGACATTTGTCAAGGAGAGGTTGTGATGTTACGCATCACCTGACCTTACATCCCACAAGTTAGCATACGAGTCTATAATTACACTTCTGAGTTGTTAAAGAGAATTCTTCTACACCTAGAACTGGGAGGGGAGCGGGACCTGTGGAGGGCTATTTTTTCTTGGCTTCGGGAGTAAATATGTAAGCCACGCATTACTGGATTTCTGTGGAGAAGGAAAAGCTTCAAGAAGTGTAGATACTAGTCGCCTTCCCCGACCAAGCAGTAGCTCTTTGCTAATTTTATTGAGCCAAGTACTTAGATTGCAGCGCACCCGATTTTGCAGGATGCCCGGCAGCCTGAAGCATTTTAATGTAGGAGTAAATTAGTGCTCAGATAAAATATGGGACCTATACTGTAAAAACAGATAGTTGTCCCTTCCTCACTCCCCAGTTGAGAAAGGCATGTTAATTGAATGGGGGAGGAGAGAATGGAAGACTGTAAGAAGAGATTTCTTTCTTTATTAATTCCAAAACAGATTAGTCCTTGTGTTCAGGCTCGTTCATGTCATAGATGTACTTCGCGACAAAATATTTGGACTCGGGCCTGCTGGGGTTCTTAAAATTGAGCCTGAACTCAGCACTAACGCCTAAGGTGTTTTCCACATCATTTAACCTATGTACACCGATACTGCCCTTCCTCACGCGAAAGTCCGACAGAGACATATCCTGAATTTATGGCAGATGCAGCGACAAAGACCATTTTATCTTCACAACCGTATGATTTTTAGTTTGAGGACGGTCATTACCATAATGGGGGACTTATTTTGACCACAAGTCTTTGGTGATTGTTTACCCGACATTGTTGACACATTAATAAAGATAAGTGATCACCCCTAACGGTTATGCGCCTGTTCGCACGATTAAAGTCATTCGTCCGTTGTCAGCAGAAGGAATCCCACTTCGTGGTTTGTCCTCGATGGTTCTTTCTTAAACCACCTTCGCACTTTGACACTTGTAACTTGGTTAGTCTGGAATGAATGTTGGGATCGTTTCCACCCTTTCCTTGGAAATCCAATGACAACTCTCTTTGCTCTAGCTTCATATCCATTCAACAACATTTATCAATAGAAATGATGATCTCAGAAGATATAAATGGTACATCTCACATTACATAAACCAACATATCTAATGCTGTGCGCATTACAGTTATACTGGCGCTACTTTCCATACGCGCCTGTAGAACTGGGATATAATCATTCCATGTTAGTCCTATTTTGGTTTGTTTCTGGGTTTAACCACAACTATGAGCAGCTCTGAGCAATCGCCCGTTCCTATAGAGTCGCTGATTCCAGGGAATGGACAGAGCCGTTGCCGCAGGACAAATGTACCACTCATGTTTCGTCGAGACTCGAACCTGGACCCATCTCTGACGAATGATCAGAAGTCAGTGCCTCAGACCACTCGAGGACCGGAGTAGCTATATCAATCGGATGTTCTTAATGTGTGTTGAACTAAGACTGTCTACAAAACATAAGGCCATGACATTAGACAGTTGAGTTCCCTCCGTTTATGACGTCACTCTCATGTTACGCCGACTGATACGTCGATGTCGTGTTGGACGTCACACACGACAGCGTTGGAAACCAATAGGAATCGTTGGTTTCCGTGTGACATCACTAAACCAATCAGAAACTTTGGTTTCTCTAATGTCATGACCTTGTGCTCTCTAGACAGCCTTGGTTGAACTGAGTATAACCTGTATAGAAGTCTTGTGTTAAGATTAGTACTACGATTTGCTTTATAGAAATTGTGTTGTTTGCTAAGGAAATTGAGATGACTTTAAATAAAAAATAAGAGTGCTGATTCTTACAAAGTGACGAAATTATTGTTTCTTTTGAGGGATATCTGTCTAACTGTGAGACAAAACTCTTGCGATGTACATGTTTCACTGGGTACCCCCCCCCCCAAGAACCAACTACTGTTTTCTTCCCACTCTACAAAGAAACACGACGTTTGGTTCACAAGGTGACCTTGATCCTTGAGAAATGCGCGGGAGTAATATTCCTGATAAGGCGATGACCGAAGTCCATTTAAGACGGGGGCTGCAGCCAGTGTTTCTTTCAGGCATACATCAGGGGGAGGGGCGCAGCCCTCCCGGAAGCGACCCCTACGAGACATTTTATCTTACCAAGCCAAATGTTAATAAATTCAGGGAATAATGAAATAGGAAGTTCCGTTTCTTTTGATGCTACAAAATTTTCCCGAATTATAATTTTTTTAATATTTGTCCAACTGTTATAGTTTATTTTGCTAAAAAGGGCATTAAGACGCATTCCATTCTACAAAATATAATAAAAACTAATCATAAACTAGTAAACTAATCATACCTCGTATTCAGAGAAGCGCGATTCAGGATCAGAAGTGTGTTGAATACATTTTAATAGATAATATTTTCAAGCCTGCCGAAACAAACACCCACACCTTAAATCGACCCCCCCCTCCTCGTTTAGCTGCACAACGTTTGTTCTTGAAATGTTTGAAGAAGTAATTACTATGTCAGGAGCTTATATAGGATTTTTTCGGGAGCGGGGGAGGGAGGGGGGGCAACGAAAAATGGACGTTTTTGAAATTCACCAGAACAAAACTAAAGTTAACGAAAATTAGAAGAAGTATTACAGCATTTTTTTCTAGTGTAAGTTGATGCATTTTTGTTAAATTAAGGCATTTTTTTTTCTAATATAAGTAGCATTTTAACCAAAAACAACAAAATGAAACACTTTCGGGGGGGGGGGTGCAAGGTCCTTCTAAATACTCCCCTGTACTATATATATAGTAATTCTATATATGTAGATATAGTAGTTAAAACTTTTATATGTACACTTCTGGTCACCCAAAATGCAACACCAAGAAGGACACGAGATAGCAAAGCCAGATTTACTGGACACATAACAACAGATTCAAAGATGACATGATTGAGCTTACAGGCCCGTGCGACTTGCGGAACACGCAGACATCAATAGTTCGTGTGGCCCCCATGGTTGGCAATAATGGGAGCTACACGCCGCGGCATCGAACGAAAGAAGCTTTGGATGTGGGCTTGGGGTATGTCGGTCCAGGCTGCTTCCTCACATTGCCACAGTTCATCAGGCGTAGCCGCGGGTGGTGCTTGCCGTGCCACTCGGTTGCCGATCAGCGACCACACGTGTTCGATGGGCGACATATCGAGAGAACAGGCGTGTCACGGCAGCAGTGACACCTGGTGGGCCGTGAAGAATTGTTGCACGATGCATGCCACGTGCTGGCACACATTGTCCTGTTGAAACGTGGCCGCTGGCAGGTTCTTCAGGTAAGGGAGGACTACAGGCTCCAAAACGTCGGAGATATAGCGGTGGCTGTAGAGTGTGCCGGCGACGCGTACCAGAAGGGTGCGGGTGTCATATCCAATTGCGCCCCAAACCATAACGCCAGGCGACGGACCGGTATGGCGATGCATAATGCAGGCGTTCTACAGTCTCTCGCCGCGGTGCCGCCACACGCGGATGCAACTCATCGTGGTGTTGCAGGCAGAAGCCGGATTCGTCGTAGAAGACAATGTCGTGCCATTTCGTAGTCCAAGTGCGGCGTTCAACGGCCCACTGCCGCCGCACTCGCCGATGGTGTAACGTCAATGGTAATCGGAGCAACGGGCGCCGTGCGACAAGTCCCCGCTCCTGCAGACGACTTCGAACGGTACGTGCTGACACAGGTTGTTGCGCAACACACCCTAATTCCTGCGCTAACGTTCGTGATGAGGCTGTGCGAGCCGTCAATTACCGCCGCACAACATGCCGGTCCTCTCGTTCGGTGGTGTGCCGCGGCGTCGGCAATCGCTCACGTCGATCCGTCCGTCCCTCCTGCACCCACTGAATCCATACTCGCCTTACTGTGGCTGGATGTCGTCCCACACAGGCGCCGATGTTTCGGTACGATAAACCGCTGTGGCGATAAGCCACTATTCGTCCTCTGTCGAACTCCGAAACGTGCTGGAATGACTGCCGTATTCTGCGACGAGGCATCAGGAAGCTTCCCACGCACAGGTCCGGCAGCACAACACGCTTCAACTACTTACACCCCGCCTTCTGTGCACCCTTCTTATAGTGCTTCCCGATGGCGTGCCGGGCGCACATGATTTGCATATGCCCTGCAATGCTAATCGTTTGCATGTCCTCTTGCGGGCGACGCATGCTGCAAATTTCAGGCTAATCGGATGCTTCCTTCTCGGTGTTGCATTTTGGGTGGACAGCAGTGTATATATATATATATATATTCTATAAAGAAGATACCTAAGCAAAAAAATACATATATAATTTTGACTCACACCTAGTACAACATAGAAAAGGTTATGTATCTACCTGTGTGAGTAAAAGGAGAAAGGATAAAAATAAAACAACTGAATGTAGAAGGTGTCGAGAATACTGAGCCTTGGCTTTATCAAGGACCAGCAAAAACTCTGCATTTTCTCACTTCCACAAAGACCTAGTTGGAAATGGGTTTCTGCAAGGCCATAGATGCAAGTAACATTCCCACCTAAAATAGTTTAAAAAATATATATAAGTCATGTCCTCCGTAGAGTTGCATGACCTAGCACTAGTTAACAATTTCGCTTGCATCCAATAAACCTTCCTGGCCCGACCCATGCTCTTCATCTGTTACTATTAAACAGAGAGAAGAAGATTAAAGAGAACTCAAGCTGTGAGAGTGACATAATAATTAGAAATGATTGCAATTAAAAAGGAAATGTTAATTTTTAACGAACAGATTTTTGAAAGAAAACTTGAGTCTAAAACCCCTACTCTACAGCTTATGACAGCACGAAAACGAGAATAAGTTAAAGATAATAATTAACTAAAGTAAACTTTGTGAAAGTTATATACCTTAAACAGTTAGTTGCAATATGTACAAAGTATTTTCAGCAGTGCTTTAAGTGCATAATTAATTAGTTATTAAGAACTTAACTACTTTGAAAAAACAGCGCATAGACAGCGCATAGCAAAGGAACAAGCTTAGCCATCTTCTGTTCCTAGGTACCCCAAAAGACGCTGAAAGTTACAAAGAAAAGAAAGAGTTAAAACCCGCAAAAATGTTAACAGACAAACCAATGCCTACAAGCTGAAAAGCTAAAAAACGACAGAGAAAAAGTACATGAAGTACAAACATTGAACTTATAAAACCTAGAACCCAAAAACGAGGAAGAGAGCTTACCTTCTTGTGTGACAGAAACTTTTCTCCTCACAAGAGAAGAACATGGCTGACCTCTTCCGCCCTCCCTAGACACTGGGAGCAGTGAGGGTGGGGCTGATGGCCTCCTCCTACAGCAAGAAACCAACGCACGGAGATTTTAACCAGAGAAAAAATATATAAACTTAAGACTGTGGATCTGTATGATCAGAAAGAGCAGAATTAACTCTCCAGAATACATGAGAAATATTATGAAATACACGAGCAGTTTATTTAATAATCTTTGCATGTATTAAATCACCTTAGTGAGCTTCTATAGATTAATCAGAATCTTATTAATTTTAATGTTGGTTTTACTATTTTTAGTATAGCTATCCTAGTGATGAATAACTAGTTTTCTTTTTTATTTGTTTTTATTTTCTTTTATAAACAGATTTTTAAGCTTTTTTGTGATTTTGTTTATATTATTTAATTTTTTGTTTTAATAGAACCGTCATATCCATAGCACTAAGGTTCCTTTAGGTAGTTAATAGGCATCCTCTAGCCAACTTCCTTACGGCTTTGATTGGTCAGAATCATATTATTAACTGTGTAGAAAATTAAAGCAGATCTGCCAACCTTTACTCTATTATTCAGAATAATTTTTTCTTAAAGTTCTTTTGATGAAAGAAGAAAGGAATTTCGTTCTCTAGAAAACTTTCTAATAGTATATTAATGTGGTAATTGAAGTCCAAATTGTTGCTGCAAATTCTTGAAATTCTTAGGACCTGAGAAATTAGTACATTCTCAATTACTTTGGTTGAAATGTTATTATTCCAGTGTAGATATTTAATTACTTTGAAAGGAAAAATTAACTCTTTTTATCAAAGAGGCTAATAGATGGGTTACCTCTGTTGAGCTTAATGCTTTAAGTCTAGGAACTCAAGTTCCTGATTACTGTGGTTGGTTTTACATAAGTTAAGAGAGCTAGGATAGATATTATCAAAATCACTCTCTATAACTTCTGAATTATTGATACACAGCAGATCATCAATATATCTAAAAGTGTAAAGGTAGTTATCTGAGCAGGTGGGGTGATTTTTAATGAATTTATATTCCTTAAAGAACAGGAATAGATTGGCGATATTCGTGGACGTTGATGTTCCCATTGGAATACCGTTCACTTGCTTATAGAGAGTATTATTATATAAGATATGGTTATTTTTTATGCAGCAATTGAGATAAGAGTTCCAAGTTCCTACATCAACAAATTGGTTAAGTTTAAATTCCGCATACAGCTCTTTAAAGGTAGTGATTATATCTGATAGAGGCAGATTAGTATGCAGAATTTAAACTTAACCAATTTGTTGATGTAGGAACTTGGAACTCTTATCTCAATTGCTGCATAAAAAATAACCATATCTTATATAATAATACTCTCTATAAGCAAGTGAACGGTATTCCAATGGGAACATCAGCGTCCACGAATATCGCCAATCTATTCCTGTTCTTTAAGGAATATAAATTCATTAAAAATCACCCCACCAAGCTCAGATAACTACCTTTACACTTTTAGATATATTGATGATCTGCTGTATCAATAATTCAGAAGTTATAGAGAGTGATTTTGATAATATCTATCCTAGCTCTCTTAACTTATGTAAAACCAACCACAGTAATCAGGAACTTGAGTTCCTAGACTTAAGCATTAAGCTCAACAGAGGTAACCCATCTATTAGCCTCTTTGATAAAAGAGTTAATTTTTTCCTTTCAAAAACAATTAAATATCTACACTGGAATAATAACATTTCAACCAAAGTAATTGAGAATGTACTAATTTCTCAGGTCCTAAGAATTTCAAGAATTTGCAGCAACAATTTGGACTTCAATTACCACATTAATATACTATTAGAAAGTTTTCTAGAGAACGAAATTCCTTCTTCTTTCATCAAAAGAACTTTAAGAAAATTATTCTGAATAATAGAGTAAGGTTGGCAGATCTGCTTTAATTTTCTACACAGTTAATAATATGATTCTGACCAATCAAAGCCAAAGGAAGTTGGCTAGAGGATGCCTATTAACTACCTAAAGGAACCTTAGTGCTATGGATATGACGGTCCTATTAAAACAAAAATTAAATAATATAAACAAAATCACAAAAAGCTTTAAAAATCTGTTTATAAAAGAAAATAAAAACAAATAAAAAGAAAACTAGTTATTCATCACTAGGATAGCTATACTAAAAATAGTAAAACCAACATTAAAATTAATAAGATTCTGATTAATCAATAGAAGCTCACTAAGGTGATTTAATACATGCAAAGATTATTAAATAAACTGCTCGTGTATTTCATAATATTTCATGTATTCTGGAGAGTTAATTCTGCTCTTTCTGATCATACAGATCCACAGTCTTAAGTTTATATATTTTTTCTCTGGTTAAAATCTCCGTGCGTTGGTTTCTTGCTGTAGGAGGAGGCCATCAGCCCCACCCTCACTGCTCCCAGTGTGTCTAGGGAGTGGCGGAAGAGGTCAGCCATGTTCTTCTTGTGAGGAGAAAAGTTTCTGTCACACAAGAGGTAAGCTCTCTTCCTCGTTTTTGGGTTCTAGGTTTTATAAGTTCAATGTTTGTACTTCATGTACTTTTTTCTCTGTCGTTTTTAGCTTTTCAGCTTGTAGGCATTGGTTTGTCTGTTAACATTTTTGCGGGTTTTAACTTTTCTTTTCTTTGTAACTTTCAGCGTCTTTTGGGGTACCTAGGAACAGAAGATGGCTAAGCTTGTTCCTTTGCTATGCGCTGTCTATGCGCTGTTTTTTCAAAGTAGTTAAGTTCTTAATAACTAATTAATTATGCACTTAAAGCACTGCTGAAAATACTTTGTACATATTGCAACTAACTGTTTAAGGTATATAACTTACAAAGTTTTCTTTAGTTAATTATTATCTTTAACTTATTCTCATTGTGCTGTCATAAGCTGTAGAGTAGGGGTTTTAGACTCAAGTTTTCTTTCAAAAAATCTGTTCGTTAAAAATTAACATTTCCTTTTAATTGCAATCATTTCTAATTATTATGTCACTCTCACAGCTTGAGTTCTCTTTAATCTTCTTCTCTCTGTTTAATAGTAACAGATGAAAAGCATGGGTCGGGCCAGGAAGGTTTATTGGATGCAAGCGAAATTGTTAACTAGATGCTAGGTCATGCAACTCTACGGAGACATGACTTATATATATTTTTTAAACTATTTTAGGTGGGAATGTTACTTGCATCTATGGCCTTGCAGAAACCCATTTCCAACTAGGTCTTTGTGGAAGTGAGAATGTGCAGATTTTGCTGGTCCTTGATAAAGCCAAGGCTCAGTATTCTCGACACCTTCTACATTCAGTTGTTTTATTTTTTATCCTTTCTCCTTTTACTCACACAGGTAGATACATAACCTTTTCTATGTTGTACTAGGTGTGAGTCAAAATTATATATGTATTTTTTTGCTTAGGTATCTTCTTTATAGAATGTGAATTCTGAATTTTCAAAACTGCTGCGTTGCGCGTTTTGATTTTCAGGTTATTTTTTTGCAACCTTCGTTTTAAATTCTAAAGTTTTTCCTTAGTCTTCAGTTTTGCTCTTAAGTATATATATATATATGTATATAACAAAGAGAAAACTTGCCCCCTCTAAGGTTCCATTCGCCCCCCCCCCGCTACCGGTCAAAAAGAAACACTGGCTGCAGCCCCGGGCCCCGCATTTTCAAGTGGCCCCAGAATTATGCAGGATGCTTAAAAAATTGACAGTTCTACAGGGTTTTTTTTTTAATTATAGGAAGCTGCCGTTTTGAAAAAATTCTATTCCTTTTTCCATTTTTTGGAAGGTCTGCAAAATGTATATAGTTGTCCCCATTCCATTCTCATATCTTTCAAAAGCATTACAGTTCAGGTGTTTTGTACACATCTGTAACTACAGAGGGAGAATTACTTAGCATCCATTTCTGCCTGCATTCTTCTTAAGGTTAGTAGATAGAGAGGGAACCCTATTTACTTCGGCACGTGAAGGTGCGGGTGGGGAGGGAGACTAACTTTTGCCTTCTCTTATGTTTGTAAATGCTTTGGTCACAATGATGCTATCTCCTATTCACAAATATACGGAGGAGTGAAAAGGGAAATTTAATGTTTATAGGTTTGTCATTCAGTCAAATCTCTTCTTTACCTCTGGTCGTCTTTTCAGAGTTCTACACAAAGTGCCAAGGCACTTTGAGTAGAATGTTTTAATACATATATTTAATCACTCTTCGAAATATCTAATATATAATTTGTATATCTGGAAGAATGCCTAGGAGTAACTAAAATTTAAAATTGTACTTTCTGAGAATGTAGAAGTTCAAAAGTTTATTTCTTTTGATACAGTGATACGTCCCTTACTACAATTGAATACCATTCTGGGGAGACCTTTTTATTTGTTTGGGGATTTTACGACCACCGTGAGCAACTCAATGGATTGTGAGCAGTCGCCCGTCTCTTAATTGGATTCACAGGTTTTAGGGAAAGGAGTGAGCCAATGCCTTAAAGCAGGCGCAAAATCCGTGCCTCACCGGGATTCGAACCCGGGTCCGTAGTTAAAGGCTAGCGCCTTGTACCACTCGGCCACTGGGGTGGCATCATTGTGGTTGCAAGCTTCAGCAACGAATGAATTCCTCAAAGCGACGATATCTCAATTTTCTCCTATTTTAACAATGTAACCAAGTGCCTACGACAGCAGATAATTGACATCTTCCCAGATATTTTGATCGCTTTTTTCTCCTTCTCTAATGCATCTTTTATGCCAGATTAAAATTCCCAGTTTTTCCCATTTTTTTCTGTTATGATAATTACACTAATAGAAAAAATGGGAAAAACTGGGAATTTTAATCTGGTATAAAAGATTAATTAGAGAACGAGAAGAAAAAGCTCTAAATTCTTTTCAGAATGTTAAGGCTCCGGGAGTTGATGACATAACTGCCGAGATGTTGATATATGGTGGTGGCTCTGTAATTGACTGGTTAACTGAAATTTGCCAGTTCTGCTGGGAGTTAGGAATGGTCCCTCGGGATTGGAAGGATGCTATTATTGTTCTCTTGTATAAGGGAAAAGGTGATCAGAATGAATGCAAGAAGTATCGTGGTATTAGCCTACTAAGTGTGCCAGGGAAAGTGTTTGGTAAGGTTGTTATTGAAAAATTACGAGGTTTTACATGAGAGAAAGTGTGGGATGTTCAGAGTGGTTTTATGCCTGGTAAATGCTGCACTAACCAAATTTTTGCATTACGCGTGATGATTGAAAAGTATCTGGCTATTGGTAAGAAAGTTTTTGCTTCCTTCATAGATTTAGAGAAAGCTTACGACCGAATAAATAGGACACTTTGGTGGAAGGTATTGAAGGAATCTGGTGTTACTGGGAATCTACTTAATAGTGTAAAAGCCATGTATGCTGGCAGTAGAGCCTGTGTACGAGTGAATGGTGTTTTATCAAAATGGTTTTCCATTGGTGCAGGAGTCAGACAAGGTTGTGTAATGTCACCATGGCTGTTTAATATATTTATGGATGCGTGCATGCGTGATGCCAAAATAGATAATTGTGGTTTATGTCTTGGTGATATCCGTGTGTGCAGATTGCTGTATGCTGATGACACTGTCCTGTTGGCATATAGCAAAAGTGAGTTGCAGAGTATGTTGTCCCAGATGTACGAAGTTTGCATGAAATTCAAACTGAGTACAAATAAGGGAAAACCAAAGTTATGGTGTTTGAGAGAGGAACTGGTAGCACTGAATGTAATGTAAGTATAAATGACACTGTGATTGACCAGGTGAGTGAGTTTGTGTATTTAGGAAGCATGTTTGTCAGAGAGAACAAATTGGATGGTGAAATTAGTAGGCGAGTGAATTCTTCATTGAAAATCATAGTGGCTTTGGGAGGTTTTCACAGGAATGATGGGTTCTCTAGAGAATCCCGCATGGCTGTGTATGAAAGTGTAATTGTTCCTACTCTGATGTATGGTAGTGAAACCTGGGTACTACAGAAGAAACATAGAAGTGGTTTGTGTGCTGGAGAAATGCATTACTTACGGGGGGTTTGTGGCAAGACACGGTCTGATTGTGTGAGGAATGAAGATGTGTTGCAGTTGTGTGATGTGAAGCAAAATGCTGTGAGCAAGGTGGAGACTAATATGCTTCGGTGGTTTGGCCATGTTGAAAGAATGAGTGATGAGATGTAACTTAGTTGACATTAAATGTCAGTCATTACTGTTTCACACGTTACGTATGTTCTGCAATCAGGAGATTATTAAATGATGTTAGATACGTATGGAGCACAGTATCAGCGATTAAAATCAAGAAATAATGAATATACTTACAATATCCGTAGTGGCTGTCGGGGCTTCATATGATGAGATGCTTACTAAGAAAATCTCTTTAGCCCAAGTGGCAGGAAGGAAAGGCACAGGAAGGCCAAGGAAGACATGGGTGGATCAGATTCAGGGGGATCAGCATGAGAAAAAGATTATGAGTGTGAAGTATAAAAAATCTTGTGTACGGCGTGTAATGGATTATCAGGAAGCCCGAGTTCTATGTCAAGATCGCTGTAAATGGAGAAGTTTGATACGACAAAAGTAAGTAAAAACATCTGGTAGTTTGTATTTCTTTTTGGAGCTAACCTCTGAATCTCAGAGAACAGCTTAGTGATATGTATGTATGTATGTATGTATGTATGTGTAATTATCATTTCAAATTTCTTTCGCCCATTCTGAGTGCAATTTATCCCATAGTATTCCAATACAAAAAAAAACTGTGATCAAGTTTTACTGATGTAACGGTTTAACAATAAGCTTTTTTGTTACTTTAATTAAATATTCCTAACATCTGAAACTATTGATTATTGAGTTTTCAATACTGCGCGAATGGTAAAACAGTCAATTCCGAACACTGAAGTATTTAACACCATTGCAAAAACAATGTTTATAGTCTTTTCTTGCGTTTTAAAAGGGTCGTTACTGAGTTTTCGGGTATAAAGTCACCATGTCTTTTGCCATAAAACTCCCAAATTCAGGGACTTCTGGAACATTGTACCACAGAGAAGCTTCCAGAAAGTCGGAAGGCAATGTAAATATGATGTTTACAAGCATACAGCATAACGTACTCCTTTTCGGCTACAGTATGCTTCATATTCGCCTAGAAGAAAGCTGCATTCCAAAAATAACTAGTAACTCTTGTTCACTCGTAGCTGTTCCCGACTCAAAAAAAATTTTTAATATGTCTACTAACAAATATTGCGACAAATATTAATATGCATTTTCACCAATAACAGGATAACTATGCACTAAGAGATGAAAAGCATATGAAAAACTCTTGATTGTGTTAATACTTATATCACGTAGAAGGAATTTTTCCAGTCTGAGTTAAAAAAGTTGTGTCGTCATAATCACAAACAGATATAGAGATATAATGATAACATTGGCACGCCATTTTTTTTTTTTTTTTTTTTTTGTATACGTGTGTTTTGTCAAAATCCGGGGTTAATATTTTTACCAATTTTTCTGCAGTATACTTTCACCTTGAACAAAGATATTCTGTATTGTGTGGGTGTGGGTGTGGATGTGTTACACAGAGATACAAAAACATAGCAGGCTTTTATTTTCAAGAATGCGTAATCAAGGTAACCTCTATAAGACTAGTTTGAACCACAACATCCGTAACGTTTACCGCCTGTAACACGTTTTTTGCTTTTTTTTTCTGCATGAAATTTAAAAGAAATGAAAAGAACTCTGCTTTTCATTTTTATTTTTAAAGAAAGTCAGTTGACTTTTAACTCGGGTATTAAGTGAATCTCTGTGGGCGTTAGAAAAAGCTTCGCTAAAAAATTCATTTTGGAAAATAAACGAACTTGTGTCGAATTGTGAAATATGTTATATTTTAATAATTTTTGTTGCGTGTTACTTTACTTTTATGTAGTCTAGGGGCCAGCTCCGTGGTAACGTTTTCAGCTATGATTTCTTGTACAGAGATGGAAACGGGTCACGGGTCAACAGGTCAAGGGGCAACGGTCAGTGGGTCAAACGGGTCCGGTCAACGTGTTCCTGACCAGATTTCGACCCGGTTTTACTTCCGCTTTAGTTTTGAAAATCAAATAAGATTTGTTTTCAAAGAGAAATGAGTGCTGTGTGATTTTGTGCTGGGTACTGGTGCTTGCTGACTGAAAAATAATTTGTCATGCAATATGAACGAAGAGTGTCCTCCCTACCTTCTGAGGGGCACGATGAAAACAACATCCACAATTTGGAAACTTTCAACTCGTCATAAACTCTTGAAAATTGGTGCTGGTGTGAAACATATTCAGAGGCTTGATATGTTATCAAGAAAACAGCAAAACCTGAAATTAAACATCCAAAAAAAAATCAAAAACATTGATTGCAGCGCCATTAAAATTAGGTTGAACAGCCTTAACATTACTGGGCAGGGACTTTTTCACTCTCGCAGATGTGTTTGAAAACATGTGTAAAACAGTTCGGTTATGTCTTGCAAATGAAGGACGATAGTTTCAATACTTCCTGTAAGTAAATGAATAAACTATACGTTCCTATGATACATTTGTTTGATTTCCAAGATACCCACTGCGGAGAGACTTCTCGAACATCCTATATATATACAATATATATTGACAAAAGTCACCGTACAACTAGAAAAAAAACACAACATAGCATTTACTGACGTACATTAGTACAGTTTCGGTCCACCTTTGGCCTTGATGCATGCACTGACCCTTCGAAACATGCTTTCGACAAGGTTTGGGAACACAACGATAGGTATGCGCTTCCATTCAGTACATAATGCTGCCGCTAACTGTTGCTCAGTAGTAGGATTTGTTCCAAACTTCTTATGTGGCGCTCTAATTCATCCCATAGGAGCTCTATGGTATTAAGATCAGGGCTCTGTGCTGGATAGTCCACACACGATACGGAATCATCGTCAAACCACGCAGTAACAGTCCTTGCTTTATGGCTCGGTGCATTATCCTGCTGGTACCAACAAGGCTCGGTTCCATAGTATTGCCACAGAGTTGGTAGGGCATAATTGTCCAGAATATCGAGGTAGACGTGCTGGTTAACAGGTTTGTCCACGATAACCAATGGGCCGGAACCATACCACGAAAAACACCCCCACACGGGTACACTGCCAGCTCCAAACTTGACCGTAGGAAGAGTACACTGTGGTAAATAGCGCTCCCCGGCTGACGCCACACCAATACACGGCCATCAGACTGATAGTTCGTGTATCTGGATTCACCAGTCCACAGGACCCGTTTCCATTGATCTGCGGTCCACGATAAATGTTCTTTACACCATGCAAAACAACGAGTAGCATTCCGAGTGGATATGAAAGGCTTATGTGCAGCCGCACGAGAACGGCAACCCATGGAATGAAGTTCTCTGCGAATGATACGTATACATACCAAGGTTCCAGCATTTTAACTCACCTGTACACTGAAGTCTTGTGCAGTACTCCGTCGATTAGCTGTAACGCTTCGAAGTCCTCTATCACTGATTTTCTTTGGTCTGCCGGTACGTGGCGTGCTTTAGGCACGCCATGTTTCTTCCACTTATTCAGTACATCCTAAACAATTGATTTGGGTATGTTTAAACGCCTCTCGGTTTCTCTTATTGGCAACCCACGAATGTAACACCCAACAATCTTTCCTTTCTCAAAGTCAGTTCTCTCCCGCAGCGACATTTACACTCAACCTCACAGTGCGATATGATCGCGGTCAGCTTCAGGCTTCTTTTTATACCGTTTTCAATTGTACCCCGCATCTTAACAACGCAGCGGATCCGTTCATTTGCTTTAGAATGGTGTCCGGTGACTTTTGTCAATATAGTGCATATTATAGTTCAAAGAAAAATTGTACGGGTCTGGTCCAGGTCAGTTACAGACCCGGGTCAATTTCGGGTCAGGTTCAATTATGTGACGTCCGGGTTGGGTCCGGGTCCAAAATGTTTGACCCGTTTCCAACTCTGTTCCTGTATAGCTTATGTAATAACGTTTCATGCGTGAAGCTTGAAAATAAAATAACGGAATACTATGCTTTTAAATGAATGCTGTTGATTTCTTATTTAGATATTGAAAGCGACATTCACGTGTCTCGATTTCAGTACTGGAATTCATATAGCCAGAAGATATTAGCAATAGTTTTGTTTGACATTTAACTTGTAAGTATAAAAGCAAAAGGGAAAATTGTTTCATGTTTTAAAATTGTTTTTGTTTCATTTCCTCGTAAATCAAATTTTAGCGTTGCACATTTCCGTTTTTTCAGCGAGTGAATTTTAAAATTAAGTTTATAAGATTGAAAAATGTGTTTTGTTCAGGGTTTGCAATGTTGTAATTGTATCATTCTTTATTGGTCAAAAAATCCATTCGGTCGAATTTTTCCTAGTCCCCAAACTAAAATCTTCCCTCTTTTTTCCCGAATCAGTGAAATTTAGAATGCAGCTCATTTCCACTCGTTCTTTTTTTCCGTTGAACAACAGAAGAATTACGCAATACGAACCGCAAAATTTTGAGGACAGAAGGTACTGATAAAAAAACATTCTAGGAACTTTAGTGAATGAGAATTTCAGTGCTTCAGCGTCGAATAGAAATTTCGGTTTTTGTTTAGAAGATTAGAAGAGTGGTTTTTCATATTCTCGTTTTTAAAAGCATCGGCGCATCCTATTTCCGGTGCATCCTTTTTAAAGCATCGGCGCAACCTATTTCCGGTGCATCCTTTTCAAAGCATCGGTGCATCCTATTTCCGAGAAAAATGAGTAATGCAGATAATATTTCCTGGTACATCAAATCCAAGCATTTCATAAAATAGCACACAAAAGTAAAGAAATCGCATATCAATTCTACTGGAAAATTAAATCATGTTTAAAAGCTCAAATTTTCTCTCATCTATGGGTAGCTTCATCAAGATACATACAAAACAATACATGAAATCGTTACATAAAAAAGGTGACATTGAGGATCTCAGGAACTACAGGCCCATCAGCCTCCTTTCAGTGGTTTATAAACTCTTCACTAAGGTTATTTCATGTCGCTTGAAGGTAACACTGGACATGGCTCAACCGAAAGAACAAGCTGGATTCAGGAGTGGCTACAACACTATAGATCATATCTATGTGCTGAGAGAACTAATTGAAAGAACGAGGGAATATAAACTCCCATTATGCATGGCTTTTATCCATTATGAAAAGGCCTTTGATTCCGTGAAACCATCAGCAGTTACAATGGTTTTGAGATCCTGTGGTGTTGAAGATGCGTGCATTAGCATTATTAATAACATCTATGAAAATCAAGTCCAAATTTTCCGATATTTGAGGATACAGCACCAATAAAAATTAGAAAGGGAGTGAGACAAGGTGACACCGTATCTCCCAAACTCTTCAATGCTACATTGTAAAGTGCCTTTCAGTCACCGAACTGAGAAAACAAAGGGATAAAGATTAATGGAGAATATTTAACTCACCTTCGTTTTGCTAATCACGTAGCGATTTTCGCAACTACCCCATCAGAGCTGCGGAGTATGATCCAGGAACTTGCTGACAAGAGTAAATAAGTGAGATTAAATATGAACTTTCAGAAGCCGAAAGTGATGTACAATGCTTTTACAAGAAACGCAGATTTATCAATTCATGGGGAAAAGCTGGAAATAAAACTGATACATACATTAACTTTGTACAGCAGATATCAAGCGAGGGTCACATTGATGAAAAAATTAATCGGCGCATAAAACTTGGCTAGAGAGCTTTTTAAAGAAACAGTACGGTGTTTAAAAGCAGTAAGTCAATTATGTCTTAAAAGAAAGGTGTTTAATCAATGCATCTTTCCAGTGCTTACATATGGAGCGGAGACATGGACATTAACAAAAAAGACGTACAAAGGCTTCAGACAGCTGAAAGAAGCATGGAGAGATGCATACTTGGTGTAACCAGGAAAGATAAGAAGAGAAACTCGTGGGTAAAGAAAATGACAAGAGTGGAAGACATCATGAACAGAATAAAATCCTTGAAATGGCAATGGGCGGGACATGTTGCCAGAAGAATGGACCACAAATGGACAACCGAAATTTTAGATGGATTCCAAGGAACAGAAAAAGACCCAGAAGAAGACCACACGGGAGATGAATGGATAAAATTCGAAAGTATGCCGGAGTAACATGGAGGAGAGTGGCTCAAGACTGACAGCTGTGGAAAAAACTTGGGGAGACCTTCATCCAGCAGTGGATTGATAATGGTTGACAATGATGATGACATGAATCCGATATGACAATACAATTATAAATACAAAACTGGCTTAGTACTCGGCGTTTTCGAAATTGGTTTGTTGAAATAATAAACGGAATGTTCAGCATAGTTTACGGTGACGTAATCTGGGTAAAACACTTAGCTGTTGTTGCTTCTAGGCTGGAGAGATTAGGATTTAGTAAGCACTTTAATATTATACGGAATACAAATATTCTCTGATACTTCTTTATTTTTTCTATCGTTTTATTATTATTATTATTATTATTATTATTTCATTGTGTTTACAGTTTATCAAATTTTGTGGCTGAGGTTTTGTCCATCAGTGATTCGTTTTCCACCCCGAAATCTGAGAATCAGCCAGGAATCTTTGAAGAATTCGCAAGTCCTAAGTAGTGCCACTCTTTCCTGCTGTGCTGTTGTTAACTTGTGAATTCCGATCTCTTCGAGGTGTGTCTTCATTTTTTGAATGAATTTCTCAATTGCTTATAATGCACAAACAACTGCTGGAACAAGAGTTGTCTGTACATTAGAGATTTTTATTTTCATGCTCTTTCCTCCCAGAATTGTTGACTTTCAATCTGCAAATCTCCATATTTTGTAATCTTATTCTTTTTCTTCAATTATTACTTCCTCTGAAATGGCCAAGTCTATTACTGAAACTTTTTTTAAACCACAATAATATTAAGTATATTAGTGTCTATATTTGTTTGCCTCTTTGAATTTCAAAATCGCGTAAATTTTGTTCAGTAACGTTTCGCAATTTTTTTTTTCGAATTTATTCTGCCTCCAATTTCTTGCAAATGATAAATCATATTTTTTGCGCATGTTACAAAGAAGCATTTCAGAGGCTTTGCTGCAGTACTCCTTATATTCCTTTCGAACTATCTTGGTGAAACACTTAATTACGTACTTGGTCTACTCTTTCATCGCTTTTTTGTTTTTGTTTTCTTGCGTAACCTACATATACTGTAATTTATGACCTTCTGAGTGTTACCTTTCATGGCATTAGTTCACAGTTCTTGTACAAAAGAAGATCAAGTCTTCTTTTTTCTTCATCCCAGTATATATATATATATTTTTTTTTATTTTCTGATCTATAACAACGGCATCGATAGCATGGTCTATTTGTCAGTACGGACCTGAAGTCAAGCAAAGGCGTAGTCAATTAAGGTCTGTAAATCGTTATGCTATATGACATGTATTGAGAATCACAGCCTTTCGGATTTTGGGTCTTAGCTGTTGTAGACCTAAAGTATCAAGCTGAGTTATAAGAGTCTGAGGAATTATACCAGTTCCAGAGATAATTAGTGAATGTATATGAACTGTTTCGGCTTGCACATATGTTTAATCTCTGCCGCCAGTTCCATATACTTGTTGATTTTTGTAGCAATGGTATTCTGAATATTGTTGTCTAACAGTACGATATGTCGATAATGAGTGTTTCCTTCTGCCTTTGTCATATAACATTACGTCCGAACGATCGGCAGAGATGGTTACGTCTGTTTTAATCTCACGGTGCCAGTATAATTTTCATTGTTTATTATCTAGTACCTCAATGGGTTGTTAATTATAGTATGTACTTCTGACACTGATAGTTCTGTATGGTATGCTAATTGTTGATGTATCATCTTAGCAAAATTAAATATTATCATAAATATTATTTTCTAATCCGTAGTAAGGGCATTTATAGCATGATCCTCCTCTCAGTACGGATATGAAGTCAAGTACAGATAGTCACTCATGGTTTAAAAACCGCTGCACAGATTGAGAATCACTACCACCAAGATTTTAGGCCTTCGGTGCTGTAGAATCAAAGCATTAAACTGAGTTATGAGAGTTTGAGGGATTACACTCGTTGCAGAGATAACTTATGGACGTATGTAGACTGTTTTCAGCCCTCCAATTCTATTTAACCTCTGCAGCCAGTTCCATATATCTTCTGTTTTTTGTCGCATTGATATGTAGTATGACTGTTACGGTCTAACGGTACCGGTATGTCAATAGTGGCTGATGTCTGGGCGATTGGTAGAGAAAAACAACCATTTGATCTCACGACAGTACTGCCTTTAGACCAAGGAAAGCGAGGGTACTGCCTTTAGACCACAGAACCCGAAATTTGGAGGATTTCACTCATTGTAGGCCCAAAAATTAAGATAAAAATGAAATATTCAGAATAAAACAAAATAATTATGAATGACCTTCACAATCAAGCGAACGCTACTTTTTTTTTGTATGGGATATGCAAACGTCTGAATACACCTAAATTAAGCCAGCCAATCATAGGCCCCCATAGAGGTGGGCAAGAGGGGAATTTGCCCTCTCCTGGAAATCAGACTGTCATTCTGTCCTTGGAAGATACTGCTGAGATTTTGTTTTACGATAAGCTGACCAGAAGTCCCGAATTCTTGGGGCAGTCCTCAAATTTAGTTTACTGTCACCAAAAATGTCTGAGGCCTTTGGGGACGCAAATTGTCCTCAAATATTGATGTTCGTCCTCAAAAGTCCTCAAACTTACAAACTATTTTTAAGAATATTTTTCATTAGAAATCTAACGAGCTGATGAGAAATTTACACTTCCTCATCAGCTCGTTAGATTTCTAATGAAAAATATTCATAAAAATAATTTTCTTCGTACTAATTTTTTGTTTTTATTGAAGGTTTAACGACCACCGTGAGCAACTCGATAGGCTATAAGCAGTCGCCCGTGCCTAATTTAGGGCCACTAGTTCCAGGGAATGGAGAGAGCCAGTGCCGTAAGACAAACACAACATCCATGCCTCACGGGATTCGAACCTGGACCTTTTCGGGCGAATGATCGGAAGCCGTCGCTTAACCACTGCGCCACCTGGGCGGCGAGACAAATTTTGACTGGTTTTTTTTTTTTATTTTTTCAAAGTTTAATGACCACCGAGAGCAACTCTAAGGACTATAAGCAGTCATCTGTCCCTAATTTGGAGATATTCCTTCTAGGGAAGAGAGAGAGCAAGTGCTGTAAGACAAACATACCACCCATGCCTCATTCGGGACTCGAACCCGTAGTCCCCTATTAACTCATGCGAATGGTCAGTGGTGAACACTAAGACTATACCAAATTTCGACTACCTCCAAAACCTTTCGCAAAATGAAAAATTCGTCGTGCAATTACTTCATTAGTGTGCAGCTTGATTTTAATTCAGCTCATATACCTAAGGTAAAGCATTTCACTTTTGCTAATATGTTCTCGCCATCATAGTTCTGCTTTGTCAACACAAATTACCAACATTCTACAAGATATATCCTTTTAAGACATAAATTTTCGTATGTAATCACACACATACAAAAACAATGCAGTTTTGTGACAAAAGATTTGCATATTTATTTTGAGTATGTATGTGTCCCCAAACGAACTGCCGATTTGAGGACAGCACGCCATTTTGTCCTCAAATTAGTATTCCAATATCTGGTCACCTTATTTTACGATAATACTGATTGGTAATTTTTCTGTAGAACTTCTGGATGAGTTTGTATTGAGGAAAAACTAGGGGAAACATTGAAAATTTTTAGTAGAGAAAGCTGAAATTTACAGTAGAAAAAAACCCGATGAAATTCCCTAATGTATGTTGAAGAACAGGGCTCATACGTACAGTACAGAAAAGTATGAAAGGCGGAGAAACGAAAAATATATCATCTTCTGCAGCAGCCATTCACTGCTGGACAAATATCTCTGGAACATTACCCCTGAAACTTACCTTGAGGATATTTTTTTTTTATCTTGATGAGCAATTGAGTGATCTGGGGTTTCGTGGTGCATGTGATACTGTAGCCAAAAGGATCAAAAGAAGGACAGAGAAATTTCCGTACTGTCCTACCATGCTCGTTTATTCATCTTTTTTATGTAGTTTTTGAGGTTTTCTGTTTCCATTTAAATTTATGTGCTGAGAGTGTGGTACGAACTGTTAGGTAACAAGAAGGCACAGGGAAATTTGCGCATGGTGTTTGTGTAGGCTATTCATAGTTGAAATTTGTTTGCCCCCTCCTGGAAACTAAGCTGTGGGCACCCATGCAGTCAATAACATTGGATTAGACGGGATAGTTTCGTATTCTTAAAACCTCGGATCCCCGCATCTACTTTTTGTACGTTTCATGTTTGTTTGTGTTTGAATTGTTCTAAATAATACTGCAAAGAAAAAGAAATGTGTTTTTAATACCAAAATATTGTTATAAGTCTTTATCAACAGTTGAAACGTAAGTTCAACTTGATTTTATATTTTTAAATTATAATTTTGAAGTCGTATGTGAGTCTGGAGAATTTCGAGGCCGCTGTGGTGCAGTGGAAGCATGTCCGGTGCGTAACTGAAAGACCTTGGGTTCGATTCCCGGTGGCGGCCGATGAGAATTTTTTCGTGACTCACTTATAAACGTGGAAAGAGCGATGACTTCTGTTTGATGTTTCTAGTCCACGTCAAGTGTGTATTTATTATAATTTTAATGTATTTTGTATGATTTAATGACAGTAAAATTTAACGGGCAATGCAGTGAGACATGAAATCATGCATAGAATTAAAAAAAGTGAATATTACTTTGTGTTACTTAATGGTGCCACTAGCAAAAGTCATGTTGAAAAACTGACATTCATAATGATCATTTTTAACTACCAGATGGAGAAACACAGGAGTAAAAATTAATGGATATTTCATTGGATTTACACCTATTCTAAAAAATGCAGATTTTGACTGAAATACCAGAAGGAGAAAACACAGAAGTGGAATTTCATAGATATTTCATCAGATTTACATCTCTTCTAAAAAGTGCAGGTTTTGACTGAACTACCAGAAGGAGACAACACAGAATTAAAAATTCATCGACATTTCATTGGATTTACACAGTTGACCGGAACCAGAGATTTTAGGTGGAACTACCTTAAACATGATATGTAAAATTCATGATTCATTTGCAAATTTCGATATTGCTTGAAGAATTTTATTGACAATTCCAGTAGCTATTGTACTTCCTTAGCAGAGCGAAGTTTCTTTAAATTGAAATGAATTAAAAACAACCTTAGAACTACAATTACTCTAGAAAGATTATCTAATTTGGCATTAATCTCAGTAGAACATGCATTATGTCAAAATCTGGCTAATAACAACATAATTATGACTATGCTGAAATGAAGGCAAAAAAAAAAATCCAGAATAAACTTGTGGTAATTTTAAAATTTGTATATGTTATTTTATATCGTATGTCTGCTGATCTGAGGATAGAAAATCCAAATATACGCAATCTTGCGCGCAAAGAAAGGCTCTGTTTCGTAATACGAATTTCAGCTTTATACCTCCCGCGCATTTCATATTACTGCATTCGCCTCAACGTGTTACGATGCATTAATAAAGGCTTGCTGCCAATGAAATCGGTAAGTTTTCCGTCGCGATTCCAGAAACAAGCGAAAAAGCCTTTCTTTTCGGCATTTGTTTCATTGCCGAGCGCTATGGAAGATTCCAGTGGTCATGGCTTTTATATAAATCCCTATAGAGAGACAATAGTCAATATAGAAAGAGATCATACTTTAAAAAAGCAGTGATTACAGACTGAAGAGTTGAAAAGCGCACTGATTGGGCAATAAACAAATACGTAAGTACTTCGACTCAACCCATTATTCTAAATCTTCTTCGATAGATCATTATAGCTCATCTGAGCCCATAAATTTTGTAATACATTTTTAATGAAATTGTTTATATACTCAGGGGCCTCACACACAAAAAAAATATTTGCTAGGGCACCATACACCCTAGGAGAGACCTGTCCCGCGATGCCAGTATAATTTTTATTGGGCGTTATCTAGAACTTCAACGGGTTGATACTTGTAGTATGGTACTTCTGACATTGATAGTCCATCCTGTGTCCCGAGCTAATTGTTGATGCATTATTTTGGCAAAGTTGTTTTGTTGCTGTGTATAATCAAAGCTGGCTTGAGTGGTGGAATCGTTGTATTTTGAACAGCCATAATAAATTCAACAGTCCCTTATAATTGTCCACGCTTCGACTACTGATTTGTGGCTTTCTTGTCAACTTCTGGCCTAATATTGTTATTATTGTTATAAAAATGTTTCCACTTCCTTCCGGAACGGGTACGCCGTACCAAGTTTGCGAAGTGGTATTTCTTTTATCTCAATTGTCCAGGAACTTCCTCACTATCCTGCAACTGTTCAGGGTAGCTGCCTTCTGTAGTGCCATGAAGGTGCTAGGTTGAAGGTCTAGTGTCTGCATAGAGCTGTAAATGGTCTCAGGTACAACTCCTGTGGCCGATGTTACTATGGGGACGGTAGTAATGCAACATTTCCTTGACTTCGTATCGTAGGTAGTTATACTTTGACAGCTTCTCTCCCTGCGGCTTCTGGATTTTGCACGTGTTGGGCACGGCTATGTCAATGAGGTATGTTGACTTCTTCTCCTTGTTGACCAGGACGATGTCGGGCCGATTGTGGCGGGTGGTCTTATTTGTTCTGATCGATTTATCCCAGTACATCTTGTGGGTGTCGTTCTCTAGAGGCGTTGTAATAGGGGATAGGCTCAGTTGTAATGAGGTGCTGCTTTCTTGTTAGTTTCTGATGGAGGATCTTGAGAACATCTCTTATTAATACTGTTGTTGTTGTTTTTATTATTATTGTTTACTTTTATTCGAAATATACGAAACACAGCTTATGACAAACAAAAATGAACAACAAAATTATCATCGACTGGTGTTGTTGAGCTGATACGAGTTTCCACCGGAGACCTAGATATCAGTCAAGTATCGGCATAATATACATGTGTATGATGTCCGAAGTAAAGCTGTTTTTTGCAGTTCTGTCGGTGATATATCAGAGACCTGCAATTTTCTGAAATGATTCACAATTCTTTTTGAAATTGTTCCAAGTACCCCGATGGCAATGGAGACAACTGCTATGTGTTTAGTCCATAATCGGGTAACTTCTATGGCCAGGTCTCTGTATTTGGGGATTTTTCCAGTTCTTTTTCATCGGCCCTGGCATCTCCAAGAATTGCTATATCAATTATCCAGACTTTCCGATTTTCTATTACTAGTATGTCTGGCTTTATATTATGTCCTAAGTGCCGATCGATATGAATTCGAAAATCCCATACGATCGTTTTCTATGACTTTCACCTATAATCATTTAATAAGACTTTTGATGTTCTCATGAGTTTTTCGATGCTGGCAAATTGTGCTTTCTGCATAATGACCAGTGGATCAATTTTGCAACCCTGTCATGTCTAGCTTTGTAATCTGTCTGTGCAATTATGTTACATTGACATATTAGGTGAGACACAGTTTCATCTTTTTCTTGACAAAGTCTAAACTTTGACCTTTCATTGACTATTATTATTATTATTATTATTATTATTATTATTATTATTATTATTATTATTATTATTATTATTATCATCGTCATCTTCTTCTTCTACTTCTTTATTCGAAATGTACGAAACACGAAACACAGCCTATGACAAACAAAAATAAACAACAAAGTCATTGACTGGGGTTGTTGAGCTTCCAGAGGAGACCTAGGCATTAGTCAAGTATCGGCGTAAAATGTATGATGTCCCAGGAAAGGCTGTATTCTGCAGTTCTGTAGGTGGTATATCAGAAAATATTATGTTCTATGTGTCGATCGGTTTGAATTCTGAAATCCCACAAGATATTAGCTTGATGTGGAGGAAACTTGGGGAGACCTTCGTCCAGCAGTGGATTGATAATGGTTGACAATGATGATGATGATGATGATGATTAGCTTTATTATTTTCTATGACTTTCTCAGCCTGATGTTCCCATGAGTTTTTCGATGCTAGCAGATTGTGCTTTCTGCATAATGACCAGTGAATTAATTTTGCAACTCTGTCATGTCTAGCTTTGTAATCTATCTGTGCAATTTTGTTACATTGATATATAAGATGAGACACAGTTTCATCTTTTTCTTGACAAAGTCGACACTTTGGATTATCACTGACTTTCTGGATTTTAGCCTTCATAATATTTGTTTGCAATGCCTGTTCTTGTGCAGCAAAAATCAGACCTTCTGTTTCTTTCTTGATGA